>VWPU01005580.1:0-116603 GCA_013398955.1 Callaeas wilsoni
TATTGGTCATGCCCTGGTTTGTGCTCTGACCTGAGGGATGACAGAAGCCCAATGAGATAATTTCATCCTGCTCTGATATCAGTGTGATTTTATGCTGAATTTTAGGGTATTTTTGCAGTTGTTTCTTGCAGTCTCAGGCTTTGTGAAGCTGGCAGGAGAAACTTGAAGCAAAATTCTGGGATGGAATTGGGTTTTCTGTTTTGGTCACAAGCACGACTCACTGAAGGTCTGGGGGGAGAATATTCCTGGAAAGCAGCCCTTCCCTTTCCTTGCAATCACAAATTCTCTGGAGAACACACTGAGGGCTGGGCTTCACTCTACAGGGGGAACAGTGGGATTGGTCCCTGACTTTCATTCCAAGATGGTGAAAAAGGAAACAAATCACAATTAATTGAGTCTATCTATGACCTTATTCCTTCACTAAAAGCAGATTGCTGCTTTTCAGCACAGAATTACCAGACAGTTCCTTGGCACTTGACTTGTTTGTTGGTCAGGATGATATTTGTTATGTTTACAAGATATATTTTTTATATTCTGACATTACTTGTCTGGTTTACAATATACAGCCTGCTAACGTGTTTTATCAGTCCCTAGGAAATGAATAGCCAGGGGTTTCATATTTTAACAAATATATTATCTGTATTGGCTGCTGAATTATATGAATTTTGCAAATCTTTGTAATACAAAACAAATAAAAGATGCATAAAATTAGCTTATAATAATTCATTCATAGCTTTGTGAATAACATTACTTGAGATTTGGGATTATTTTGTTTTCCTTTCATTTACATACTGATAAACTTTTTAACAGCATCAGTTAACTTCCATCCTTCATTTTTAATACTCTTTTGTTTCTCCTTTAAAATAAATTTCTTAGTGTTTATCATTTTATTCACATCAACTCTGCTATATTAAAATTGATATCTGAAAATAACAATACTGTGGTCTTCATGGCAGCCTTTTTCTTATGAATTTAAACTTAATTTTGAACTAAGACACTGTTGCAGTTGCAGACTGTGATAGAAGTAAGGAGAATATGCTGGAATGTGTTTGCAAGTCACCCACGGAAGCAGTGGGAATGAGGGAACTTTGGAAGTCTTAAAATTTCGATGAAAACAGTGCCCTGCATTATTTACAAGGGCCGGGAGGGGCAGAACAAGGACAGCAGCTTCAAACTGCCAGAGGGCCGGGATGGCTGGGACACTGGGAAGGAATTGTTCCCTGTGAGGGTGGGCAGGCCCTGGCACAGGGTGCCCAGAGCAGCTGTGGCTGCCCCTGGATCCCTGGCAGCGCCCAAGGCCAGGTTGGACACTGGGGCTTGGAGCAGCCTGGGACAGTGGAAGGTGTCCCTGGGCATGGCAGGGGTGGCACTGGATGGGCTTTAAGGTCCCTCCAAACCCAAATCAGTCTGTGATTCTTTGATTAAGGGTGAATAATCATGATCAGCTGCTTCAGTCCTACCCATCCATCACACATCACTAAAACCTGTCAGTGTTTCAGCTCCATGAAAACGTGGCTTGTTGGTTGCTTTTGCTTTCATTCCAGCTTAGCCTGTGAACCCGAGGAAGAATCGGTGCTGCTTTTATTTGGTCGTTGTTGATCAAGTGGTGTGAAGGGAAATTTTTCAGAGACTGCAATCACTGAAATGTTCTTTTGCAACACTGTGGGCTAAAGCCCTGCCTGTTCCCTGTGCCAGTTGGGTTGTAAATAACTTTCCCAGGCAGACCGATGTGAACCCAACATTGCCCTGCTGCCAGCAGTGGTGAGCCGTGTGATCACCAGTCACGTCACCCTGCTGCTCATCCATTGCCATTCCAAAAGCACAGAACAAAACAGGGAGGAAGCTGAAGAAATTCTGCAGCAGTTCAGCAGTTTGGCTGATTTATTCCCCAGTGTTCTGTAATACATTTGTCCTGTATTTTTATAAGGTCTGCATGTTTTATGTAGCATTTGTTCTTTCATTCTGATTATGTGGCAAGTTGATTCACTCATTTCATCTTCCTTGCTGTATGCGTCTTTTACAGATTTGGTTTACTTTTCTTTTCCTTGAGATTTGAAAAAGCAGAATTGATCATGGGATACATTCCAGAAAATCAATTTAGTCACTTACTAAATTTCCCACATGAATTTCTGTATGGATATTATTTCCGGGTAACGTCACCTCCAAAATATCTTTTCCTTCCAATTCATTTAGGGTCATATGTTGGTAGGGAACAAATTTTCCTTTGGTAAAGCTCTCCAAAATCTATGACAGAATGATGAGGTTTTTTTCTGGTTATGGGGATATTTTTTAATGTGTGAGAGAATTTTTAATAAAGGTTGTGCAGAAACTAAAGAGAGACTGAGACATTTTCTCTCAGCCAAACCTAAGAAGGAAGAGGGTGAAATCTAAGCCATTTTTAATGTTCATGATACTTTTACCTCAGATTCTTTAAGGAGGGGAAAGAAGAAAGCTGTGCTACTGTGTAATTCTCAAACATGACTTGCACATATCAAATGATAGAATATGCCAGGTTAATAAAAGTTATTAGAGAACATAGACGGCTTCACTTAGCTTTGCTCTACATAGGAGTGTAGGAGACATACTCAAGGAAAAACTCGACTTACATCGACTCTGAACACATTTTGTGTGATTGCAATTTGCTAAAGTAACCCTGAGCAGTATGGATTATTTTGTGCAGTGTTGGCTCAGTGCTACAATACTAAAACACTTCATAACAAGGAAAAACTCCTCAAACAAACAACAAAATCATAATTCCTGCCATCTCGCATCTCCACTATTTTGTTGGCACTTGCTTTTTCAGTGCCCTCCTGCCTCCGGTTCATAACATTTCTGTTTAATGATCTTATTTATAGAATACCCACCCTGGCAATTTGAAAACAGGTTTTAGTGATAAATTCTTTTTAAAGAGTAAGTGTTCAATTAAATATGTAACCAGATGTTAGTGCTATGTCTCCTTAGGCAGCAGCTTTTGTTTTACTTCAGCCACTGGGGATACCATATTTCCCATCTCAGTTTTACTCAATTCTATCAACTATTCAGATTTTACAGCCATTACTTTGACTCCTTCCTGGGCTAAGTTTCTTACATACTTATGAACACAAAAATTTCTAATAAAGCCTTGCTGCAATTAGAATAAAAATTAGTATTAATGTCACAGAGCCCCAGGCTGGGTGAGGCTGGAGGGGCCCAGGGGCTGCTCTGGTGGCACCTCCCTGCTCCAGCAAGGCCATCCCAGAGCACAGGGCACAGGAGCGTGTCCAGAGGGCTCTGCAATATCCCCAGGGAGGAGGCTCCGCAGCCTCTCTGCACCATCTGCTCAGGGCTGGGCACTGCCAGGGCAGAAGTTCTGCCTCCTGTGCAGGGCAATTGCTGCGATCAGCCCCTGCCCGTTCCTCTGGTGCCGCTGCTGGGCCCGGGAGCAGAGCCGGGCCCTGCTCTGCCCCTCCCTGCACACAGGGACACCCAGGGACACCCAAGGGACACGGGGGGACACCCAGGCCTGAGGGCCCTCTCGCCTGGGGCTCCTCTCGAGGCTGAGCAGCCCCAGCTCCCGCAGCGTTTCCCGGGCACGGAGATGCTCCAGGCCCTTCCTGGGCTCCGCAGCCTCCGCCGGCCCCGCTCCGGGAGCTCCCTGTCCCTGCTGGGCTGTAAAAATTCTACTGATGTAACAACTGCCATAATCGTTAATATATTTTTTACTTTCTGCGCAGCACGTTGTCCTGGGTTGCAGTGTATTCTATTACTACCTTCATGAGCTGCTGAAACCAGGTGGGGCTGTGTCCCTTGCCTCCTCTCTCTGGACTATCTCCTGTTCATGGGCCAGCTGTCCAAACCAGGTGGGGCAGGGTTCTTTATCTCTCCCATGCCCCATTCTCCCTCTGGGGGGATATCTCCTGGTAACGGGCCATCCAGTCTCACCACATGACTGACAAAATTACATCCTCCCATTATGAGATGCTCTGCCCAGAGGGAGGAACCAAGCCTCCCATCCTGGATATAAGCTAAGATTCCGAACACCAGAGCCAGCCCTTACCTACTGGATTCCCAGAGGACAAGAGCTACCACTGGACCTTCAGGTGAAGACCAGACCTTTTCTACAGGATCACTGCTTCAACAGAACCATCTTCAGCAGAACTCTGGAGGACTGCAGCCACCATTTTATCGGACTGCTACCAACACCCTGACTGACAGGGTGTCAGGTTGTATCCTGACTCTGCCAGTGGTTTCTTTTTGTACTATTGCATTTATTTTAGTTTTTCCTATTAAACTGTACTTCTGACTTGGAGTTTCTCACTGGTTTTGCTTTCAAACCGGTACATACATAAACTGAAATAGTTGTGGGAAATAAGTCCAGCTACAAGTGTCTCGTCTGCACCAGCACTCAGAACTCCTTTCCTCCGTTCTGATCTGCAGCTGCAGGAAAGGGGTGAACTGAGGGCCTTTTCCGCACAGATGTAGTAAGGAACAAGGAGATGTATCTCCATTAACAGATGTGCTTGCTAATCTTTTCTGTGGTCCTTACAGTGGAAAAGTCAAGTTTGTGAATATTGCTATCACTTAAATATTAGTTAAAAAAAAAAAAAAGGAAAAATAAACCAACAAAAAAGCCACAAACTGACAAGGGCAGGTTTGAACATCTGGGTGATCCACCTTTCTCTTGGATCCTCTCCTTGCTGGCCCCAGCTCTGTTTCAAAGCAAACCCATCTGTTTGCAGGCACCTGGTAACCATTCCAGTGCCTGTCTCAAAGGAGAGCACTGGTGGGAAGGAAAGTGCACCTGTGCACACCACAGACACATTGGTGTCTGGACAGATTTTTCCCTCTAGATGAGAGGAGAGCAGCTCATCTTTCCCCAAAACATTTAAATGAGCATGGAAGAAGTACAAACTTTCTTCAAGTTGAGTAAAGGAAATGCAATCTGCGGCATTTAGCAGAAATCTCATTAAAGAGAATTCAATAAAAGATTAACTTCTAAACTCATTTCAGCTCAAGAATGGCAGTGAAGAGCCTTTTCTGGTAATCCCCTTACTGCAGCATAGGTGCTTACTGATAACTGGAGGAATTTTTGTCCAGATGTTGTACAATATCCTGAAGCAAAGCGAGCTTTGGAACATTTTCTCTTCTTTTAGGAACAGCTCAAATATGTTTTATAAAAGTGCAACAGCACCTGAAAATTTGTAGCATCATGCTTTAGAGGTTTTAAAAATATCCCTGATATTTTATTATGAAATTAAAATACAAAGATCTATTAAAGATGAAAAGCTGTTTGAATGTCAGTTGGGACATATCTTCTGGTATAGCAAATTTTGCCCTACTGAAGGTTAAAACCCAACAAAATCATATCCTGAGACTTTCAGATACAACATTCTCTGCTTAGAGACTTCATTCTTGGTGATGCTGAGCACCTTTTAGAGGTGCTGAACTTCAGTCAGGAAAGTCCAAGGCTGCCAGAGCTCCAGGAGCATTTGGACAATGCCCTCAGGGATGCACAGGATGGGATTGTTGGGGTGTCTGTGCAGGGACAGGAGTTGGATTGGATGATCCTTGTGGGTCCCTTCTATAATTCCATGATTCTATGACTATTTGGTTTGTTTGCTTGTTTTCACGGCTGCCAGATCGAGCATTTGGACATCTTTATTATCCTTCTGCTAAAGAAGCTGAGGATAAGCTGAGGGAACAGTCCAGAAGGGCTTATTGAAATCTTACTTTTAACTATTATTTTTGTTATAGTAGCACTCAAAAATTCCTTTTGAGGTCCCATCTCCTACTATAATAAGAGATAAATCTCTCATACAATAAGAAAAGATCATAAATAGCTTCTCCTGCTCCTTTTAGCCCACTCTGTGCTCCTGCAACCTTCTTATGTTGCCCTGAGAAACACACAGCAAGAAGCACAGACATTTTGCAAAACATGGTCAGAAAGAAATTATTCTGGTTAGGTCTGTTCCCACTGTCCAAGAAATGCTGAAGAAGTGCTCTGTTTTGTAGAGTTTCTCATTCCACAGCCCTTGTACGTCACAGACATGTTGATATTTCTTGCCTTATACACCAGTGTAAATGAAGAATTCTGGTTCTGTAATTGCAGTTTTGATTTTCCTGTTCTGTGAAAGCACCGCTGGCAGAGCAGCACTCTGTAGTTTTTTCTTGAAGTTAAATAGAGAAATTCATGGTGCCTGGAGATCTAGAACTTTCTGTGACAGCTTCTGCTCTTGTTGTCTAAGTTAACTTTTGCTGCTCTTCACTGAAAATGGAAACAGTTGTGCTAGAATTGTAATTAATTAGTTGCAAAAGTTATAAAATTTTGGTTTAACTTTCTGTTTCTTGACCTAAAGGAAAGAGAAAGAACCATTTTGCTTGGAGTGATCAATCATGCATGACTTCATTAGATTTTGGAAACTTTTAGAATGAAGCAAGTTCAAGTTTATACGAGGGCTTGTATTTCAATCTTTAAAATAATACATTCCCATAAGGGAGGCATCTGCTCAACTGCATCATTTCCAGAATGCAGAATGCTCAGAGTTCTTAAGTTGATGATATGTGGTAAATGCCTCCATGTATAATATATGAATCAGGATATGATCCCGAATTTTGTGGGAGGCTTCCTAAAGTTGAAGGTTAACGCAAAGTGGGAACAAGCAGCTAATTGTGTTTCTGAGCTTTTTTAATTGTTAAAGCTTTGAATAAAACATAATACAGAGACCCAAACCACACAGTTGAGTAATCCTTTCAGTTCTGTTGGGGCAAAGAGATGATATCACTAAAAATTAAATATGAATAAATACAGCATATCAGAAATTGTTATACTTAAATATCCAGTGTAAGAACTTTACAGCTCAGAGAAAAATTAACTGTGAACTTCCTTTTTAAAAGCTGAAAATATCACCCTCAAATTCTGTAGCATTAGAGGAAATGCTGGGGAAAATCTGTGAATACAGAGTTCAGATCACAGCAGGTCCTGTCACTGAGGCTGGGTCAGGGGCTTGGCTGGGGCTGGGAATGCAGCACCTTTGGGGTACTAACTGAATCCCAGAGTGGTTTGGGCTGGGAGGGACCTCAAAGCCCATCCAGTGCCACTCCTGCCATGCCCAGGGACACCTTCCACTGTCCCAGGCTGCTCCAGGCCCCAGGGCCCACCCTGGCCGTGGGCCCTGCCTGGGATCCAGGGCCCGCCACAGCTGCTGTGGGCACCCTGTGCCAGGGCCTGCCCACCCTCCCAGGGAACAATTCCTTCCCAATATCCCATCCATCCCTGCCCTCTGGCACTGGGAAGCCATTCCCTGTGTCCTGTTCCTCCATCCCTTGGCAATTGTCTCTCTCCATCTTTCCTGCAGCTCCTTCAGGCCCTGCAAGGCCACAGTGAGCTCACCCCAAAGCTTCTCCTCTCCAGGCTGGACCATCCCAGCTCTGCCAGCCTTTCCTCCCAGCAGAGACAGTCTGGGACATGGAACAGCACTGTCAGTGTAGTCCTGCAGTGATAACTCTCATCAACCTTCCAAAGTGCTCCTGCAGAAATACACTGTTCATGAACATGAAATTTTCAGTTACAAAGTCAGGAATTGCAGCTTTGGTATAAGGAGCTGAGATAATGCACAACTTGACTGCTAAAAAAATAAATATAACGTCAAGTCGTGCTCCAGTCTTCATTTCACAACAGATTCGTCCTTGCCATGAAGAGAGTGTGCTATCCAAGAGCTGAATACCGGGATTATATTCCACTACTGAGAAGAAAATGCAGGAACTCTGCTAGCTGTTGCAGAAATCACACAAAATACCTATGAATTAATGAATTCCTCCTTAATATCAAGACATCAGAAATGATAAAAATTATACTTCATGCCTCAAATTTGTATCTACTTTATTAATAATCATATTCTCACGTTCAGTGCATAACCAAAATACTCTGTGTTGTTTGTTCATGAACACTGAACCTAAAAAAATTAAGGAACTCCATAGAAAATTTTAAAAACTATTTAAACCACACCAAAAGAGAAGATCCAAATCTTGAATATGGATATTATAAAACCAGCTTGATGGCAGGTATGGTGCTGTGCTCTATCAGTAAACTGTAGACTAAACTCTAATTCAGTAAATTCAGTGTATTATCTCACTAAATTAGCAGTAAACTCTGGGAAATTGTATGTATAAAGCCTGTTCCAAGAGAAATATTAATAATCTACTGCAATTTTTATCCTTTTGACCACAGCTTACTCCTGTTTAAGTTTACAGGCTACTTGCATGAAAATGAAACTCAAAGCAAATTCATGTAAATATATATATGTGCTAAATGTAATTTAATTTTTCATTTAATTTTGATATGTATTGAGCCCAGATAACCTTCATTAAGACTACGTGAAACAGTGAGTAAGAAGAAATTTTGTTTATTCATATTGTGTGTGAGGAATGTTGTAGAAAGGATCAGGATGGAGATTGTCCTTGTCCTGCCAGGATGGAGATTCCTCAGCTTCTCTGGGAAACCTGTTCCTGTGTTCAGTAAGAACCATTCTCTTTATTCCTGCTCTGCTTTTAGATTTTGTTTTCGTTTTAATCCAGATATTATTGTGTTTAGAGCGTTGATGTCATGGTTACAGCTGCTTGTTGGCTTCCATGCTGATATTTCTCCGAGATTATTCGGTATAATTGTGGTAGTGTCAATTAGTCAGTGGTATTATCCTGTTTGAACACACAGCAGTTACAGAGCATTAAAATAAATTAGCATTTCACAACACTTACAAGGTGACCAGGAAATTAATAATTTGAAATGCTCATGAGGTTTGCTTCAATTTTTTAGTGTAAAGTAAATAAGGTTCAAATAATCTATTTTTTAAAAAAATTAAATGTAATTGATAGGCACTGAATAAAGCCAGTATTTAAGGGCTCTGTATTCTGAAGTAAGGTAACAAAGCTGTTCTTATTTTTTAATTTATACAAATGTATATTTAAGGACAAAAAATGATAGATTATATGGAACAACACAAAAAATTAGGTTGGAGTTATTTTTCTTCCAACAGTACCTCCAACAGCTGCCTGATAGCTTCCAGGGTTGAAATTTTGAATAGGAATGAAGAGAAGTGCCAAAGAGTGAGGAAAATTCTGGATAGAATATCACAAGAAGAAATTCCAGCAGGATGAGAGAACAGTCAGGGGACTGGGCATGCAGCTGAGAGAATTATTCACATATTCTAGATCATCATTCCTCTAGTTTTGTTTTATTTTTAAGCAGTTGAGAATTGTGTGGTCTTTCAGTCTTTCCACCCTCTTCACCTCCTAACCAATGACAAAGGAACCCTTGGGCCAAGTTCAAGTACCTTAAAAATCCATGGGGATTTTGAGCTACCTTTCATAAACATTTAATATGGATAAAAGAAAACTGGGACCATCTAACCAAAAGGCTGTAAATTGCTCCTTGTATAATGATTTATTCCTGCTAAGGAAGTTTAAAAAAATAAAGAAAAATATAAAAATAGAAAGAAAATTAAATGCAAAGAGGCTGTTGAATTACCGTCATTTTTGCAAGCACTCCTGTTGACCATTGGACAATGTAAGTTGCATAAAAATTCAGCCTCTCAGAAATCACTGATTTGAAGACTACTATCACTAATAATTAAAGAATCTTTTCCCTTTAAAAACATGCTCTTAAAATTTGAAAAATAGTCACAAAGTCGTGTGATTTGAATTTTTTGCAGATTTTTTTTAGTGAGGTAACACTGAAATAATTTCTCTGAAAGACATATAATTTTAAAATTTGGTTTACCAACGGCTACAGTAATCAAGTTAAAAGCAATGTGGGCACTGCTTTTATGGTAAAATATTAATAACAATAAAAGACATATTTATATAAATGAATATTTCTATAAATAAGTAAATAAATAAAATCTTGAGTTTTTTAGTGGAGAAGGTTCAGCACATTTAGACGGGATAAGACAAACAGTGATCAGCCAGTAGGAAGGAAATATCTCTAGCTGATTTCTGAAAATAGGAATTTGATTTTTAGAATTTTGTCTCTTTTCATTCTTTCTCATAAACTTTTTTAGTGGAGTTTTCTTAGGTTATGGTCCTTTGGCTGCACCCCTGAACTCAACATTGAGGTCTTTGCTCTATGGTTTACTCTGCTGCTTCTTCAGATTAAAAGATATTCAGTGTGATTTAAAAAAAAAGGTAGGAATGCCACCATTCAAATTATATTTTCATGAGGGCATAGAAAGGTGATAAACTATAATATCATATCAGAATTCTGTCTAATTGTGATGTGTTGCTGTGACAGCATGTGACTATGTTTGTACTTCTGTTCATTATGGCAAAAGAAATCAACACGGTTTTCCATGAAACGGTGTCAAGAATTAGAGAAGGAAACACAGGAGACGGAGCAAAGGAAGACCTAAAAACTTAAATAAAACAAACTAATTAACCTCCTGGATATACAGAAATTACTTTTTAGTAGTTACTCAAATTGATCCTTTAAAAATAACTCATCTGAGAGGAAGCTGATAACAAGAAATACTTCAGATTTTTCCTTTTTTTTTTATTTGGTAAGACTCACCTCAGAGGTGATACCATTACACTGCTCTTAGTTTTAAATAATCATCAGATGGTTAACTAATGCCCTGACAGAGAAAAATGCTCAGAAGAATTTGAGGTGCAGTGGCTTTGGTTAGGTAAAGAGTTTTGGTGTAATTTTAAACAAATCCTTCGGTATTCTCCCCAGTTTCCTGAACTGGGATGATTTTACCCCCATAATGCATTTACTTGTTTGAACTCTGTTGTTAGAACTAAGTGAAAAAGTCATAGTCTGTCTCCACAAATATTCCAGCATTTCAGCAGCTATTTTAATCCTAAATTTTAACAAATGCCATAGTTAAAGTATTTCTATGAGTGAAAATAGTCGAATGTCATTTGAGAGCTCTCAGTTTTGTTGAACCAATAAATCAAATTCATAAAAATAAACCTCGCTGTCTGACATTATTGTAGTGTTGATTAATGTGTGCCTTTGCTTTTTTTACTTTTTAAATTATTAGGAAAATGCCACTCTTTGTGAAAGAACGAAGGGTGGCTTCGGGTTTGGGGAGACCTGCCATGAGCCTCCTCTGACAAAAGGCAGACTTGTGAGCAGTCAAGATGATTTCGGTGTTTCAGATCAGCATTCCCTGGCTCCTTCAGCACCTGAGCCCTGGGAGTGCTCCAGTAGCCATATGGTGCCATTGTATCTAATCAGCTCAGAGCAGGCTGGAGCAGTGTCCAGCTGTTTAATTTATGATCCTTGAATAACTTAGGAGAAACTCCAAGCAGTTCTAGAGTTGAAGGTGCTTTGATCAGCAGTGCCTTAGAATTTGAGCCTTTTTGGTGGAAAATTGTCGGAATTCAATTCTTGTACCACAGACAGTTGTGGTCAAGAGTTCCTGTCTGACTGGTTCATCATCTCAACAACTTCTGTCTGATTTATAATGACATTTTTAAACAGCCCTTCTTCAAGGTATGATTAGGTCTGATGAGCTGCTATTGATCAGGGACTGACATTTACTCAGAGCTGTGTGTGCACAGATCCAATACTCTATAAACATAAATAACAGTGTTCATGATTGTGCAGCCAAGTCTTTAAAGATACCTGAGGAAGAAGCCGCTTCAGGTACCACTCTAAAGGGACATTGGCTGGTCAGTAGATAAGCTGAGATGCTGCTCAGGAGGAATTCCAAAATTCTGCACTTTGAATAAAAATGGAAACCCATTGAAATAGCTACTGCTGGTAAAATTCATAGAATCATAGGATATCCTGAGTTGCGAGGGATTCACAAGGAACACTGAAGTCCTGCAGGGAGTAGTACAACTCCTAAACCTGCTGAGATAAAGGAACCATTTTTTAAAACACAGAGCAGAATTTGTCCCTCTGGAATCACCACTTCCTTTAGTGCTGGGGCTTTCTGTTTAGATTCTTCTTCTATTTCTTGTTTTTTGCTAGGTGGGTGGATGACAGTTCTTGGACCCTAAATTATGTTGTATTTATTGTATTTATTTATTATCTCAGTGCAATTTAATCTCATCTTTAGTTGTTTGGACTACTAAGTCTTTGCTTTGGCTGTGAGCTTGCCGGGTTTCTCCGGGCAGCATTTTGAGCTTGCTGTGACATAGCAGCCCTTCCCTCTTGCACGAAGTCAGGCCACTCCTCATTCCCAGGACTAAAGCCAGAAATATTTGGGCCCTTTCCTTGTTTTCTGGGAGTCACGTGAGTTGTTTGTACACTGACTTTACCTTTTCTCCCCTCTGTATGAAATTGATAGAGTTCTTTCTGGTCCATCTGAATATTCTTTTGAATCAGTACTGCTTCTGTTCCCATCTTTGCTGTGCTTGCTCTGCTGGTGCTCCTGAAAATGAGGCTAAACCAGCACCAGAACAACTTTTCCTAAATGTCAGGCTGGCAATATCTGCTGTAGTGTAGCTTTGAAAGGATCAAAGGATTTTTGGCACTTAGGCTTCATTCTGACATAGGTAACTTCATTTATGTAACAACCTCTGGTTGTGTTGTCAAGGATTTGTTTTGGGGCTCCTAGTTCTCTTATGTTTTGTCACAGATCTGGGTTAGGGGTTAGTCCTTTTAAGACTGTCCAGTGTGCAAGAGATGAACCAAGTGATTATGTTTTGTTGTAAATAATTCTCTACGTTTTTAGATTGAGACTGCAAATTTTTGTGTGTGTATGTGTTTCTGCCACTTGGGGATTCATAATTTGGATTTGTAACACTCCTGCTCTGCTCAAGTTTACTTAGCAGTAAGGGTTTAGTATCTGCTTTGTCAGTGACAAGGAACTACTTGGACAATTTTATCTTTCTTTCCCTGGTATTTACCCCTCAGAGATAGTGCAGTGTGCGAGTCAAACCTTTCAGCTTCAGTGTGCTACAGTTCAAAGTGAGGTAGAATTTTTTTTGTAATTCCTTTCTTGTGCTTGGTTGTGGTTTAGTTTCTTTGGTAGTTTTTTGTGGTTCAGTGTGGCTCAGCTCCATCCAGCACTATGGAATCAGAGGTTTGCACTTTTCCTAATTGCATCAGAGTGTGTGGAGTTTCATGGTTCTTCCACAGCAAGGAAAAGCTTTTGGTTTTGTTATTTTTCTATAGAATATCCACATCTAACTGAAACGTGTGGTTCTCATTCCCAAGTTATGCAAACTCCAGTAAATGCACCTGTGTTTTATTTTATTTGCAATTGCATGATGAGTGTTGTGCTGAAAGAACTGAGCTGTACAAGCTGCATCCATTTTCCTCCCTCAGGTGCTCCACACAGAGGAGCAGAAGAAAATGAGATGCCTACTGGGGAGTGGGGGATGTGTGGAATTACTTGGAACCATTTTAATCCTAATTGCTTCCTAGCAGCATTGGCACATCTATAATGATGCATCTCGCACAATTGGATACAACAACAGTAAAACAAGTAATTCCAATCATAAGCCTGGCAGCAGTTCTGAGGTCATTTTCTGCAAGTTGATCAATAAGAAGTTCACGTCCTATAATCCACGTTGAATTTATTCCTGTAATACATCTTAAATTCTAGTGGAGCAGTGGTTAATTGCTAATCCATATTCATTGAAGAGAACAAATGAGGACAGCAAGGGTAGATATCTGTGCACCATCACATCAAACGTGGAACTTCTGAGCTCAGTTTTCCACTCAGATCACTGGCGTTTGTGTAGCTTCTGTGCCCACGACTTCACAAGGGCTTTGGAGATTATCAAGGAATTTGTCCAGCTGCAGTTGGTGGTTTTGTTGACAATGCCTGATATTTGCATAGATGTTAATTAGATATTTCGAGTTGTATAAATCTTCTGGAGTGCAGTTATTGTTGATCACCAGAATATGTTTGCATTTTATACGATTGATTGTACTTTGGTAATTATTCTTCAGAGCCCCCTTTCAAATCTGTATTTCTTTCATCTGCAATGTATTAAGTTTGCAGTGGGAGCTGCTGAGTTGTTCTTGGCACAGCAGACATTTTATTTTAAGGTTCACCTTTGAGCACAGCGTGCTAAGTTTATCATTCAGTTTTTAGGGCTAAATCCAAAGTGTATTGAGGTTGACATTAAAAAAAAAAAAAATCCTGTTTTTGAGTCAGCTTTGGATGATGTTCCTGGTCTTGTCCCTTATGCGTGCAGCTCTCAGACTGATCCCAGCTGGGCAGGGTTTTATCAAGTATTTGCCAAGGAGTTTATGTATTTCAGCAAATAGATTACTTGCCACGTATGGGGATGCATGGATCACTTTCTGAATTATTTTGTGTTCACTCTCACTGTTGCTTGATTTGTAACAGAACGGGAAAAGTTTTCTTCTTGGTAATGATCAGAGCTTTTAATAGATGAGGAACAAGAAATCGATCACAGCAAGCCATAAGCAAATAATGAATATCCTTGTAGAAATACTTTTCCTCTGAAGAAAACACAGGTATTGATATGAAGGACTGCATTCCCTAGAATTGATTAAGAAAATAAAATTGATTTAGGTGAATTTATGGAGAACTCCAATACTGTTTGTGTTTGTGATCCATGTCTTAGAAAATTCAGCTTCCATTTTATCAGTACATCTTTCCATTAATAGAAACTGAATTAAAAGGAATACTGTTCATGGAATTAAATCCATTAAATACATGTAAAATGAATCCAGTAGAATAAATTTACAATAAAATATGACATAAACCGGTATTTATATTTAAAATATTCAACACTCGATTCCCAAAATCCTAGTAGAAAGAGAGACTTCTTATTTGGACAAAGAAATGAAGAAGAGCTTATTTGCTATGGGCAGATAAATAAGAAATACAGATAAATATTAAATAAAATGGACTGTTTTGGCTAGGGGATTAGCAGAGGCTTTGAGGATGACATTTTTTAAACATAAACAATGCATTCCCCTCTGAGTTTAAAAGAGCAAATATTTTTATAGGAAGTGTTCTTCAAATTGTCCCTCTTCTGGTACCCCCAGTCTAGGAAAAAATTCTTTTTTTCTGTGCCCAGAAAGTATCAAATGTCTTTAAAGATGACGGTAGATTTGTATAAGTCTGATGAACAATTAATATTCACCCACCTACTGTCATCACAAGGGGAATTTCCATGTCCGAACTTGAATTTAGAACCAGATTTGAGCTGCAGCATATTGCTATAAATATACTGGCTCAATGCCTAAATTGCAGTTTTGTTCCTGAATCTCACTTGAGCGGGATATAAAGCAAATCTGGAGACAAAAATTAATCAGACTTCACTTTACTTGGGCTAATCTAATAGGAAGTGCAACTGTATAGCATTTCCTCCACATCTGTGAGAAGACAACGTGAGTTGGGAAACGCCAGCGGGAGGGATGGGGCAGGGATCTCGGGGGGCAGAGTGCCAGTGTAGGGCTGTAGGGAAGGAGGAATCCCACAGAAGGCAATCCTGTCTTTGAAAGCCTGCAAAAGATCTTGGAGAAGTAAGAGGAGGTCCACAGGCACATTGTCAGGGAAGATTTTGCATGGTTTAGAAGTAGTTAGGATGGAATATTTAAAACATTGATTTGATACGTTGAATACTCCAGTTGGATAAGGGGAGATTTAGGTCAGATAGCCAGAAATTGTTCCCTGGGAGGGTGGGCAGGCCCTGGCACAGGGTGCCCAGAGCAGCTGTGGCTGCCCCTGGATCCCTGGCAGTGCCCAAGGCCAGGTTGGACACTGGGGCTTGGAGCAGCCTGGGACAGTGGAAGGTGTCCCTGCCATGGCAGGGGGTGGCACTGGATGGGATTTCAGGTTCCTTCCCCTCTAAACAGCTTTTTTCACTTTCATTTGAGAAATTATTTTCCTGAACCCATGGGGGGAGGGGCTGCTGGGGTCTGCTTGCTTGGCAGGCAGGAGAGAGAGACGCCCTTTTTGAGATGTTTCCTCCTAAATTTGTGTCCAAACTGGCACACCATGCTGTGATTCTGTGATTCTAATATAAGAATCCCTTGATTGCATAAGGATGGGTTTGACAAATTGGAAGCTGAGTTTGCATCGCCTGCACCTCTGAGCACTTTCTGAGGGCAAGAGGAGCACAAAGTTTGTAACACAAAGTTATTGTGTATTTTCATTTGAAATGCTGGTTCTGAGTAAAATTGCCATGACTCACATGGATTCTGACGAGGGTTCCTTTTCCCTGTTTTTGTCCTACAAAGCTTTTAATGATTCATTAGGTGTCTCAAGTTTCCTGACCTGATGGATATCTGAACACGTGCTGTGGTTCAGTCAATAAGCAGCACCCCAGAGCAAACCACAGAAATCAAACAACATGATTAAAAAGGTTCCTGTGCCTTCAGATCCCTAAAAAGGTTAATGTATTTGTCATAATACAGCGTTCTGACAGGACTTGTGTTGGCATAACTTGAATTTAGCAAATGAGAAGAGCTTACATCCATCTTTCATTGGAACAGTGAGGTTATTGCTCACATTCTGCACTGTGCCTCAAAACCGGGCACATAAATATTCTGGGAGCATAAAATGTACCTTGCCTAGGGATGGAGTGTTGGCTAGAACAATATTTTCTGTTTCAAAAGGTTATAAGTGTTTAGTGTCATTATGATCAAGTGGATTCATTGCATGACAAAAGTTTTAACTTTTGTTTCTTATAATTTCCTGCTCCTTGGGGCAAGTCAACCCTGCCAATATTTATAAGAATGCAGCTTGTGTTGAAAAATTGGTTTTAAATGAATGGTACTTTTAATACTTAACAGAATTTCGAATTTATTATTTTTCTTTCTCTTGACAAGTGATCAGGAATTCCCAGGAAGCAGACGATATAAATCACAGAGCCTGGTTTATGAAGCTCAATAAAAAAAGTTTTGGTTAGACTTTTGCCTTGCTGCAAAGCAAATAGCAAATTATTGCGAACTTCAGAAATTATTATTTAGACTTTTGAAAATTCCAGTTAATTGTAATAGACTATGCTTGGTTTTGACTGAAAAGATGGAAACACATGTTTTATGATTTACAAATAAAACAAATATGTTGTTCTGTTTTACACAGAAGTAATTTGGGGGGGTAGGAGATTGAAGACATGTAGGATTAATTGTAAGGGTAGTCTCTTTTTCACTTCTTGTTTGAAAAGAACCCTGAATTTACAACTGCACTACGGTACATGAAATGAGACTCATACATGAAGTTTTTCATTCCAATATTCCATGTTTTTTAATGACTGTCTATACTGTTAGAAGATACTGAGTCTATAAACACAGCAAATGGAAATGACAAATGAAATCACATAACACTAAAAATGTCAATATAAGGCAACTTGCTCTTAACTTTCTCAGCATATATGCAGCATATTGCCTTATCTGATTTTTAGTGCTGTGCGATGAACTTTACCACAGGAAACAATACAACATAAATTAATTTTTACAGAAATGATCATAAGAATAAGAATGTATTACAAAACTCGGTCATATTTCTATAAAAATGCCCTCTAGCATAACAACAATTGACAAAATAATATAGTTGTTGTAGTCTGTCGAAAGATGTGCTGTGTATCTTCTGAGTGAGAAAATCATGGAATCATAGAACGTCCTGAGGTGGAAGGGACCCCCAAGGATCATCCAGTCCATTCCAGCCCCTGTCCCTGCCCGGACACCCCAAAATCCCAGCCTGGGCATCCCTGGCAGCGCTGTCCGAGCACTCCCGGAGCTCTGGAGCCTCGGGGCTGGGACCATTCCCTCTGAGGGAAGCAGAACCTTCCCTGCCCTGCAGCCTGAGCCTGCCCTGGCCCCGCTCCAGCCCTTCACACATAACTCTTTCAGATTATTAGAGTAGATAATTTTATTGCCTCCATTAGGACCACTGCTGAACACTGTTACACCTACTTGGTATTTCTCTGGAGCAATAGTGTTTATTCTACACAGCATTTTTTTCAAAATAAGAAAAGAATTTAACTTTCAGATTTCAAACCTGCTACATCCTCTTTGTCCTTTTTTTTACTTTACACTGAGATGTAACTAGTGGCTTCAGTCTAGCACAGAGACATGATTTGAGGCCAGGCTCTGCTGTTGTGAAATCCTGGTGGCTTCATTTTCTGAACCTAACCTGTGTTCTGTGCTCCAGGGAACAGTGGAAACCACCAAGGTTGTGCTTTTATAATATCTTTAGTGACAGGATAATATTAATAATACAGTGATAAAGGCCCATGTGGTTTGCTTTTCCCTTTTGTGCATTCATCAGTGCCAAAATTACATTCTTTCCTTTCCCAGCACCTTCCTCTTTGTGTCTAACTTGTTCTTTCAAAGTAAAGATAAAAATTAACTACTGAGCCTATCAGACTTTGTTTTCATCTGCCAAAATGGAATATATTCTCAACTCTTGTCTTTCTCAGAAGATACTTTCATATTGGCATTAAACCCGGCACACTCAACAAAGTGTGTGACCTGCATGTAAATAATCCAGTATGAATTAAGAATACAATTAACACTTTGGAGACTCTGCAAATTAAAAATGTAAACTGTCTTCAGACCTTGGCAAAACATTTGTAATGAATTGGGCCCTTGACTTTACTTTGAGGAGACATTTCTACATAAAAGAGAGGGTTTATTTATAGCTACTCAGTGGAGCACAGTGAGGTGATGAGCTAAAATTCTGCTAAAGGGGAAAAAAGGTTTAATGACTTACTAAATATTTACAATGAGATTTGAAAACAAGGGATTTTCTGCCTAATTTTGTGGGTAGGAACAAGAAATTCAGTGGGTTTTGGTCTGAACCTGTATCTCTGGTGAATGAAATTAAAAACAATGGACAAAATGATGTGTGATTGGTGTAAAGAGCAGCTTTTATGAGTTGTGGATTTCTGTTGGACAAGAAAGTCTTTATGTCAGGTTCACATGCTAAGCAAATATTTTTGAGATCATTCATTTTGTCAAGAAAATAATGATGAAGTTGTATGATCCAAAACCTTTTCTGAGTTCAATAGGGTATTTTTATTCTTTCCTAATTCTGCCTTATATTTTTGCCTGGGTCTTGCTGAAGAAGACAGGAGCAGTCTTAGTCTTACGTGGAAACCTAAGGAACCCTGAATTATTGCCACGCCAGAAAACATGACCCAGAGAACACAGCTGGGACACTTCTGACTATGGTTACTGCAAGGCAAATATTCCTTCAGCTTATTTGGGACTACATTGCCCAATAAAACCAAAAGCTTTCTGCAAAATACTATCCCGATGTATCTGAAGGAAAAGTCTTGCTGATCCTTCACAAGAAGAAATATTTGCCAGCTCTCACTCTAGGTCCAGAAAAGACTGTTCTACTCACTATTTTACAGCAAGATTTGAAATGTCACCCCCCCATAGAAGATTTCTGTGGCATTGCCTGAAGTAACTTTTTTTCCCTACTGAAAAGTGACAGATGTGATGCTGTAGTAGAATATAACGGATTAGGGGACTTGTTTGTGTATTTAGAGACCGAGATGTCCTTTCCTGTTGAGAGAGAGCCGTAAGTTCCTGTTTAGACCCCTTTTAAATGGAGGCACACAACAAGTGGGAATGAAGACATTGTAAGCAGCTGATGTAGTGATGCACCCAAAGATGCCCATCTATGCACCTACATCTTCACATCGGCTCCTTCCAAAATTCTCTGTTTGTTTTCAGGGAAGTAAATTCTTTTTAGGAAAAAAAAACCTCAATCAATCAATCAGTCAATCAAACAAACAAACCACAGCAAAAGGTCTAGACATAAGTGGGAAAAAGATTCTGCTACAACAGCAAAGGCTAACCCTACTAATGTACTTACTCACCTAAATAAATATTAAATGTACATGAAGAAAGTGCATAAATTATGTCATCCTAACATGCACAACATTTTTGCCCTTAGATTTTTTAGGGGAAAATATGTACACTGGAGAATTCTGTAGGGCTTTTTTCTCCTTATCAGTCAAAGGGTGTCCTGGAGGTCCTTTCTGTGATAAAAGAACTTTTGCTCAGAGGTTCTTGTTGTCCAGCTTTTTGTGAGTTAGTTTAGTGCAAGCCAGTGGCTCTGCTTTTCCAGATTAGATATTAGCATGAAATTCTTTGTGACACACAATTTTCTTTTCACTGAAGAATTTAATATACTTTTAATCTACTGTTTTCTAAACAGAGGTGTCATTTAATTAGAGCTGTTGAATTCTGCATGACCTTGCTTCAGTTTTTCTAAATATTTGATGCATTTTTTAAAAATAATCTTCAAAATGTTCTTAATAGAACACTGCAATCTGAGTAGCAATATAACATCCTTTGGTTTATATTTGGGTTTTTATTTACTGTAAATATTTTGCAGTCATGCTTTTGCAAACTATAATGCTTTTACTGCAGTTGAGCTCTATGTCAAGAGTCTTGGGTTGCTTCTCTGCCAGCGAAATACAATCATAAGAAGTAGGACTCAAAGGAGCTTTATTACATAATGTAGCAGATTTATTCCTTATGCAGTGTCAGCTATAATCACACATTCCTGGCCGGTGTTTGCACATGTTCTGTACCAAAGGATGCACATGATCTCCTCAGGCTGTCTGGTCTGGTACTGCACTGAACTGCACTGTCAGAAACCTTCTCTGCTACTTCAGTACTAGAAATTTTATTGGTGTTTAAAAACAAAAAACCCCAAATTTCTTGCTGCACCTTGTTTTTTGCATTTTTTTTCACCCGTAAGTGCTGGAAAAACATGTGAGCTTCTCCTCCATATCTTTGGTCAGTTTTTCTTTTATACAGTCAAAACTACAGTTGAGAAGCTATGATAGCCACAAAACTGCAAAATGGAAGTGTCACTTCTGTATGAAATGATTGAAGTCAGTGTTTTATAGATGGTCCGTTCCTTGTTGTGGATCCCCAGGATCGATGTCAGTGATTTACACATGCTCCATTCCTTGTTGTGGAACCCCAGGACTGATGTCAGTGATTTACAGATGCTCCATTCGTTGTTGTGGATCCCCAGGACTGAAGTCAGTGTTTTATAGATGGTCCGTTCCTTGTTGTGGTTCCACAGGATTGATGTCAGTGATTTACAGATGCTCCATTCGTTGTTGTGGATCCCCAGGACTGAAGTCAGTGTTTTATAGATGGTCCGTTCCTTGTTGTGGTTCCACAGGATTGATGTCAGTGATTTACAGATGCTCCATTCGTTGTTGTGGATCCCCAGGACTGAAGTCAGTGTTTTATAGATGGTCCGTTCCTTGTTGTGGTTCCACAGGATTGATGTCAGTGATTTACAGATGCTCCATTCGTTGTTGTGGATCCCCAGGACTGAAGTCAGTGTTTTATAGATGGTCCGTTCCTTGTTGTGGTTCCACAGGATTGATGTCAGTGATTTACAGATGCTCCATTCGTTGTTGTGGATCCCCAGGACTGAAGTCAGTGTTTTATAGATGGTCCGTTCCTTGTTGTGGTTCCACAGGATTGATGTCAGTGATTTACAGATGCTCCATTCGTTGTTGTGGATCCCCAGGACTGCTACCTGCTCCTTTCCTTACCCTTTTCCCCCAGCCATTTGTGCTGAGCTCTCTCCACGTCTCCTCTCTCGTTCTCCACCCTCCCCGCTGCCTGACCTCTGTTTCCCACAATCAGCAGATTTCCTTCCTCCTTGCTTGTTGTTTCTCTGGGGTCACTGATTAAATAAATCAAACAAAAGCGGCCTGGTATTGATCTTTAGAGCACGCTGTTAGTGTTTTCCCTCTGCTCTGAAGTGAATTATTTTATAAGCCCTTGTCTTTAATAACTGAGCCGGTCCATTATCCACTGAAGCAGCTCAGCAGTGCTGATATTATAATCATTCCCCTTACACACACCATTGTATCAGATTGCTCCAAGATCAAGTGAAACATGCCTCTGACTTTCCTTCTCTAAGTGCTTTTGTCCTTGTTGTGTGACCTGGAGAAAAGTCTCCCCTCAAACAAATCCTTGAAGGCGCTGCTCTGCTCTTTCTTTGTGGTTTTGGTTTTAAATTCAGAATAAGAAAAATAAGCATTTCCTCCTTTTACTTTGCATTGGTTGAAGTTTTCTTTCTCTTTATTGCAAGTGGTATTTTGCTTAATGCAAAGGAAGAAAATTAAAAGGGTTTGTTTATTCATTCTTTGAAAGAGTCAAAATCTCAGGTGAGAAGCAGCAGTTTCTCTTCTCTTTTTTTTTTAGTGTAATGCTTAGAGGCAGTAGGGACGAAAGGAAAGTTATTGATGGGGAATTTGTCCTGCAAAAGCACCTTTTTGGGATGTAATGCCTCTGCCCATAGCAGAAGGAATAGAAGGCCTGCAGAAATTCTTATTCATGGCTTTGGTAGACTCAGGTTTGGTGATCAGAATACCCGTGGCAGTGAATTATATTTGTGCAGTGCAGCTGTAAGTGTAGGCTCTGTGTTTAGGTGAAAACGCTGCAGCTTAATATCTGATAATCTGTCCTCTCAAATTAATATGTTAATCAATCAAAGAGCATAATTGAGCCTTTCCAAAATAAAATCAAGCAACTACTGAAACGAAGAGATTAAACAAAATGCTCTTCAAGCAGTACCACTTCAATACAGGCACAGGTGTGAATCATATTTCAAGGGAAAAATTTGCTTTTGGATTCATCTTAAAGTGTAGTCCAAATTTTCGTGTGTTACTGATGACTAAATGATGTTCCAGTCTGAGATCTCATGATAATTTTCAGGAAATGTTGTCCTTACTTTCTGAAATCAAGCTATTTTTCTAGTGGAAAAAGGATTTGGCTTCAAGCACGTGTTGCCTGGTGAACAGAATATTCTGGTGGTATATTTGATTATATGTTTCAATGGTTGTTTTATAGCTCTGTAATGAGCTGGATTACAATAAACAGACTGGGAAACAAAAATTGGATGCCAGTATGTTATTGGTTGTTGAGCATTAACATGGCTAACACAATTTAACAGTGCAAATTTAGTTTATTAAAAGACGAAGGGTAGTATAGACAAGGCAAGAATAGTCTTAAATTATTTTCTCCAGCCAGCTTTCTGTGTTCCTTTTCTTTCACTGCAATTGATTCTGTGAAATGAAGACATTTTCTATGTACTGTACCAAGCCAAATCATATTACAGAAAGCAGAATGCAGATAAATGAGAGTTAAATTACTGTCAAATGACAAGGAAATGTTGAGCTATAAAATGTGTTGTGAGACTAATATGCTCTTCCAAGTCAGATTGGTCAGGAAAAAAGAAATTAAAATAAAAATTTGGGCTTGTAAAATAGAAATGGGATTTCCAAAGAGGTCTGTTCTAGGAGAATCTGGGAGAGGGCCTGGTTGGCAGGATTTGGACGAGGGACGCTCTAATGGAAACAATCAGAATTAAATAAACAAAGGGTCAGTGGTCAGAATGTCTAAGTCCTGGTGTTCCACGTGCTGTGTCCTGGCTCCAGGCTGAGGCTCTGCTCCCACAGCTCCTCATCCCAGTGGCCTCACTGGGCTCCGGGCAGAGCCCTGACATGGCCATGTGTGGGCGGTGAGCAGGGCTTGGGAAAGCTCCAGGGTTCTGACAGGTTGCCAACATCAAGTTTTATAATTGAAATCACAGATGGGAAATCATGACTCTCTTTAGTTTAAAACTGCCAAATTTAAATGACATTTCATGGGACCTGCAAAACCCATTTTTACAGCGACCCCAAAATTACCTTTAATGCAGAGTCCAAAGCTTTGTCGGAAACATGCAGTTTTAAAAATCCTAGTGGATAAAATTAAATTTATTCATTCTATGATGAGAAGCATTAGATGGCTTTCATTTGAACTGTTACCACTTCTCAGACTCCCACTTGCATTTTTATTCTTCTCAGCACAAGTTTGCTGTCTTAGACATCCTGAGACAGGTGAGTATTAAGAAAAGACTGAGCGCACTGGAGATGCAGTGCTGTGCAGAACCTTCCCATTGCATTTCAGGAGAGCTGGAGGAAGTCCCAGGTCAGGAAGGGTGACCTGGAAGCAGGTGCAGAGACGTCTGAAGGAGCTGATCAGTGTTCTGTCCCTGCTGGGAGGACAGCCACGGAGAGACGAGGCAGGTTAGGGAGCAGGAACACCGCTGGGTTTGCCTGGGAAGAACTGATTCCCAATGATGAAGTGGGAAAAGGGAGGTCAGGGGAAGCAGTGATGAAAGCCAAGAGGGCAGGAATTGAGCACAAGTCTGGAGATCATGTTCCGTCTTGCTTTATATTGTTATTAATGAATTCAACAGAATGGGAAATTTAAAACAAAAAAGCAAACGAGATGATTTCTGAGCATTTTTACCTGAGAAATTTTGCTGGGAGAAGGCACCAAAACTGAGTCAATCCCTAGTTCTATAGGAAAAGTCAGGGCTGGATCAGGTAGCACAGTCTTAGGTATTGAACTTCAGTGATAAGAACAGCAATGACAGCAGTAAAGTCTGGAGGGGACAGAAGCCTTGGTTTGCCCTGGAGTTCACCTCTGCTCATGTTGAAGTTGATGGAAAGGTGTGCCAGAGCAGGATACACTGTACCTATGCAACATAACTAATATTGCATCTTCCTGCTGTTAATATATCAATATTTATATTTCTTATCAAAGCAATATGGATATTCTTTTCCTTGGAACAGTCATTAAATTTAATAAGGTTGATCACTGATTAGCAAAATACAGGTCTCATGAATCAATAATACAGGTCTAATCCAGCAGGTTTTGTTGAAAATCAATAGAGTTACCATTTGATGTTTCGAGCTGGAATAGCTACATATATTTATTTTTAAATAAATCATAAAAATGTAGAATGGTTTGGGTTGGAAGGGACCTTAAAACTCATCCAGCCCCACCCCTGCTATGGACACCTTCCGCTATCCCAGGCTTCTCCAAGCCCCAGTCTCCAACCTGGCCTTGGGCACTGCCAGGGATCCCGGGGCAGCCACAGCTGCTCTGGGCACTCTGTGCCAGGGCCTGCCCACCCTCCCAGGGAACAATTCCTTCCCAATATCCCATCCATCCCTGCCCTCTGGCCCTGGGAAGCCATTCCCTGTGTCCTGTCCCTCCATCCCTTGGCAATTGTCTCTCTCCATCTTTCCTGCAGCTCCTTCAGGCCTGCAAGGCCACAGTGAGCTCACCCCAAAGCTTCTCCTCTCCAGGCTGGACCATCCCAGCTCTGCCAGCCTTTCCTCCCAGCAGAGCTGCTCCATCCCTCTGCTCATCCTGGTGCCTCCTCTGGCCTCTGTCCAGCAGCTCCAGGTCCTTGCTGTGCTGGGCCCCAGGGCTGGGGCAGCTCTGCAGGTGGGCTCTCACCTGAGGGGCAGAAGGGCAGAATCCCCCCTCCCCTGCTGCCCACGCTGGGGCTGCTCTTGATCTGTATATCTTTTTTACATTACAAAGCTAAACCAGCAGGTTTTAATAGTAATCAGAAAAAAGGGAATTAATTCTTAGGAGGAACGTATTTCTTCTTCCTAAAATACCCAGTCTGAATTTCTCTGGAACCCCTGGTTCAACCTTTGATAGTTGATACTGTCAATCAACACCCATTGTCTCGTGGCCAACCTGGCTGACAAGCAGTTGTGCTCCATCTGACACAGTGTGACCCACTTCTATTTGGCTTATGTGAAAAGAATACATTAGACATCTGCTCCCCCATTTGATTGATTTATCATGCACTGTGAAAGTGCTTCAAAAATATGCTGAAACCCTTGGTAATGCGCTGGGAAGTTAAACTTAGATCACCATTGTTCCTACCTTTCTGAATTACTTATTGGAAACAAACCCAACTGATTCAGGATATGAATTTTAAAGACATCCTGAAAAGGAATTATTTTATTATATGCTTTATTACTCATTATTAATTTATAAAGGATTGAATAGGAACATCTTGGTATGAGATGTAACTTCGTGGTGAAAGCCATGAAACAAGGTTTGACATGGAACCATTTGGCTTTTAAGGCAGTATTAGAAATTATATCACCAACCCCATTAATTCTTACATGAGAAAGCACAGCTCTGGTGATTCCAACATAAGAAGGACATGGGACTGTTGGAGCAAGGCCAGAGGAGGCCATGGAGTTGATAAATGACCTGGAGCACCTCCCCTGTGCAGCCAGGCTGGGAGAGCTGGGAATGCTCAGCCTGGAGAGGAGAAGGTTGTGTGGAGACCCCACAGCACCTTCCAGGGTCTGGAGGGGCTGCAGGGAACCAGAGAGGGACAATTCCTCAGGAGCTGGAGGGACAGGACACAGGGGAAATGCCTTCAAACTGAAAAAAAAAGAGTAAATTTAATTTAGAGATAATTTTGTTTACACCATTAGGCTAAAAAGAAAAACAGGCAATGTAGAAAGATGTGTTAAACCAACAGCCTGGGTTCCAATAAGCAGTATCTGTCCACTTTGCACTTCTGGAAATGAGACATCTAGAAAGCTAAATTAGCTCCAACATTGTAATTTTTACAGTTTTTAACTGTCAGTACAACAAATGAAAGGCATTAACATACTTTATTTTTCCTGACTGATGAAAACGTAGGCAAATAAAGGAATCATTTCTTTAATGATCTGTTAGAATTAATAATGAATGGGTTTTTCAAGAGGTTTTTTTTGGCATGGCTGTTGTGTTGCAAAGCAATTTGATTTCCTCCTATTTCTACTGTAAGTATTTCATCAATGATGTGATTTTAAAGTAGAGAATTTGGAAGAGCATTAGTAGTCTTCTCTAAGAACATTATTCAGCTGCTAATACTTTTGCCAAATGGCTGCTTCTGTGTTGATGCTTTACACGAGTCACTAAAAATAAGAGCAATTAACTTGTCTCTGAAACTATTTCCTATCAATATTTTCATATCGTTTTTGCTAAATAATAAGCAATAAAACTACCCCTGGGGTTCTTTTGTCACCACAGATGGGATGCTAGGATTTGGTCCAGCCAAAGGAGCACAACCCTACCAAAGCTACTGTTTTCTAGCACTTAAAGGAGAACGTGTAGATGTCTTTGACAAGGCACATGATGGTGCAGCAACATGTTGTTTTTCTCCTCCATTTGGAGGGAAGGAGTATGCTACTGATCATTTTTGGGGGCTGACTTCTGGCCATCAGCTTTTTTCCAATGAGAGGCGTTAAAGATTTGTCTGGTGGCTATTTATTCCTCAGGAGATTTCAGTTTCAGACCTTCTCTAGAATTCGCTAATAACATTTTGATAAATAATTAAGATAGTTTGTGTTTATTCACAATCCTGTATTTGTCCAGTGACGTCAAAATAGGTGTGAGATTGCTTTTAATGACTGTGAGTACCTGAGTGACTTTTAGAGCACATTTATAACCCAGCTGATGGGTGGGAAGCTGACAGTCTGACCTGCCAACAGATTGTGTTGGAGGAGCAAACAGACCCTTGTGCAGAGTTCCACACTCTGAGAGTGTGACACAGCACATAAACCACAGCCCCCACCAGAAGGACTGGCCAGCTCTTACACGCGACTTTTGGTGATATATTTAATCTCAAAGACCTTTTTGACATATTGGAAGGTAGTGGGTTGTTGCTGGGAATTTGGAGTGGGTGGAATGGAAGCTGAGATGTGGAGGCATGGTGGATCCTGCTCCAAGCGTTCTCTGTGGCAGAGGAAAAATGGGAGAAACGTACTCTCTATAGGATGCAGCACATAAACTGCATTTGTTAGCTGCAGTCTGGTCTTTTCTGTTGATTAATGTCATCTCTGCAATGCTTGCTCTGGCCTTTGTGAATCCAAGCCTCCTGATCTTTAAATGCTGCTCCTGGATCTGCAGAGCTGGATTTTCTCTGCTTGGGACAAAGGGCTTGTTTCCATGATGTTCCAAGAGCTGTTGCAGCCCCACTTTTCCAGGAAGCTTTGGCGTTCCAGTTGCCTCCCCAGGTGCTCTGGAGAGCTGGAGGTGTTTTGGGGGTGGTGCTGGGCTGGGGCTGTCCTGTGTCCCTGCAGCCTCAGAGGGTTGGGCCTGCTGGTTTATACATGGGAGGAAAAGATTAATTTGATTGCTGCTACCTTTTATTGAGTAGTGCTTCACGTGCACCTGGTAGAGAGGGGAAAATATGGGACGGATTTGATTCTGGAATGATTTTTCTTTTTTTTTTTAAGTGCTAGCAAGTGTGCTTAGAAGCTTAGAGTTTTTAGTGTCCTTAAAGAAAAAGTAAGTAAATATTTCTGGAGAGGACTTTACTAAATGAAGGGTACTGAGATTTAAACCAACCAAACAAAGCCACAAACACCCCATATAACTTCAGTGTTCTGTTTCAGTTTCAATCTGCATCAAATGATAAATCTTTCGGGCTACCTCCAAAACCAACAGCAAATAAACAGCTGCTCGTTGCTGCTGTCTTTTCAAATCCTTCATCTCCCGTAACAGGCACAGGCTGATCCCTGATTCCTGCCCTTATTTCAGCAGTGGGCTTTACAATTGTTGCTTCAACACACCTGACATACATCCTTAAAAAAAAAAAACAATGAAAAAAGAAAATGTTAGTGAATTACCCTATATTGAGTATGCTGTTTGTTCAGCCTCCAAGCCAGGAAAAGGATATTCCTGAACTGGACTGGAAGGAGATGGAAACAGTGGGTGAAAATATATAAACATCACCTTTTATTGCTTTGTACAGGAGACTTTCTTCCTACAGAGTTGAACGTTCATTAAATGTTCATTAACATTTGAAGGAATGAAATACAACTTATATGTAAAACCCAAGTCCAAAAGTTTCATATTATCTTTTTAAGAATTCATTTAAAAAGTTATTTGCATGCTTCAAATAACTTCCCGTGAAGACATTGGCTTTGAATGAATTTTAGCAATACCTGCCTGTTGTTGTTTTCTTCTGCAGAAAATGTAGGGAGCACAGTAAAATCCTGTGGTGGCACAATTCTTAAAGCATTTTTTAAAGGAATTCTGAAAACTTTTATGAACTGTGGGGCTGACATACGTCTGCATTAGCAATAGTAACACGGCAATTTGTTACCTATAAACCTGCTGGGGTGTTGTTGTTGGGGGATTGTGGTTGTTTGGTTGGGGTTTTTTTGTTGTTAGACATTAGAGACAAAACCCTGGGATCTGTGGGAAACAGGTTCCCTGTTTTCAGGGTCATAACATGAGGCAGGTCAACACAAGGCATTGGTTTGCAAAATATCATCAGATCAAGAGACAGGTAAAGAGAGATGCTGTCTTTTTAAACACATGATTTTTAGCCAGGTTGAAATCATTTACCTGACCTCTGTGCACGTATCACTTTCATTTATAATTTTGTGGATAATAAGATGATAGAAACCTGCTTGTATTTTGTGGTAAAAAGCCATTAAGTACTCCTGACTGAGATGATACAGCCATGACTGTTTCTGAACCTGTTTCTTTTTTTTTTTTTCAGGGGATGCTATAACAAAGAGCTAAAAATTGTACTAAAAATTTTATTGAGCTATAACGGCATATCAAAAATTCAATGTAAAAAAATATTTATTATATTTAAGAGGAGTGCCAGGGAAGATTGTAGTAGCATCACAAATGTGAACAGAGGGCCTGTGCCAAAATTTTTCTGACATGATATTTTTTGTGGGATATGTAAATTTTTTTTTTTTTTAATTAGCAGCTGTAGTATCTTAAATTGTCAAGGCTGAGGAAGATGACTTCACTGAAAAAATAAACTAACAAGTGCCTCAATTCTTTGTGCTTGAGATATAATTTGAATTTAGACTTCTGTGCAGGATAAAGCAAATGGAGCTGTCCTTGAAATGCACTCAGATGCAACACTAAAGGAAGATTATTTAGGAGCAAATGCTAAGGCAGTGTAGAGAAAGTAGAGGAAATCAGGACATGGAAAGCTAATTAGTTTCCTCCAATCCAGCCCCGATGAGCCTTTGAGCCTTGCAGATGGACTGATGAGTTCTGCCACTTGGAAGAGAGGGATACAAAACTCTCAGGAAGAATTGCAGGAGCTAAAAGTGCGTTAGCAGGCTCGGGAACATCCCGCCTGAGGAACGAGGGAGGCTGGCAGGTCCAAAGCTTCGGGATCACTGCATTTCTGTGCGGCTGTGCCGTGTTCTGGGACTCTAGAATGCAGTGGTTTCCAGCCCCACCCTGAGCTCAGGGGTGGTTTTAGCCACGGCTCTCCTCGCGCCGAGGTTCGATCGGAGGATCGCTTAGAGCAGGTGAACGCTGCCAGCAATCAATACATGGCAGAGGGGCCACGAAGGCACTGGAGGGGAAAATTGCCAGGCTGTGTTCCAAGAGCGTGTCAGGGAACACAATTAAACATTGGCAACTGTCCTCTGTGTAAGCTTTATTTATTTATTTGTTTGTTTGTTTATTTATTTATTTATTCAAACGCAGATTGTCGGTTGCACGAGTAGCAAAAATGAAAGCCAAAATACCCAGAGGTGTGCGCAGGTGTCTAAAGACAGTGATTTTCCATTGTGCAGCACGACACTCAACACCACTGCAGTAACAGCTTTTCCAAAGGCTTTTCGCACCAGTTATGAATTAATTTTGGTTTTCCTCCAAATGCATGCAAACCAGTGGGATGTGCATCTCTAACAGATGATGTTCCCTGGTTATTTTCCTCGACAGGACCATACTTTTGGCTCTTTGCTAAGAGTTGTGTGGGATTTTAATCCCTCTTCTTTACATGTTACTCCAGAGGTGACGCCAGTGTCACTGACGGGCTCGGCCCTGGCCAGGTCCCTCTTGGAGCCAGCTGGGATTGGCTCTGCTGGACACAGGCAAGGAGATTCTGGCAGTTTCTCACAGAAGCCACCCCTGCAGCCCCACCACCATCAAAGCCTTGCCCCAGCAACACAGTGCAGTCTGAATAATGAAAAATGTGGAAGGATGGAAGGAAGGAAAAGCCTCTGAGAACCCAACGATATTATCTCCATGAAATATTTATTTAGAAATGAATAGCTCAGATTGTTAGTTTGTTAATTGGTGTCAGTGGAGAAACTCGAGTGCTTCCACACTATGCTTTTTGTGTCCTTTTCAGGTCCTGTTCTTCATTTACCTTTATCTTTGGGGACTCTTTTTGAACGTTTGTGTCTTCCTAACTTCTCTTTATTACCAGGGGCATTCAACAAATCCTCAAGGCTGCTTCAGTGTCGTTTAACTAAAATATCTTTTCTGTAGTTTTGGCAGCAGCATTATCAAGATGCTCAGTTGGGCCTGAATATTCACTTATAATATGCTATATGTGAGGGAAAGATTCTTGTATATTCATCAGTGATGATATAATGGACAAATTAGAATATCAACCTTCTATTGCCAATAAAATCAGTTATAAAAAGCTAAATATTTAAAAGCAGTACATGTTTTCCTTTATTAAATATTGGAAAGAGAACCTGTATTTACTTTTCAGCTGTTTTGTTTAGCAATGTGAAGTTATAGATCCATGTGAAGCTTCCCAAGGACAAGGAGAATGTAAATGTTGCATAAGCAATATATCTGTTTCTGGGCAGTTTTTCAAATAGATTGTCTTTTTTTCCCTCAAGAATATTTTCTTTTCTTACCGTGAGGTTTTAGCTCTTCTGCTAATCTGTCTCTTTGTGATTTGCAAAACTCTTATCTGTCCAACAGACAAGGCGTTGCTGGGAGAATCAGACATTAGGGATTGGCAGCTCATTCCAGAGCATTCAGACAGAATCCTTATTTAGGACAGCATTTAGTATGAAAAGTTAGAATCTTTTCAAGGCAGAAGTCAAGTGTGTTTAACTTGAAGCACGAAGTGAAGCATAAATGATTCTGAAGAGAATTCACTGTCTGGCAACAGAGGAATTGGGCCACTAAGAGGTATCCAAATAAACTGCATTTTGAGATTAAAAACAATTTATTTTTAAAAAAACCCAACAAAACAAACAACCAATGAATTAAACAATCAAGCACACAAAAAAAGAAATAAAAACACAGAAAAAATAAACAAACAAAACCTCAAACCCACCAAAAATAAAAAAATCCAAATCAAACAAAAAAACCCAAATAACAGAAAGGTCCTAAAATGAAGAGGGAACAGGCAGAAACTCTTTGTCACTGCAGCCAAGTATATGATAGGAGAGTTTTAGAAAAATGTTCTGCAAATGGAAATGCAGATCTGGTTGAGCACATTAAGAAGTTACAAGTTTTACCCACTATAGTTTAAAAGCTGGGAGTTAGGAGGGCTCTGATGGAATTATGTCCAAGAAGCAGTTAATGAGAAATTAAATATTTCAGGCACATGCAGTCTGTGAGAGAGCTGCTGGGTCTTTGGGCCGAGCAAAGAGTGAAGGGAGCACTTAAGGTGAAGAAGGTTTCTGCTGCAAAGCTAAGTGACTTGTAACTCTTTTCGAAAAATTTAAATTAAAATGTCACAGGAGGCACTTGAAAAACATTTAGCAGAAATCGAAGAGGTCCAGAGAAGGGTGACAATATAATTAGAGACCTCGGATGGCTTTGTAAGAGGATAGATTTGGAATTATTAGAACCCTCTTTGTGGAGCAGAGAGCAGTGAAATAGGATGTAAGAAGCCTGAAAATGATGAATTAAAAAACTCCAAAATTATTGCTTTTATAGCTGAATATTTACTTTTCCACCAAAATATAAAAATAGTCTGGGGAACTCACTGCCACAAGCTGTAGAATATTGGGTGGTTTCTGTTTTGGGTGTTCTATATAATGTAGGTCTTAAGGTGCAATAGAAAAAGTCAAAGAGTTTTAAAAATTTCATTGTTTCAAACCTAGCAAGATAATGAGGAAATTTATTTTAAAAATGGCTTATTTTATTACAGAATTTATAGAAATTTCCCTGAAGGATCTACAAGTAACTCAAACAGAGGAACAGATTAGAAGCAATTTTCTACCTAATGTGCAAATTCCATATGGGAATCCAGAATTCAGCCTGGCAATCCTGCTTCAGTTCAAACAATCACTTTAAGAACGTATTTGTGTAGTTTGCTAATATGTTTTCCTACACTGGCTTTCAATATTTTATTATGTATTTCTTTTTGCCTACAATGCAGTTCTACAACAAAAACAAGGTTGAAATTCATTCTTTCACCTTAGCTTTTTATATGTGTGCTCTATTGCATATAAATTTATATATAGACATTACTGCAAGAGAAAACAGCATCTGCATGACTGAGTTTTTGGCATTCTTCTCTTGCTGGCTTCCCTGGCATTATTGGTTTCTGGCCAAGTTTCATTAACTTATTTTGCATTCCATTAAAGTCTAAAATCTAAAGGCAAATGTGTTCCCCTCCTGTGGAATACAAGTCAAAATGGAAGCAGAAATGACTAATTGTAATGACTTGTGTGAGAATTCACTCCTTGGGAACTTAGAGGAAAGGGAAATGCAGTGCACAGGAGTGGTGGGACCCCTCACACAGTCGTAGGTGCAGCAGAGGAAATACAAACACCTTCTGCTTTTTTCCTTCTTGGCAAGTATTGGAACTATTGCTGTGAATTTAACATGTGGAAATCAAAATATCTTGGTTAGAATTTGTCCTTTAATAAGACTTTTTCCAGTCTGGTTTGTGATCTAAGGGCATTTTAGCGTCCTGCTGCAAACACAGGCTGAAGTACAATGAAAGTTTTATATAATCATGGAATGATTTGGGCTGGGAGGGACCTCAAAGTCCATCCAGTGCCACCCCTGCCATGCCCAGGGACACCTTCCACTGTCCCAGGCTGCTCCAAGCCCCAGTGTCCAACCTGGCCTTGGGCACTGCCAGGGATCCAGGGGCAGCCACAGCTGCTCTGGGCACCCTGTGCCAGGGCCTGCCCACCCTCCCAGGGAACAATTTCCTCCTAAAATCCCATCCAGAGAGGAATTGTCCCTCTCTGGTTCCCTGCAGCCCCTTCAGACCCTGGAAGGGGCTGTGAGGTTTCCACACAACCTTCTCCTCTCCAGGCTGAACAATCCCAATTCCCTCAGCCTTATTTTTCCTTACAGCAAATCACACGTTGTCTATATCCAGTCCGCTTCCCGAATCTAAGTTTTAGGGAAATAAAAAGTATACAGAACAAAAGTAAGAGAGGAATATTCAAGAATGTCTAACCAGCTGGTTTGGTTAATGAATTAATGTCCATTTCTACATTTTAATACAGATATTTACCTTCCAATAATTTTAATCCTCTTCAGCTCTGTATCTCATGGAAAGACAGATTAACCAAAACCTTGTTTATCTCTAGGTACTGTGTCTTTACTTTCTGCATGTTATTTACAGGAGTTTATTATCTTAAGCCAGATCAATGGATTGTTTTGTGATGTAAGTGTGCAAATACAACAGTGAGTTTAGTCCTGAGCTGGTGACTCAGTTCACCTAATTCCTTGCAGTGAGAGATACTTCAGCGTAAACCCTCTTAGAAAAGCACAATATTATTAACAGCTTACTCAGCCAGAAAGAATGGGTGAAAACCTGGAAAATATGTTTTAATATGAGAAGAGACGAAGCCAGTAAAAGAGAAAGTTGACGTGTATGTCCAATATTCATGGAAAAGGTGAAGTTCCTTGGATGATTCTAAGTTCTGGTTCTAAATGTAGCTCTAAAAGTGTTCTGGGTCAGGGCCATGGAATGATTTGTTCCTTTGAATAAACTAAAATAGACACAATTATGCAGAAGTGTATTTTCTTGATACCAGTGACATTCTACTCCTTCAAAGACATGAGGTAAGAGTTACTGATATAAATAATGATGTTAAAATAATCAGTCATTGCTTGCCAGAGATAGGGAATAGAGACATTTATAGCTTGGTTGGTTTTGGGGGGATTTTTTCTATTTGGAATAAAATCAGGCATGAACCTAAAACCTTGTGGCTTCTGGTATGATGAGAGCTTTTAATCTAACATCTCTATTTTGGCTGGAATGTGCAATTTGTACAGCTGGCTGAGGATTTAGGCAGGGGATTCCATTTGTGTATATCAGCACTTCCACATAAAAGCCATCAACTTTTCCATCAGATCTTTCTGCCAAACCTTGTGCTCAATGGCTGCTATCCACGTTCTGTTTCAAATTTAGTGCTGACTCTAGCAGGGCATAAAATACTTCTGAACACAGTGAGAAATGTACCCCTTTATTTCCCTAAGGTATATTCTACATATAGCTGCAGCTAAAGCCAGTTTTATAAGGAGAGGGAAACAAAAAGTTAAACTTCAAGTGCAACAATTTCTTTTTGTTTTTCAATTATTTTTCTAAGAATGTATTTCCTGCCTTTTAGTAGGTGCCCTCCATATATTTATATATTGGGGCCATTATGTTTTTAATGGAATAACTCATGAAAGAAAAAGGCAGCATCAGGTCCAGACTGTTCTATATGATCCTGTAATTAGCCTCACCCTAGAAAACAACCATTTGAAAGAATTTTGCATGGAGCAAATGAAATAAAATAAGTGTAGGCAAACGCAGCTTTAGGGACAGTCTCCAACATGTGTAAAATTGCAGCTCGTAAGTGCTCTTAGATCCGAGAATTTTCTGTAGTAACCCAGTATCATCTTTGGTTCGTGACTGCCCCCAGCTCAGCTGCTAATGAGTAGTGTTGTATTTTTCTCTTTTTCTGTTCATATAAAAGGTGAGTTCAGCCAGTTTGCCTTCCAGGTCACCTCCTTTTCTTCCTTTTGTTCTGGCTAAATCCACTTACTAATTCCTCTTAACTAAACTATTACATTTTCCAAATCACTGCCAGTCCTTACTCGTTTCTTTGTCTCGTGTACTTAGTACATTTTTAATCACACATAATGTGCCAAGAAGGTTCATGCTCTCAAACTCCACCTACATATATTTCTACTTTCATGGATTAGAAATTACAGCTGTGAGGTGCACAGGGATGGTGGTTTTTAATTCCTGCTCTTGCTCTGAGTTCATGAAATAGTGGTGGGCACTGGGTTCAGTGAATAAGGAATTGTTGTGTGGCTCCCCCTTCGTGTGTCCCAGTGCCCTCACGGCCTGAGGGAAACAGCACCTGAGGTGGGAGGGATGGGAGCTAAGGAATGCCAGTAATATGGAATGTGTTTTCTTTCTCTTGTGGCTCTTTTACCTGATTTAGGGACTCCCAAGAGGAGAATCTTGAGGGCAGAGATCTCATTTCTCACTGAGCAGGACATACTAGAGGTATTCAAATCAAGACTGTCCTTGTTCTGCAGTTCTCAGCAGTGCTGATAAGGAGAGACACAAAGGAGAATGATCAGATAGCACTTCAAGAAATATTTCAGGCTCTGAAAATGAATATATTCCCTTGAAGGAACCCAAACTATTTCTTATATCTGTTTTCCTGAGAAATGAAAATTGAAAGACTTCTCCCACAGGAGTTTTTCTTCAGATACCTGGAATTCTAAATGCTTTGTGGCTTATTTGAAAGCATCTTCTTTTGCATATCAGCTATAGATTTGTATTTAATAATTTGGCAGGACAAGTTAAATAGTGTTTCTCTCTATCAGGCTCTAATCTGACTATGTTTCTTTCATCTATTCTTGCACTGTTTGGTGAGCTCATGATAAATCAAATCAGAGAGCAGAACAGATGCTGGCTAGTCAAAAGGGTTTTTCTGCCTTACAGTTTTGAGCATCTCTTTTAAACTTTGTAATCAGCATTTATCCAGATAATTGGGTCAGGATAATGTTTGGCATTGTTTTTCACCTCAATACTTCACATGAGCAATTGTTTGACCAAGAAAGGTATTAAGACCATGTTAACTTGTTTTTCTCGTTTGGGTTTGGATTTTTTTCCTGTCTCATGAACGCTTCAGTGGACTGTTAGAACAGCCTGACATCACTTCAGCACCAGATGCTTTTTGGATATTGCTTGTATTCTTGCAAATTTGTTTTTTCTTATTTTGTTACTTGATTCTTCTTTTTTGTAAATCTCTGCTACTTTTCCTTGATAGGATTTTACTGCTGGTTTTCTACACTACTGTAATTTTAGAGGTCAGGCAGCTTTTGTTTCTTCTTCACACAGTATTTTTTTTCACCCAACTTCATATTAACAGAGTCTTTATTTGCAAGAATTTCTGGTTTTATTTAATCTGGTGCACAAAGCATTCCTGTGAGCGCCAATTATTCCAAGATCAGGCCTCCCTGTTTAACATGCTGCCTTCCTTAATACCACGTGAGAAGAAAGGAGACAGCAAAGGATGTCATTCCAGGGAGCTCGAAGGGAATGTGGCACGATCTGAATTAGCTGATCACTTCCAGCTTAGGTAAACCAAGCCAGCCCCTGGAAGTCCCAGCAGATCCAGTCTGCTTCCCATTCATTGCTACATTTACCTCAAAACCTACCAGTGATTCCTTGACACAATCCAGGCGAAAGAACTGACTTTGCTGAGAGCTCTTTCTTTCTGCTTTCACTTGAGTTTCCCCTCAATTACCAGCCAGTGTTGGAGCACTTTTGAGGCTGTCATCACTCAGATTTCTTCCAAGCCTCCCCGATACGGACTGTGCACCACGCTGTGCCCCTGCTCTATAAATACAGCACAAAATAAAAGTTTAAGGCTCAAAGAATGAGAGGAGGATTACATGTTTTGTATGGGAGATGGCAAACTAAGCATAGCTGCAACCTTCCTGAGGACACTGCAGTCATTAAGGCAGCTGCTAAAAATAGCTTTTAAAAAGACCTGAGCTTTTCACAGTGAGGAGAGGGATGTCTGTTTTCAAAGGAAGAAAATCCCAGTGTGTTGAATTAATTTCTCACCCATGCTGAGAGTGGGAGATCTGGCAAAGGTAAGCAGGAGGAGAAACAAAATGTTTGAAAACTGCATTGTGGTGTGGAGCCTCAAACTGGTTCATGCAACAGCACAGGATTCTTCCAAATTTACTCAGGGTAAGGGGCTACCAAAGGCTCTGATGGGTTGTGGCTGGAAGCAGGGGGAGCGAGAACACATAACGCAGCTGAGGCACCCACTGAGCTGCACTTTGTCCAGGTTCTGCAGTCTTGGATTAAGGTCACAGTACCTCCAGAACTGAAGCCTTTGGAAAATTTGGCAGCTGTTCTACTAATTCCTTTATCTAGGAGTTAAAAGCCCTTCTTGAGGGAAATTGTAATTAATAGTGCCTTAATGTCCAAAGGCATGGGCAGGATTTAGGATTTTCTATGTCAGACGGAATGTGTGGCACCAGTTTATCTGCACTGAAATAAGGCCGTGTCAAATACCTGTTAGTTATTGGTGTATTTAATGTATCATCTTATGGATGCTTTGTATATATAGCTTTAGTCTCCACTTAACTAAAGAGGGAAGATGGTTTTCTTGGGCACTATTTTTCCTGTTAAAAATGATGAAAAAAGAGCAACGTAAGTGTGTCCTGGTAACTGGTAGGCAAACTTGGAAAAGAAAATGAGAACCAGGATGAACTAATGGAAAAAAGTTAGATTTTTATTTAGCTTTTAATTTTAATATTTCTTGGTAGATTTTTAATGATATAGGAGAGAGAGAAAAGCCATTAAATCAATCAAGGAGACATAAATTAATCAGCGAATAGAAGTTTACTAAATCAACTAATTATTCTAAAAATATATGTTATGTGGTAAACATTGTTAAATGAAAAGATATTTTGGTTTCATTGCAGTGCAGTTATTTCAGCATCCAGCACAGCACTAATTTGGGGACATGAATAACCTCAGCACAAGAAAGTGCATTGCAATATTCTTCAGCTGCTCCCATTTCCATAAAGTCCATGTTTTGTAGTCAAAGGAGAGACCTTGTTGCCAGGGGAATTCGTGGGACAGGGAGAAAACAGTGAGAGCCATAGATAATTTACTCTGATTCTAAGCCTGCTCAAGTCAAAGGAGATTTTCCTCTTTACTTCAGTGAACTCAGGACCCACAAGGATTTTAAGAATCCTGCTGATATTTTTGAGTGCATGTGATGTTCTCAGTCTCATTTTCTATGAGAAGGCATTTCTGAACTTGAGCTCTCTGTGGCTACATCTGCATGTTTCCATCAGACTGATGAGTCACGAAGATCTGAGAGGCAATATGTTGATAAAAATCCAACGCTTTCTTTAACAGAATGCGCATGGAAGCTTAATATCTACTGACATGCAAAGGCAAAATATGCTCTTAAAGAATGAAAAAACCAATATTCCTTAAAGTTCATTTAGGATTCACAAAATAGAAAAAGAATGTTCAAGTTGGTGTTTATTTAAGAAATGATATTACCTGCAGTGAAAGTCACCGTGAGCAAAGTCAGAAAACAAGACTCCAAGCTTGTAGTATATATCCTTGGACCCATAATAGGAAGGAGAAAGAACCGTCAATTTTTATTTCTGAAAAATAAATATCTCTAGTTCAGTATATGTCGAAGTTATTCTAATATACTAATTTTTCACTGAGGGGACTTAGAGGCAGTGTTTCCATGTAATAATGCATCCCTGTTCTTTGTGCTTACTGATCAGGTTTCTTTGTATCAGCCACTTTAACTTCTTTTGGCAAATAAAAGCTTTATTAGCATATAGAGTTTGAGAATTTGCTTCTAGATCCCAATGCTAACATTAGTGTGTTTGTCTGAAATACTGAGTATCATCATTGCATTTCTTTAATTTCCAGAAACTGCATTTGGAAGTAGTGCAGTTGGGATGTTTTGGCCCACATCCTCACTCGCTCTTGGTTAATTTTCTGACTGAGTGAGCATTTGGACAATGCTCTTAGGGATGCACAGGGTGAGATTGTTGGGGTGTCTGTGCAGGGTCAGGAGCTGGGATGGAGGGTCCTGGTGGGTCCTTCCAGCTCAGAATATTCCAAGAGTGCTTTGCTAACACCCAAGGAGGATGTAGCTTTTCAATTCTGGCAGCAGCACCCTGAGAATGATGTCACTGGGCTTCTCTGAAGGATTCTTAGGCAACAGAACAGTCATACAACAATGGTTTGTTTATTGGGCAATAGTGAGCCTCATCCAAACAGTCCTTGGAGAGAATCACAGTAGAAACAGTATTTCAATATCTAAAAGTTAGATGTGCTAAAAGTTGTCTTCAAAAAGCATATTTTTATAGCATGCAAAAGGAGAAGGAGAAAAAGGCGGATGTGTGAAAGTTGTTTTGTCCTCAAGGGTGGGGGCTGTGTGTGTGTGCAGGGATACAGCATTTCCAGATGAGATAATTATTTTCCTTTTCCTTTCTTGCAGTTAAATTTTTGCCTAAATTCATATTTAAGCAGGAGTTCTTCTGTCCACATGATGATGAATAGCAGGTTGTTCAACACACACAGCAACTTTGCCTTAATGAAAACAAACGTTAATGGAAATAGGGAAATCTCTCAACTGCAGCAAATGTGCTCCTTCCTAATCAGTCTCCCTTGTCTATAAAATACACCCACGTATTAGAAAAAGTTCATAAAGTGAGAGCTGGAATACATCAATAATAATGTATTTTAGCTGCAGAATTCAGTGCAGAGTGAGTGTTGTGCACAGTTGTTATCTGAGACCATTAAGCCCAGCCATAATCTGCTGATGCCAGAGCAATCAGATCACTGTATTTCACCAGGACCACTTATGATATCTGTCATTTTACTCAGCTGCTGCAGACATGCCTCAGGTTTTCCCCCTGCAGAACAAACTCTTGATGTGTAGGGCTTTTAAGCTGGTTTTTAATGTCTTGGCTCTCTGGGATGGTTCATAACACATAATAATAGCAATGCATGTAATGGTCAAAGTGGAAATGGATTGGTATTAAGCAACCCTCTGAATTGCTTGAAGGATGAATGCAAATCACATCGGCTTGTAGGGATATTCTCTTCACAGCACCTGCTTGGTGTTTTCATTTGCAGTTCTTGAAGACAGTGCCAGAGATAAGTGGCAATGAGCTACTCATAGATAAAAAGTAATAAAAGTTGAAATAAGCATTGTGTAAGCCACAAATGGCACAGCACTTTAGCCTTTGTACTTCGATGCTGGAAGGTGACTTTTCCCACTCTAATCCACTTGGAGTTGATATTAATATGGCTTCTGCAAGTTAGGGGCAGACATACCCATTTGAAAGCAAAGATTAAGTTTACTGACACACATCTCAGCCCTGACAAGGGGGTTTGAGGTGGAAATTCATATCAGATGCCCACCAAAGAGTTAAGAAATGGAGTCTTTCTGGATATTATGAAATTAAACCATCTGCTCTGCTTAGAAGTCCATGCAAGATCCTTTGCTATCGAAAGCCAGCATCTGTTGGAAGCGTGCTGTATGTATAGAGCGAAATCCAGGAGTTAGGGGAACAGTAGCTGCTCTTTCAGCCCCCAGATCGATAACATTTGCTAAGATACCGCATGGATTATGGACTGGAGAAGGGTCTCTCTCCTACACACTTGCCTGGGCTTTGGAACAGAGAGAAGTAAATTTCACTCAGAGTGAAAGGATAGAATAAATCCTGCCTTGATGAATCCTTGCCTGAAATAGGGCCTAAGTCTGTTCACCTAAATCATCCTTCCTAACGTTCAGCCTTTCTCGTCCTCCATGGTGGGAAAGGTCATTTGTCTCTTGTGGCGCTCCCTTCGCCTTTCTTTCCCCCTCCTGTTTGTGGCAAGGCTGTTGCTTCCCTCCCTCGCTGCCAGCCTCACGCTTGTCCCTGGTTGTTGTCCCTGGGACGTGGGGATCTGTGGGAGATGCACCGTCTGGAGGTGCCAGCGGGTTGTTTTTCCCTCCTAGCATGTCTCGCTGCAGCTTCTGCCACCTGATGTTGCCAGATGACAAGTGCCTCCCAAACGGAGCCCTTCTGTTCCCAAGGCACAGGGAAAGAGGAAATCCTCCCCAGGCCCTGCCCATGCTCCAGCACTTCCTTCTGGCAGTGATTTTGGGAAGTAGAACAGCTCCATACTCAGGAATTCAGACTCCTACTTGAGTGGCTGATGGAAGGCGATCCCATTATGTGTAGCTTTTGGTGGGAAATGGGTATCCTACTATCCTTGTCCAGGGAAAGAGGAGGAAAAGAGCTGTTGGATCTCTTTTTGAAATCAGTTTCTTGGAGCCATAAACGGAGGAAACTAAACCATCAATTTTTATTCCTGACAAAAGAAACTCTTTAGTCCACTCATAATTATTACTAATCAGTTCTGTATTGTTTTTTGCATTTTTCTGAAGAAAAAGTCGGTTGAACTTACCTCTAACATGGACAAATCAGTTGGGCTTTTTTTCTGCTGATATTAAATGTAAATCCAGTTTGTTTTGTAGGGAACTGGCAGGTGGAATTGACCTTGTTCTGGGCATTACTCAATGGCCATAGGGTGATCAGTAATAAAAATGGGACAAATTATTCTCATTCCTGCCTATCTAAAGTTTGTTCAAATATGAGAACGTCCTTGAGAAAGCAGTGCATGATCATGATCTACATTAAGAGTTATGAGAATATGGATGAGGGAAACACTGGAAAAGGCCTTATTAAAATTCTTCATCACGGGGGAATGTTATGCCCAGTTGCTTTTATCAAAACAGCATAATCGGTGCACGCATCTGAGTAAATAGTGACTGTGAAGACAGGGAATCTTAATTGTGGTGTATGAATTCTCAAGCTTAATATAAATTAAATGTTTATTTTAATCTGTTACTATTTTAATATTAAATATAAATACCTGTATTTCAAGTATGAGAGGAAAGCAACACTGCAGTATGATGGAGCTGGATCCACCTTTTAGTTCAGGTATTGGTGTTTTTTTCAGTGTTGTGAATAATTAATTTTTCGGACATTAAAAAGCTGGTGAGACAACCCTTGCCCTCGTTTTCCATACGGTATATTAAAAAATCCTTTTGAGGACATTTGGTTGGCTAATGTGGCTTGGAGCTAAATGTTTGCACAATGCAAGGTCAGCAGTGAGTCATAAATCATAAATCAGCAGAAACAGTAGGTGTGTAAGTTAAGGCTTGTTACTTGACTCCATTTTAATGTATTTTTAAATACAGAAAGATGGTCTCTTTACCACTTTATTTACTTTTAGTCCCCTTAATACTTATTAGTCCTTCTTTTTCTCCTGAACAAAAAGGAATTTAATAACTTTCACATAGGTTTCGGAGGGAACGGCCACAATAACCTCAGAATGTGGCTTCATCTGGAATTTTAAATACAGCATTGTACAAGCTGATATTTTTAGTATGTTATGCAGTATTAATGTACTGAAGAAACAAATGATGATCATGGAAAGTGGTTAATTTGGGGGGAAATAGGATCTTGGCAAGAGGCTTGTGTCAGTACAGACAATTAATTCAGACAGATCAGTGTACTTTCAAATCCAAAACTAAAAATGGGATAAATAAGGACGTCATTCTAATAAAGGTGGGTATTAACTTGTGGAACTGAACATGAGAAGTTCACTCCAGAAGATATTCTAACATGTTTAATTACGACCTCATTAAATTTTCTTAAAGTTCTAATTAACTTGAATTAAATGAAACCTGGAGGTTTTTAAAGAAACCCAGAGCTTAAATCAGTGCAAGAATATACTAAAACAGCTTAGAATTTTGGGGTTAAATGAATGTATAACACAGCCAAGGTCAAACAATGACTATTTTCAGTGTGTGCTGTGAAATTGCAGCGTTCTGGTGATGTATTTGCAGTATCATTTCCAGCGCTCCCACCTACAATCACAGCAGGGATGATGTGGTTGTTAATGACAAGGATGTGTCCTGGGCAGGAATAATCTCACTAAAAACCCCTCTGCAGACCTGGGGCTGCCTCGTTAACAAGGGGAGCTCGTCTGGACCGTTTCCCTTCCTTTTAGCCTGAGGAAAGCTGTCTGCCATGCAAGAACTTAGACACAATACGCTTTGCACCTAACTAAAGCTTTCAGGCAAAAAAATACTTGTAATTTAAAAGAGATACAGATTTTGAGATTGTTTTCAACAAAATTAGAACCCCAAGGTCCTACTACAGTGAAAATCAAAGTAATATTTTTTTACTTTTTAAAAAAATTATTAAAATATTTACCAATTTTGTATTAGCAGAGCTACTCGTGATTTTTTTGAAAACAAATACACTCAGCACCAAAAATATTCTCAAGAGCTATAGGGTTGTGGTCATCTTACTTCTTGTACATTCTCCCACTTGCCAAAAAAATTTACCCCTAAAATGATGAGTTTTCTTCCCATTCTTTGCTGCACAGCTGTTCTGATGATCATTTTTCTGTAGACCACAGAAGTTTTTTTGGGTTTGTTTTTTTTTAAGTGAGAAGGTGCATTTCTTTAAAGCACCCCAAGACAAAAGAAGATGAAGCAAATGTTGGCATTAAAGCTTTGGGAGTACTGCTGCAGTTTTTCAAATCAGGAGAAATGGAGTAAGGACAGGGATAGCTGGGCTCCCCTTCCACGAGTTTTATCACAAACAGAACTATTTTCCTTCTGTGGATTAAGCTTCCAATTTCAGTTGTGTGGCTCTGCCTCGTTGCAGTTTAATATGTTATGGACATGCAGGTTCTTGCACATGTGTGAGAGGTGAAAAAAAAGCAAGTACCTTCAATAAGAAGTTCATTCGTAATACTGGAGAGCTGAGTAGGGACTGCTACATTGAGTAACAAAGTTATTAGGAAAAAAATTTGGAGGGAAAAAGGCTACCCAAGATGTTGGAATGGATCTCAGGAGAATCCAGCTGATTGTGTGATTTGGGCCCAGTTTTCACAGAACCAGTGCTCTGGTCTGGGTGACAAGGTGGGGATTGGTCACAGGTTGGATTTGATGGGCTTGGAGGGCTCTTCCAACCTTAATGATTCTGGGATTTTTGTTAAAAAATATGTCATTTGCAGATGTTTATCCCCTTCTAATTGATACACATAGCATTTTTTCTCCTTGTGGATCACGTTGTGGGTTTGCAATACAATTTCTCAATCCTGGATTCCTGTGCTGTTGGTATGCACAGCACGGTGCAACTGATGAGCACACACAAAAGGAGCATATGTTTGTATATTTTAGCATCGTTTGGGAATGCCTGATTCCATGCAATCAAAACACTGACTGCTCTTGGCAGTGGGTAACAGGGCTGGCTGTGGGTTTGGGGAGCTGTGTTTGTTTTTTCCTGCTGATAAACCCACACAACTACACTCGAGTTAGCGCCTCAGGCTCTCCATTGATCGCCTACCCGGGGAAAACAGTCTCGTTCATCCTGAGTTGGTTCTTGCCAAAATTATGGGCACTCAGTGGGTTGGGACTGTTGTTTCCCCCTTCCTGCTCCCTGCAGAAGGGGAATTATCCCCTGAGTCATGGGGAGGAGAAGAGAGCATCGTCTGTTCCACCAGCTCTCCCCTCAGCCACGGGCAGGGCCGCGATCTCTGCGGGTTGCTGGCAGCTCCTGATGACCTCCTTCACAGCAACATTCACAGAACTCCAACGGGATCACAGTGTCACCAGGAATTTCACTTTAAGGCAGAATCACTCTATTTGTCTAACTTTAACATTTTCCCTGCCTTCAGGGGGTTTTCTTGCCCCCTTCCATGGTTTGCTGCACTCTGGTAAATCCCCAGCAGAGAAATTCCTACTGGTAATTGGTGGAACACCATGGGCTGTGGGTTTGTGTCAATGAGCTTATGGAATGTAAACCTCAGTAATGAGGAGAAGCCGTGTGCATATAAACCATAGCAGATAAAACTAATTCTTGCTATTTACCTGTGCATTTTTTAAACTTTACAGCAGAAAAGAGCTCCACTGAAGGGAAAGAAAAAACCCAGCAAACCAACAGAATAGCTGGAGGGTTTTTTCTGCTCACTTACAGCTCTTGTACTCTGAGAGGTTGTCTTGCCTTCATCCTTCAGTCAGCTGAGATGGCCGCTGAACTAGCAATTGCTGTTACTATCTGTTAAGGCATATCTCATAAAAAAGGTCCTGGACATCATTCCAAATGAGATGGATTTAAGCAGCAGGACAGAAAGACTTTGACAGTGCTGCTCAACCAGATCTGTCCTTTGCAGGGGACAATTTCTTCTTGCAGATTTATACTGTGCTGCACAGAGTACACTGACACGGAAAACATTGGTGTCTTGTAGCCTGCTCTGTGCTGCTGCTTTGGATCAGCCAGGTTGCTGTGACATGTTGCTGATTGTGGATTTAAATGGTGCAAGGACCAAAATTTGTCCAGCAGGGAGAGGAAGAACATCACCTGTTAAAGCAGGGTGATATCCTCGGGCATATTTTTCTTAAAATTAAAGGGAGAGGGAGAAAAAAAAATCTACAAATTTGGCTAATGGCATGAACTGACTTGTGGAAAGCATAAAGTTGGTACTTGTTGGTTAACAAACTCACAACACAGGTGAAAGTACATTCTGAAGTTTTAGGAGCTAAAGGGAAAATATGTGGAGAAAGACATAACAAAACCACAAATTCCAGTTGCTGGGGCTGTGTCCCTCACTCTGCAATACTGACACCTTCAACATTTCACAGAAAATTCGCTTTTCTTAGAAATCTGTAATAATTGGAGGGATACTACACTACAGATAACACAGATAAGGATACTACATTGCCCCAAGAACAGTGCATGTTTATAAGTTTCTTTCTCTTTCCCTTCATAAAATCTCATCTTTTATATGAAGGCTAATAACCCAAACAAATCTCCCAGAGTTCTGAATTCCTCCTTCAAATATCTTTAATACAGATGGCTCATGCATTTTCCCATCTGTGCCAAGTAAAGTAGCACTTCACATATATAGAAAGAGACAAAGAAAAATTATTGGATTGAGTTGATCTTATTTCTACCTTGTTTAGTTCATATTCTGCTCAGAGCCTAACTCCATCAGAGATTCAACCCCGTGGTTATCAAATGCAGTACCTGTCACAAGACTAATTGTTCATTCACTTAAGATTGGAATTGTTCTGTTTGTTCTTACTGAATATGTTTGAAATTTGAATAACTTATGCAAAATATTGTTGTCTTAAAACTCTGTTTGGATTATTGAAAATGATTTGAACAAATAGCTGAGGTTGTTTATTTGTGAGATTTCTACATTTCGCCTGTAGCACTTGTCTCTTTCACAATCCAGTCATCTTTTCCCCACATCATCTATTTTTTAATTACATATTTGCAGCAACATAAAAAGTTTCTTTTGATTTATAAGAGGGATTTGATGAATTTATAGGAAATGCATATAGAATATCAACCACCTGTGAAACTAAAATTTGTTCCCACTTGTGCATGCAGATTAAAACGCTGTGTTCAGACAGATGTGCCCTTGATGATCTACCTGGAGTAGCTTAAGAAATTAAATTGCAACAAATCTTTGTTTCCATCTTCCCATCATTTACAAGTTTTCTTTTCTTGTCACATCAAAATGAAATAGATTAGTGCAAAGCCACCCCCAAATAACTGTGTTGGAGAAGAAATGCTCAGGTGGTTTAAAGTGTCATTATTTTTGTATGTCTTTTATTAGGGAAGAGGAGAATAAATTACCCCACAGCTAATAAAGCTTCCAACAGCTGTATGTCTAACAGGAATGGAATATTCTGTTTGTATTGCAGCACTGTTATAAAGAAATATATTTGCAGGTACATTTTTTCAGCCTCGTGCCAAGATAAAGGAAGAGAAAAAGTACAAAGAAGTTTGGCAAGATGGACTACTTATGCTGACTTCACCATCTCAACAAGAATGTTCAGTTCAAATCCCATTTACAGTAAAATGTAAAAAGTTAAAAATGTGTATTTCTTCATGTCTTTGATGTGCTAAAGAGAGGGGGGAATGTACAAAGCACAGACTGACTGTATTTGGTGACTCAAATCATATACTCTGTTTCACTTTTAAGCTAAACAGAGATAAGCAGATTTATGAACTCTTAAAACATTAAGTTTGTGTTGGTGTTGAGCAGCCCTAGGGTGTCTAAAGCAGCTCTGCAGGCAGCCCTTGCTGCAAAGCCCCACCAGGATGCTGAGGGTTGATGCCTTTGGTCACCTTCCACGTGGGGAAGAGCAGAAACCAGATGACTTTTGTGGGATCACCTGCTCCGCTCTGGCTTCAGGGGCCTTGGCGCTGGCCAGGCTATTTTTGCTCTGGATGTTAATCTCTGTCTGGGGTTATCAGGGGGAAAAGGCTGAGTGTGCCAAGCTGAGGTGACAGCTAAAACCAGTCAAGTTCGGGGGCTGTCTTTTTGTGTCCTTAAGCTTGATTTAGAATTAGGCAGTACATGCACCGTGCCAGAGATTAGAAATCAGACCGCAGTGAAGCAGCACCAGCAGCACACATATCCCTTTTTTTCACTCCCTGGCCAACATCCAGTTCCTCTTTCTAGCTCCAAAAGCCAGGTTTCCCAGCCAGAAAGGAGAACTTAAGGACATTAACTGAAATGCATCCCAAGCTTACGATTTCACATCTTGAGACAATGTGTGCTGAAGCTGAATGAAGTCAGAAGGGAATTAAACAGTGACTTTTATAACTGTGGTCTCATTCAGGTAGAAGAAAAATGCTGAAATGATTTGGAAAAACACCCTTGCACCGGTGAGGAGAGCGTACCTGACTTCAGGTGCAAGTGACCTGTCTCTTCCAGTTCACAGCTCATGGTTTGCCAAACAACATTTACTGGCTTTGCTTTGCTCTTAAGAGGACAAATGGCAATGCAGTGCAATTCTAAGTGCTATTTATTTGCCTAATTAGAGTTCCTCACTCTTCTGCTTATTTGGGCATGCGTGCCTGGTTGTATCAGTTATTCCTAGATTGCCACAATTTGTCTGGAACACGCAGATCCTTTAGGATTTACAAGCAGAAAGCAAGTGTGCTGCATATTTTGAAACAGAGCTCACAGCAGCACAGAGAATAAACTGGATTCTGAAAAAAACATGTTTGTAGTTCCCTGAACTGGAAGAGAGTAAAGAGGACAGATCTCTGTCAGATTCTACTGATATCAGCCAATATTAAATGATGTTTGAAATTTTAGTTCACCTATCTTGAGTTGAAATTAAGGCTAAAAAAGAATAATCTCCCTTCTTTTTCTTCTGAAAACATTAGATTGGGAGGCACATCTAGAAAATGAACAGCATTCTCTATGAAGGACTGAAGACAGTATGACATGCATTTCTTTTAAACAGACATAAAAAATTACATTTTCTTCTTTTTACTGTACATACAGTTACCAAGGAAGCACTTACCTATTTTTTAAACAGATATTTCAAGCAGTCCCTGTTGAGTGACTCTTGCATTTTTGTGTGTGACAGACCACCCAGATTCTATCAGTGTTTTTCAGTGTCAGTCTCTGCAGAGCCAATCTCTTTTCTTTCTGGATCTAACATTCAGCCTATTTTTTTAGACTTTGGGATAAAAATCCTCCTCTGGACCATATTTTGATGTCATGAGCATAACTCATGAAATGCCCATTTGTCCTGCTGTGTCAGTGTTACAGCTGGGATTGTCAGTTTCCTTTATTTCATTGGGAAATTTCCACACGCCTGAAGCTTAAAAATCTTCCTCAGAAAAATGAGGAAGATAAGTCTGATTCTTGCCTCATTTAGGCAAGTTGTACACCAGTTAAGTTAGCATTTAAATTCGTTAGAGAAAGTGGAATTATCAGGAAACCTGTGATATTTCAGCTTCTGTCATCCCCCTAAGTCTGGGTTTCTTTTGAATAAACCAGGACATCTGTACTGGTCACATCACCATCATCCAAACAACTGTAGATTTCAAGAGTCTGAGAGGATTTTTCGCTCTTGTAGAACCACAAAATAGTTAAAAAAAGGAAAATATTGGCAACAAACAAAGTGATTGGGTGAGCTCCTTTGTTCAATACTAATATTTATAACTCTGGCAGGTGTTTCTTTACAAAATTGTGTATTTTTTAGCAACTTTTATTTGCTTGTTTGTTTGTTTGTTTGTTTTTTTTAAAAAGGATCGCACACCTTCACAGATGAACAATTTTGCCAATATTCAGTTATCCTGATACTGATTATTTTTTTCCCTAATGTACCATCTTATTCTTCCTTACTGTAATTTATGAGCATTGCAACTTCTCTGAAACTCAAAACTCGAATTTTTATCTGTATTTTTTAGCTGTCTTGGAATTTAGATTTTCTTGATGTCTGATTTCAGTATTTGCTTCTCTGCATTAACACAGCTGTTATTTCAGTTCTTCCATAGGATTAACAAATTATTATTTTCTAGACCTCCAACCACTCTGTGTCCTCTAGACCCCTTTGAGCTGATGAACTGGCCTTTTCACAGGGTAGTGAGAGTGCTGAAGAAAGCAAAATGACTGTTTCAGTTGACTTGCATCAAGTCTTACTGATCTAGTAAGATATTAACCGATTAAAAAAAAGAAAGAAAAAGAGGATAATGCTGATTGTCATTTAGCTTGTGGATTGCTGCAAACCCACTTTTTATTCATGCTGCTTAACTAGTTGCTCCTGGTGCTCTGTGTAGCAGATTATTTCTGCCTAAATGTGATCCCTCACACTTTTCCATATTATATTGTACCTTGCTGGTTTATGTCTGTTCCTTCAGTTTATCAGGCTCCTCTTGCCCTCTGGAATGGTTGCAATCCTATATCATTTTATCATGTTTTAGGAGGAAAGAGTGTATTTTTTATATATATCCTTGTTCAAGAACTCTACATATCCTTCATTCCAGGGTTTATTGGTGCTCTTGGAAATGTGTCCACTCCACGAAGTTGTTCACTGGGGAAGTATTTCACATTTGACAAATGCTCCTGCAGTTTTGCCATCCCCTCTTGATGCGTAGGGGTGTTTTGCACAGTAGATTCTATAATGGAGCTTCCAGTGATTTGTAGGATGTTTCTTTACTGACCAATTTTGTCTTTTTTGTATTCATGAAAGTAGTCAAAATTTTCACCACTTTGTTTTCAGCCTGAACGCAGATTCTTGGGTTTCACTCAGCCCTTAGACATACAACTGGTTTATCATCTTGCAGAAACATAATTCCTAAAGTGTTTTATGATTAATCAACAAAGTCCTATGATTCCTTTTTAATGTCTCTGCTGTCAGGTACTAAAAACTTTCTGGGAAATGTGCCAGTGCTATTATATATTCTCCATAAAACCCCCCAAAACCTAAAAGGATGGTTTACTTATGACAAACCAGAGTGTGTTACTGCATGTGTAAATACAGCTATGAATTTTTTGTAGGAATCTTTTTAACAATTTGCTTTCCTTTTCAATGGCCATCAAGCAGCATTGTCTGAAATTATAAAAGAGACCCAAGAGAGGTACTTTTTATAGCAGCTTTGGAAGGGCCACCCTTGTATTTTAATGTCTCACTTCAGTGTGTATGGCTGCAAGTTAGGAAGTCTCCCAAATGTGCTGATTAATGCTGCAGCTGACTCTGCCATTAAACATTGCCTAATCATTTTCTGTGATGCTCTTGTTTTTCTTTAAACTTTCTTTAAAGGAAGAGAGGATTGGGATTGTTCAGCCTGGAGAGGAGAAGATTTCAAGTGACCTCATTATGGCTTTTCAGGGCCTGAAGGAGCTGCAGGAAAGATGGAGGGAGACAATTGCCAAGGGATGGAGGGACAGGACACAGGGAATGGCTTCCCAGTGCCAGAGGGCAGGGATGGATGGGATATTGGGAAGGAATTGTTCCCTGGGAGGGTGGGCAGGCCCTGGCACAGGGTGCCCAGAGCAGCTGTGGCTGCCCCTGGATCCCTGGCAGTGCCCAAGGCCAGGTTGGACACGGGGGCTTGGAGCAGCCTGGGACAGTGGAAGGTGTCCCTGGGCATGGCAGGGGTGGCACTGGATGGGCTTTAAGGTCTCTTCCCACACAAAGAGTTCTATGATTCTATGAGATCAGAGATACAGCTGACAGTTTTTAGTTTCTAATTTCACATCATTAGCTGTGTTATTACACCCAAGCTGGATGCTGCAGCTTAGCATCAACCTAGCAGACTCGTCTGCTTGCTGGAATGCTTGGAGCCTTCATCAGGAATCTCTGAGCTGACCTGGGTCCTGGATTTCTCAGCTCCCACTTTATGGAAAGGCGGCTGTGTGGCCTCTGCCGTTCTTTCATAACCATGATCAGTATCTCAGGAGTTCCATAATTTAATCTAAATCTGAGTTACTGCTACGGGGACTTGGTTTACTCTGTGTTGCCCATGACAGCACAGAGAAGGTGCAAGTGTTTTCCTGGATGGTGAGTGCATCCTAGAAGCTCGGTTTCACATTATGCTTGACTCAGTGTAGCTGTAGGCTGCAGCTCTCTCCACATGCCTTATTCCCACCACATTGCATTAACTGATTGTGCAGCAAAAGGTGAAGTTGGATCCATTGGCTGGTACGGCTGTAAGCTAACCTGCCAAAAAAATGGGCATGGCTTGTTGTCATCTCAGCAAATCTGATTGTGACTGTGAAATCAAAATTACATTGAAGGGAAGAAGCAGAATAAAGGAGGGATGGAGAACAAACAGGGTAGGAGGGCTTCTCCTCCTCTGTGGCAGCCCATCCTAGCACCACAGAGGGTACAGAGCACAGACCACCCAGAATTTCAGACATGGTCACTGCTGGAGCTCCATACTTTTGGTTGAACACTGCACACCTCCTGGGATTTGCATCCCAGTATCCTGGTCCACTCTGTTTTTCTGGGTCTTGTATGGAAGTGCCAGGAGCTCCGTGCTCTTCACACAAAGGGTGCCAGCAAGGAAGTGGCGTGGAGGCAGAAAATATGGGGAAGGGTTTGTGGTAACCCTGTGTGTGCAAATGACTCAGAGAACTCACTTCAGGGTAGCCAGGCTGCTGCACCAGCTGGCGAGCAGCTTTGTAAAGTCATTTCTGACACTTCAGAGCTGGGAGAATAAAAGGGTTTCCCTGTAATAATTGTCTTTGAAAAATTACTGCTCAAGCAGAGAGTTGTGGAATTTTATTAACCCAGGTTCTGTCCTGCTTTTGGAAGTCATCTGAAACCATGGTTAGAAAAAAGTCAACAGAAACAAGCAGAGAAGCAAATTTTGCTGTCTGCCTAAGGAAATGAGGTGCCTAATGCTGACCAGAGGTCATTAGCTGTGTAGATCACAGAAAGCACTGCAGAGCCATTATTACGAATTTAGCATGACAGAGCTAAAGTACTGTGACAAGCTGAAAGCTGCATCCAACACTTACTGCCATTGCCACCAGGCAGCCAAATACTGTCTCTCTGCCATGACATTGGAAAGTTGCTTTAATTGTCATCTTTAACCTCAAAGCATCAGGGTAGAAAAGGAAGCCCAGGCCACCAAAATGATGAATTTTTCAGTATTTCCTAGTGCTTATGCAGCCATGCTGCAGAAACGGACTGAGTGTTGAAACCACCTATTAATGTCAAACCATACCTGACCGCACCTAAGAATATACAAAGAGGATATGCTTGGGGGAAAAATGAGGCTAAGGAAGAGAACAGTCATTTGGAGGCAGCCCTATTTATTTATTTACCTTCCCTGTGTCTTCCAGCGGGAAAGAGCATGTGAGTCAACTGCATCTGGAGTGAACAGAGCTGTGAGTCTCCTGTGAAAGTGCTGCTTACACAGAGGATAAATATTGTTTTAGCTTTTTCTCTACAATATTTGAGTGGTGCTATCTGTGACAGATCTACTGAGAGGTTTATATATGTATTTTAACATAATATCCTTTACTACACTTTAATTTAGATCTTGAAAAACAAACAGACAAAAACAAATCCTGGGGTTAATCTTTCTGTAAAGAGTATGCCTGGCATTGGTGTGACCCCTTTAACTCCTCAACTGACTCATTAATTGTTTTCAAATCTTGAATTTCAGGCATTGCTCCCTCTGTCTCTTGGTCATCTGGGAATGCACAGGTTCTCCCATTCCTTCGGAGTGAAGGTCAGCCTATTCTGATATCCTGTTCTTGGAACAACAAGTGGACTGAGAATTAAGGCTCTTCTTCATTTTCAGACTTTCATGGATCTATCATAGTCTTGCCCTTTATTTTGACTTCAACGCTTAGTAAAACACAGAACAGTGATCCTGTATTGTCTATCAGCGTTTGTTATGCTGGGAGAAAAGATCACAGCCCGTGGCAGTCCAGGAGAGCTCAAAGGGTCTCATTTAGGACTGCTGTTTGCAGGATCGCAGAAGAGTCGGATTTAGCCATGCTAATTTTCCATCCTGGCCAGGAGTTGGGGGTAACTTTCTTTTCAGGTTTGATAACAAAATCGTTGCTCCCTCGGGGCTGTTATTGAGGCAAGTTTCCAAGGCTGTTTGCTGGGAAGCAGGAGCTCCTTACCAGCACCTGTTCCTGGGAGCAGTGTCCGTGGTGAGCTCCAGGCGCTCAGCCCACGAGCTCTTCGTGGAGGCCTAAAGAACATTTCTGAGCTCAAAGTCCTGCCTAAGGGCGGGTGGGAGATGCGTCTTCACAACCTGCCCAGCAGCCTACAAGCCATGAAGGACTAGTCAGTTTGAAAGATGGAATTAAATGGAATGGTTCACTTAAACCAAGTGCCAGAACCCTGTTTACCTTTTCCTACAGTACCCTTGTGTGGCCAGAGGAAAGCCATTTTGTGCTGCCAGTTGTGCAGCTCTGTCTCCACTTGTTACTGTGACTGCTCAGGTTTATCAAACTATTAACTTCACACTGTAAGCCCCACTTTGTGTTGAGTCCTGCAGTTAAGGTTGTGGGGTTTGGTTTTCCATTACTCCTGTGCTTTTTGAAGGATGATGAACAGACAGGGAAAGGTCAGACCGTACCTGCTTGAACCATGCAGCGGTTATTTCTTTGGTCTACTGGTGACTCCTCAAAAATGTTTAGAAGCAGCAGGGAAGTGCAGGTGCATGAAATAAGCCCCTTGATGTCTTAATTCAGCTGTGACCTGACCCCTAACACCCTCTGTGTATCATAATCAACAGGGCTGACAAACAGGCGACTGTAGAAAAATCGTGGCATTGGGTTTTGTCTATTCCATAAAAAGAGTCTGGTTAAAAAAAGTGGATTTCAGTCCAAAGTAATGAGAATTTGCTCTATACATTACGTGAGAAAGTTACAGTAGACTAGCTGAAATAAATATTAGATGTAAGTAGCACTGAAGGAGCAGAAAATGGAATAGCAATTAAAATGGAATTTAGTATATAAGTTCTGGTTGCAATTCCAGTGATGATCACTGGTCATTGATCATTGACGTAGTTAAAAAAAATATCAACAGAATCTTTAAATACACCCAAGGAGGATCATTTTCTCCCCCTATTTTGGAGAAAATCAGTGAATCAAGCCCAGAATAGCGTCTCAGTTTAATAAATGTATTTATATTTTTTTCTGTTTCACACACAGCAACGCATCAGTACTAACATATTCTCTGGTTTTCTCTCCTGCTGCTGTATGTATAATTAAATGAATGGTGGGGTTATGTATTCAGTGGCAAGAGCAAGATTTTGTCAAGTCGATTTAAATTCACTGGAGAGGGAGAGAACGACAAAGATATAAAATGATATTTATTGGAATGATGCATTGGGCTATGGTGGACTCAAACAGTGCTTACAACCAGCAAAGCCAAGCAGGCTCTGGGAATATCTTTTTAAATTGAAGAGCACATTCTGGCAGCCTTTGCTGTGGAATTTTTCCCTAAATTACTGGTAATTTTCTGCACTCTCAGAGAGCTGTATAATCATACACAGCCAAATCATTGTACTGGGAAGCCTAATAGAAAATGGATTCAACAAAACCATGTCTGCATGAACCCGAAACTGTAGCATGAGGTCAGGAATGAAAATGGCAAATTTATGAGATAATATTCGGCTGATATTGGAAGAAGGGAAGTTTATTATTTATATTTTAAACTGGCTGATAATAAACTGGTTTGTTTAATGCCTTAAAGGTGCCTGTTTTGGCACAGAGATTAAGATCTTGATCTCCTGGTTTGCTTCTTATTCCCTTTTATATTAAAAATAAAGAACAAGCTCCTGAGAGCACAAGAGGGTTGAATTTGCATCTGGGTTCTGCAGCTCTGTCTCCATTTTGAACGGGTGATTCCTAAATAGTCCCTTATCAGAAAGCTTCCTTGTAACATTTTTCTGGCTTTGCAAAGGATAAGTTATCTTTAAGTCTCATTTTTGTCATTGTCATTATATCTGAGGGAGAGAAACAGACATTTTGGGATGTTTCCGAGGCTTTTGTCAATGCAAGAAGAAGGGCTTATTGTTTCCTTTTTTTTCATAGAGGAAATAATTATAGCTCATTAAAAATCAGCCAAGGATCTTAAGATGTAAAGACATTTTCTAAATGCCTTTATCACTAATACTTATGTGCATATGGCATTTTATAGAATTACAGTACAATGCTTTAAAACTGACAAGAGTTACTGAAAATGTAATTTTAACAAAGCTAAAAAACGTGAAAAATCACCTGCAGGAAACCCAGAATCTATTTACAGGATTTTTTATGTGATTTTTTTCTTTCAGAGTAGTGTTTCATTTCAAAAGGCATTTACTGCTTCTAAAGGTTGCTAAAGTAGAGTAGAATTTTTGTATAGCTATTTTATTTTGCTTCCTTCAAATCTAGAATGCCTTAACTCTAAGTATTTTTAAAGTAAAATTTATTCTTCTTGTGGTTTCATTTGTTTTGTAGCCATTATAATTGAAGGATTTTCCCATTATCCTTGGAGCTTGAAAACTGAAAATATTTACGATTCATGGTGAGACCAAAAAAAACCCCAAATGATCTGCAGTGATGCCAGTTTTATTTTAAGATGCCTATTTTTCAGTTAAAGAATTGCATTTAAAGGGATGTTTAAGGTGGCCTAAGGTTGGGAATGTCTGCTTTACGCATGTTTTGTGTTTCATGAAAGGCCTCTTCTGCACTTGGCAAATTGCAGCATCCAAGCACTTTTTTAGTGAATAAAACCAGATTAAAGCAACATATTGAGAAGTAGCTGTTCATCTGCTGTGCTCTCGTACTCCTGCATGAGATGAGTCATGAGCCGTTGAGAAAAAATCACAAACTATTTCCCTTTATTAAAATATTAGAAGTTAATTTATTCTAGTGCTATTTGACAGATTCAGGAAAGCAGATTCAGAAAAGTCCTTCAGAAATCAGTGTTTTCCATTTTCCTCCTGACTTGTCAAGGTATCATTAGCATGAGAGCAATGATAACCACGTTGAAGAAGATTTCAATTGCTTTTAGCTAGTTAAAAAGATGTAGAAACTCATAAATCACACAGTCATTTGAATTTTGGTATCTGCTATCTTTTCCTCTGTGGCTTTTAGGTAAATACAAATCCCTGCTTTTTAAAAATATTTTTAAACCTTTATGTTATGTGGAGTTTCAAAGACAAAAGTAGATGTGTTTAGATGAGTGAGATTAAAAGAAGGTGCAATTAGCACCCAGTGAACTCCAGGCCTGCTGCGAGAATATTTCCTACAGGTGCAGAAAGTGAAATGGCATCCCAGGATCTATGAAAATAAAGCTGACACGAGCCATTGTGGGAAGGATTTCACTCCAGTGCACTCAATTTGTGCAGCTGTGATCTGCCAGTTTATGGCTGATCTTTAAGCTTGATGCATTTTCCCATTTTCTTTGTCTCCCCTGAAGAAATCTGTGGTTCAGGCTTCTGAATTCCTGTCCCAGGCTGACACACCTTTTTCAGGTATTCCAGAAGGTGTCTTGGGTTTTATGACACATTTTCTCTTTGGCTCCTTGTGGGAGTCTCACCCTGTCTAAGCCTGAAGCAGATCCTTGTGGAGGATGAGGTGTAATCACATTTTGGCCCAAATATTCAGTTAGGACAGGAAAGTTGGGATGGAAGGAAGGGTTAACTCCAACTCTCTGCCTGGAGGGCTAAGGGGGGCTCAAAGGGGGCTCAAAGGGGTTCAAGGGGGCTGAAATTTTGCCTAGATAACATATAAAATAGGAGTATTGAAATGTAATCCTTCTATCCTACCTTTCCAAGGAGGAACAAGTAAAGAGAGAAGAGGTTCATTCCCCTGTCATGTTCTAAAATTGATGAGGATTTATGATATTTTACAAAGCCCATATGGAAATGGATTAAGATTTGCTCTTTTCTAAAGCAAAAGGCTCCTTTAGAACAACTGAAATGTTGATTTTTTTTTTCTGTCAGCTTTACTCAGTAGCATCTCTTTAGTGAGTGGAAGAAGTAGTTTGAATATTAAGTGTTCCAAAAAGTTTTGCCTTAATCAGTTAGAAGCAGCATCAGTCCAGCTTGAATCTGTAGTATTATTCACATGAAAATATTTGCAGTAGTGGTTCCTTTTTTGTGTATTCAGAAAAGAAGGAGTCTATATTTGTTTGTTTAATAAAGGTCTTATTTCAACCAAATTCTGGGAAGAATTTTGTGACAAAAAATCGTAGCTACTGTGGTCAGGCCATGGTGAGTGGTTCTGGCTACAAGAGGAGCTAAATAGTGAGAGGAATGGCAAAAATACCCCATCCAAAATCATGGGAGCTTGTACAAAACCCAAGTGATGTGAAATAAAATGATAGTATTAAGAATGTTCAAGCATCAAGAGTAGATACTTGAACGTGGAGCAGGAACACCTGGCAGTGTGGAAGTTCTTTCTTGGACAGGCAAAACAAAGACATTAGATTAAGGGTTCAGTCATTAACAACTTTTACTGCCCATGAAAACAAGGGAGAGGGAGAGTGTTTGAAGTGATTGCTTCTTTCTTTAGGAAAGGCAATGAGAGGCAAGGACATCAAGCTTCTAACATCACTTCTGATTGAAAAATTATGAAAAAGGGCAAGGACAAATGAGGAAAGTTGAGGCAGCCAAAATCACTTCAGCTCTAAACAAGCAAGAATTAGCACAATGGCTATTCATGTTTTTCACCTAATCACAAGTATTTCTAAATAATGCAATGTGTGTGCAAGTGTACTTCTTAGCCTCAGCCTGTTTGACAGTCAGGCTGGTGATGTTTGGTGTAACTGTCCCAAAATTGTCACACACGGAGCAATAGCTTGGATTAATGAGCAGCTCGGGGGCTGGGGCTCATTAGTGAGCAGAGCCCTACAGACTGGGCTCGCTGAGTGAGCAGGCCGTGGAACCGGGGATGTGTTCTGAAGAGCAGCAGCGCAGTGGGACAGTGGAACATATTCCAGCTGCTGGAATAGGCCAAGCTCTCTGAAGCTGTGGGAATCTGAATTAGTATTAGAAGTTCTCTTTATTTCTCCCCCTTCTTCTGTAGACGTATGTGGAGTGGTTTCCCAAGTTGGATCACATGCCTAAAAATTGATAAATGGATACTGTTCTCTCGATCTCCTTCTTTCCTGGTTTATTTATTCAGGATGTAGAATTGCCTGTGAGTGACTTGGGTTTTGTAAAACCTCTTCAGCTCTCCTTTCTATTTATTCAAGCATCCAAGTGTGAGAAATGATGGTTGGCTGAAGAAATTACCTTAGCCAGGTCTCGGTGCTGCATTTGGGCTTGAATTCAGGGATCTAAACTCATCTCAACCTTTTGTGCCTTTCTCTGGATTAACTAACCTGCCCTTGTATGTTATTGGCTGATTAATGATATTAAAAGGGATGGGGAATTCTTCAGTGATGCAAATCCAAGTGGGAATAATGAAGAGTGAAATCATAGCACATTTTGCCCTTCATAGGAATATATTTACTTATGCTGGAGTGATAAGGTTTAGTTCCTGTAAAACTTCCATTAAAATAAATTGGATCTTGGAAAGAAGTCATCAAACAACACTTTTCCAGGCCATTCTTTAGGATGTTACATCTGAATGTCATGGCAAAGAAAAACATGAAACTGGCTTACTTACCTTTGGTGAGAAAATAAATCAAAATTTTTTCAGGGAACAAATTTGAAAACTGCTTTTGAATTGCAGAAAAATCAATTCTGCTCTAATTGATCAGGGGCTTGATGACCTTGCTTCAAACTAACTCACTAATGCACCCAAAGAACTCTAAGAAATCAGTAAAATTAATTAGCAGGGCTGATTAACCATTTTCTTTTGATTTTGATGTTAAACTTGAGGCCATTTTATTGAAGGATATCTACAGAAGGGAGAATGTTACTACTCTTTGTTGTGGAAGGCACAAATTCATTTCAGAACTTAAATAAAACAGCTTTTCAGACTTAATGACAAACTCCAAATGTATGACGAAGGGCAGGGATAGATGAACATAGTAAAAGGAGAGAATAAATGCAGTAAGCACCTATTTAGTAATTATAATAAAGATTAATATTGTGGTTCAGCATGTTGCGACTTCTCTCACGGGGGAGTAAAAGTAGAAAGAATGGAGCGTTTTACAAATCTGAAATTTCAAAGCACTGCTAGAAATTGAAGAAAGACATCCCCTGAACTTCACCTTTTATAAGAGAGAGCACTCAAATTTGTGAAGGAAAAACACTTACTTAATCCAGCTTGAAAGTGTGGCGTGGTCTTTGAATGCTTCAGTGCAAATCTAAAAATTAGATGGCAGGTTCACTGTGGAATTATGATAAAAATTGACAGGTATCCTCAATCACAAAATCTGTGGGAAGACTTTATCAGCATCCCCATGCGATATTTTGTGTGAGAGAGCACGGTGGGGTGTGTTGGCACTACCTGCATTATTTTACAGCACGGGTTTATTTTTGGGTGCAATGTTGTGACTGTCCCCGTTTGCTACAATTTAGCTTTCTTAGAGACTCATTTCAAGACTGGATTTACTTTTTTGGAATTCTTTTGATGTTCACTTTTGATGCCAAGTGCATTTTTTGTCACAGTCTGGGACTCGAACCTCTGGGTTGATGCTCATTTGCACTGTGTAATTAGCTGCAAAATGTGAACTGAACATGAGAGAGAAGTAAAAAAAATTAAAAATTAAGACAGATGCTATGACCTAGAAAACAGATGTAGCTGTGATTTACCTTTAAATTTTAATTTTGTTTAAAACAATCCCAGAGTTTTCGAGATGCAGATAATTTTTTTCTTGGAGAGTGGAATAAATTGAAATAAATAGATGTGTGAGAAAAAGCAATTCCCAAAGGAGCAGCACTGAAAACAAAGAAAAATATCTCCTAGACCTGGAATGTTTTTATATTGATCTTGATTAAGTTTTTAAACTTGTGGGCAATGTTACAGCAGTGAAGATCATTTTCAAAATGACCCAAAGCTCTTGGCAGAGACGCAGAAGATTGGACCATCACTCATTTTCAACAGCAGACAGATAGTGAGCTGAATTTGGGTTCCCTTAAGCCATATGTTTCTTTCCTCTGCATTTTATTATAAGCTTTAATATTTTAACTTTCCGTTTACTCCTGTAAATCTGGAAAATGGTTTTGGTTAGTGCTTTATTAGATTGAGATAAAATGGCTTTTTGGTACACTCCAAAGAAAAGGTCCACTGTGGTGAAGGTGTCTCCTGAACTACAAGAAATGAGATTAAAGTTGGCACCATAAATGCAGCTCACAAGACTGATGAGGGAGCATCTCCTCCTCACCTTGATTCTTCTCTCCGTTTTAATAAAGCTATTCCCAGGTTACTGCCAGTGAGGAAGGAAGGAAGGCCACAGAATCTTTCAGCAAATAACATTTCAAATGGTTAATGGGTCAGATTCATTCCAGCTTGCTTTCTGTTAGAAGAACAAGGCCTGTTAATGTAAATTTTTAATATTGAGCATTATTGTTAGTAATCTTCTTTCCCCATTTAGGATCTGATACTGTCATAGTGTGATGACATAGCACTTAGGTATATTTTTCCATAAAAGTATTCCGTTATTGTCTTTGGTGTATAAATCTAATAAAATCAAATCATTGTACCTCTGTTTAAGAACTCAGGTTCAGAGTGCTTGCCAACTCAAGGCATGAATCTAGGTAGCAACAGGATAATTACTTGCTAATTGGTGTGTGATTACATTTACATTGGCCTGTCACAACTATAAAAGAGACCCTAATTGCATCTCTAAATAGTGGGGATACTCCATCATGGTAGCTCCTGCTTAAAGGAATGGAACATAAAACTAATTAATTACTTTAAACGTGATCTTTGGATTCTGGACATTAAAGTTTTTTTGGCATGGCAGTTTCGGAGGAAACTATTCCATTCAAAACTAAGTTGGAAGAAATACCTTGTGGTGTAATGAGATCTTGGAATTAAGCTCCTAATTGCAGGATATTTCTGAACTCTTCATTGTATACCATCAGACTATTAAGGGTAATATCTTTTACATAATGATAGCAATTTAGGGAACATTTATCACTGAACATCTCAACTTACCACGTTTTAAGCTACACCACCAGTCAATTTTAGAACCTAAAACTGGTGCTTTGTGGCCCTGGGGAAAGCACTCCTGCTCCCCCAGTGACAGACAGTGGCACCCTGGGGAGGCAGCAAGGGGTGCACGGCCCCACTCGTGCCCTGCACCCAAAGAGGTGACTTGGAAAGACAAACAATCCTCTGAGGAGGCTTTCCCACCCCCAAAATCTAACCTCCATAGCTGCTCCCTTCTGTGGACTCAAGACTAATGGACTTCTGAATTCCGAACACCATCAGGCATTTCCTGTTTTGCAAAAAACTGGACTTAGTGACGTGGAGAGATTTTAAAGCTCCTGAAGTCCCATGTGTGGAAATGGTGCTTTTGTTTCCAACACTGAACTGTGGCAGACATTCAAATGGCAAGAGTAAAAACAAATAGCAATAGTGCAGTCCTATAGTTGGGTCAGGGAAAACCCCAGGATTTTTTACATTCTTATGATACATAAAAATACAGAAATAATTCACTTGTCTTTCATGTTACTAAATCCAGTGTAGGCTGCCAGGCTGGAACTGGCTCTCAGAAATCATGGAAGAAAAGCTGAAGTAGATGGGTAAGATTGGGTTAGCATCTGCCAGATCCTGGAAATTTTACAGAGTATGGAATCAGTGCTGCTCTTTTGATAATCTTTCAGCCTCCATCAATGAAAACAAATATAGAAAGAAGAAAAATGCCTTTTCTTTTTCATTTCTTTCAAATAATACATTTACAGCCCAGTAGCTGCTTCCTGCACATTCTGCTTGGGAATAGGCTTGCTTGGAGCAATAGAGATTATATTTGATTAATCTTAGTAACTGAAGAAGAATAAAAGGATTAGCACCATGTGTCTTATTTCTGCCTCATTCATTAGTTCATAAATCATATTTGCAATATAAATATCTGCCATGATAAGAGCTGGTGTTTATACAAACTTCACAAATTCTTAGGAATTTCTAAATTGCTCAGAAACCAATTTCTTTAAAATTCATTTCGTTAAACAGAGAAGGAGCCACGGTTAAAAATGTATTCAAAACATGATTTTCATTAATCTGGACCAGCTTTTATTTAGACAGGACATGTTATGAGATTTTTATAAGCTAGACTTGATTAGCATCAGCAGTGCTTATATGATTTATCAGTTATTTTTCTCTGAGATAACAAGAGGCAATTGTTTTTCCCATCCCAATGTATTATAAACATACATAAAAATCTCCTTTATTGGAAAGAAGGCAGAATCATTTGATGGTTATTGCTGCAAGATCTTGGACTCATAACCCTGTGCTCAAGAAGAGGCACAAGTTCTTTGGGATTTTTGCTGCTGCCAGTGCTCACAAAGGGGAATTTTGGTGAATTTTCCCTGTGGCCTGTGTGTGCTCCAGCTTCCTGGTGATCCAGAGTGTACAGGACAAAGGGAGTGCTCGAATGGTACAGGCTAACTCTAAAGAACTCTCTGTGTGGATGCTGAAATGCTGTTAGCAGGGAAATTTTCTCTTCTTACATACATTCTGTGAGAATTTTTCCTTTGCTGTGTAAGCTATGTAAACAAAGTTTACATAGATAAAGTTTTTCTAAATAGCATTCATATCTGGTATCTTCTAACCTTGTGTACATTATATTAAGAAAAAACATTTCTAAGTGAGTGTCTGAAACTTAAACCAATCACCCTAGGAGAAGTGTGAACACCGTTCAATTCCTTTATAGAACTAAAATATATAAATGGTATTGTAAATTTAATAATAATTCATTCCTCGCTCTGGACTCCTGCCTCGCTGCATCTCTGAACCCCTGCTTAAAAGCCCACACTCCGTGTAAAGCAGCCTCTCAGGTTTTCCAGAGTCTGGGCTCCATCACGAGTGGGTGGAGTTCCAGTGAGGCATCACTTGGGATTGCAGTCAGGTTGTTGCAGTGAGAAACTGCCTTGCTATCCTCTAGGACACATTCCAGTGATAATCCTGGAATGGTTTTCCCTACCTTCCTACTGGCCTGCTGCTGCCAATTAACCTTGTCCTCATTTGTGTCTCCACTGCATCTCTATGTTCACTCGAGGCTCTTCAGACACTTCATCCTTCACTACCTGTAAGCATGTGGACAAACTTTTTCACTCTTCCAGAGAAATTGTTTCACATTGCAGGGTATTTGCAACGTTTTAGGACTCGCTGCAGTAGGGTATGAGAAAATTGTCTTTATTTTTCACTCTTTTTTCACTCTTTTCCCACTCTTTTAATCCACTTTTCATTTCGATTAGAAAACATTTAATTTGATCCGTGGATCACAACCTTGGATCTAAACATCAATGAGTAGCTTAAGATAGGTATAGTGAAAATCATATGAAATCTAAAGCATCACTATGAAGTCTTGTCTATAAAAATGTTGGAACTACTGAATATGATGCTTAATTCAAACTTCACTATATCAAGGAATCTTTTTGAACAATTTGAACTTTGTATTTTTAGATAATAGCTTTAGAAGTTTTCAGCCTTCCTTCATTTTTAAATCTGCTGCTGAAACATATATTTCTCTCTCTCATCTGTTCTGACTCACCTCTTCCCAGTCCCTAACGGCTTCCCCCTGCCTGCCCTTGAGTTATAGACCATTTCTGAAACGCTGTATGACAGCATTTTCTTGCAGTGTTTTCAGAAAAGAAAAATTGGCTGTTTATCTCTCAAAGTCCTGGAAAAGAACTTCCGCTCTTAGCATTTTCATGAGGTAGAGGGCCAAGGTTGGTTTCTCATTCCATAATACCAGATGGGAAGCAGGGAAAAAGTAACACAGAGAACCCTTTAATCAAGGGCCCTGTCTTGTAAAGCACTAATGTTTGCTAAGGGGACTAAATATTCTGAGTTCTCACAGAGGGCAGAATAGGCCAAGCACACTCAGCTGTATCCTCACAACCCAAAATGTAAGGGTGTTTAGTCTGGACCACCACATATATGACAGAAAACCCTAATCACCGTATGGAAATCAAGCTAGGAGGAGGTAGTAGGTGATGCAGCTTGGTGACTTGCACTGAGAATTAAAAACTTCCCTGATTTCTTACGTGCACAATAACCAGCAGCAGGTCTGGTGTGTTTTCAATGCTGATTGGAAAGTCTGTGGTAACAACCTTCTCTCTGTGAAGGGAGACAATTGAATTAGTGCAACCAAGTCACCTTTGATCTGCTCAGTCTAAGTTCAGCTCAGTGACCTGTGGAAACCATCACTATTAAGATGTTTTCTGTCTTGCATATATACATTTTTACTGCCTTTAGCATGTGATCTTTTAAAATGTAGGCATTGCACTGTTGTTGTAACAGTGATATTAGGCACAGCTACCTGACCTTCCCAAATGGTTTTGTTTAAAAAGCCATGGATATTGATTTTTATTATTGAGCCACGATAATATTAATTTGGGGAGTATCTACTGAACTACTTTCAGTTCTTCTCAGCTTTATCTTTTATGTGCCATTTGTTGTACAAGTTTAAAGGGATGCCATATTTCTTAAACTTCCACTTGGGAGGAATGTTCAGAGGCAGAGCCCCTGAAGGTACCATACAAAACACATGCAAAAAGTCTGCTTCCCTGTTGTTTCTTTTCCAGGTTTTTCCTGCACCCACTCTTTGCCATTTAGCCTTTTAGGAATCCTACATTATAATTTGATGCCCACCTTTTGTTATCACAGGGAATTTTGCACTTGGCTGGTGCTAAAACTCACTCTACAATTCCAGAACCACTCTATGAACTGTTTGCTCTGGATTAGTCTGGTCTCCCATTTATGACTTTCAAACACAGAATTTAAAGCTGGAAAAGCCCTCCAAGACCATGGAGTCCAAGCTGTGCCCGGTCCCCACCTTGTCCCCAGCCCAGAGCACTGAGTGCCCCCTCCAGCCCTTCCTGGGACACCTCCAGGGATGGGCACTCCAAACCGCCCTGGGCAGCCCCTGCCAAGGCCTGAGCACCCTTACCATGCAGCAATCCCTCCTGATGTCCACCCTGAGCCGCCCCTGGCCCAGCCTGAGGCCGTTCCCTCTCCTCCTGTCCCTGTTCCTGGGAGCAGAGCCCGACCCCCTCGGCTGTCCCCTCCTGTCAGGGAGTTGTGCAGAGCCACAAGGTCCTCCTTGAGCATCCTTTTCACTTTTCCTTTTCAATTGCACTTTAATGAACTTAATTTTTTTGTAGGTCTACATTAATATCTAATTGTTCATTTACAAGTAATGACCTGTAAAGGAGTTACCTATTTCACTCTTCCCTTGAAATTTCCCATCACAGTATTATCATACTTTTTTGGGGGGAAAACATTTCAGCATGAAGCTTCCACTCCTTTTTCTGGTGTGTCATTACTCGCATGCTTTTTCTTGTTTCCTCCCAATTAATTTTTTTTTCATTAGCAAGTCCTTGACTGAACCATTCAGAGCAGGAGAGATGAAAGAGCATGTGAATAATTTGTGATACATCCTCGCAGAGTGGGTACAGGTGGGCTGTGCTTCGCAGGTTTTTGTGCTCAGTGATGCTCAAGGCAACTCAACAGCACAGAAAACTGTCAGCTCCCCTCCTCCAGTGCAGTTGTGGTCTCCAACACTGGCAGAGCACAATCTGCAGCATTTTTTCACTAATTTCTCATCCCTTCAGCCATAGGCCAGCTCTGTCTAATGCCTGTATGTGTCAGATCCTTCTGAAAGAAGTTCTGAATCTGAGTAGAGAGAGACAAGCTGTGTTTTACTAAGTGAGAGTTAAAGTGATGAAAACAAGCTGGGTTAGGGAGAAAAAAGGGGAATGTGAAGAGGATGAGAAAAACACTCCTTTAGTGCCTCTTAATCAGTGATCCCCACAGGCTCTGCAGAGGCTCTCGGAGCTCTGCAGGGAAGGAAATGCTGCTCTCTGGAAAGCTGAGTCACAAAGGGGATGGGAGTGGGGCTGCGAGTGAAGCCTGCAGCCAGTGCGTGCCACAGACAAAACCAGTGGCTCCAGCGGCACAGCCTGCCAGGGCTGTTTGGGTGGGCCTAATCTGTACCTTCTGAATTCTCTTTTTGCGTGAAGACCCACTGAGAAAACAGAGATGAGAGAGGGAAGCTCTGAAAAGGGCGTAAAATTAAAGCTAAAAGCTCCTCTCACATGGCAGAGGCAGAGGCAGAGGGCTCTTGCAGCCTTAGGTTCAGAGTGCAGACAGTGCCTCTCAGGTAATCACCGCTATTACACAGATCCAGGGCACAAAGCTAACACTTGGCCAAGCCAAGTCAGAGTGTGCCACTTCTGGGGTGATTTCATCACCAAACAAATAAGCAGAGACCCCATCAGCACTCCAGGCCTTTCTGTAAGGTGCTGCACAGAGAAGTCCTTTGCTTTCTGTCTGTTCCTGTGACTCCTGTAGTTTCTAAAGGAGAGAACAGAGTTTCTGCAGTAAAAAAAAAATCAGTAATTTCTTTCAGGAGCTTTGGCTTATGTAGAGCTGAAGTGTTTTGCCTTTGCAAAGTTACAGAAGTGCTGGGAGAGCCGTGTGTAACAATGGAGAGACTGGTACATGGAGCAGCTCTGCTTCCAGGTTATACAAATATCTTCTTTTTTAGTGCCCTGGTAACAATGGAAATTGAGTACTTATAAAATCTAACATGATATTTTGAAGACAATCTCAGAGGGTTTTCTCAAAGAAAGACACAGCTATACCCAGTGTAAGCATAAAATGAAACCTTCTCTAGTATGTAGTGAAAAAACCTTGATGATGAACCTCCCCACAGACATTGCCTTAAACATGATATAACTGCATGTTACTTCAGAAGTAAATATTTAAAAATAGGATAAAAATGGTAGAAGCATTGTTTGATTATCTATACTTACACCTTCAGCAGAAGGTTCTCGATCTTTGATTTGTTGTTTGATTGCTGACCCAACAATTCCTTGCTTTCAAATGTATTACCGGTACTTGGTCTACAACTTGCAGTTTAAGCATCTATTAAATATTTGATGTGCATCCCAAATAGCCACAGGTAGTGCTTAGGCATTCATTTTCCAAAATGTACCTTTAAGACACAGTATAGTAAATTCAAAGTGGAACACTGACCATAAAAGCTGCATTCTACTCTGAGTGTGCAGTTGGGTACTTTATGGCTAAAGCTGTTACTTCTTTAAGACTTGATGTTTATCATTGCATAAGGGAGAAAATAACCTCCAAAACCAAAAAAAAGAACAAAAAAAACCCCCCCAAACAAACAAACAGCCAAAACCCCAAGAAAACCAACCAAAAAAACCCACAACCAAACCCAACAAAACCCCCAAAAACCAAACAAAAAGCCCAGCCCAAAAGACGAACATACAAATTAATTAATCTAAACGTCTCATTTTAAAACTGTAACTATATTCAAATTGTTTTATATAGGAGAGCAACTGTGATGATAAAAATTACTGGTGCTATATCTAAAAAATCTTTGAAAGTACAATCAAATTTACAATAAATAAATAATTTTGAGTTAGTTTATTACTAGACTTTTTTTATTTTGGTATGGAAATTTTCCTGCTGCAATCTCAAATGAGTACTGGTACAGGGAAATACACCCTTATAAAGTACCTTATGAAGTTTTATTTACAATCTGTTCAAGAAATATGAATTTTAGCAAGTACTCTGGACTTGAGTTTTTATAATCTAGAGCAAATTCCTTCCCTCCAACTCCTCAGATGAGAGTCCGGATGCCAAACTTCTGCCATAAACCTTTTTTACGCCCTTGTAAAATCTTTGTAGACCCAGAGAGCTTTTTCTTCCATCACTGCATTTTCCTTGGGGGAGAGAGGGGAAAACTTTTTCTGATCTTATTTTGTCAAACAGACAATGAAGGCAAATACAAAGTTGGAGTGATTGAGTATAACCAGTAATAAATACCAGGGTGTTTTTTGTGGCTTTGTATCATTTCTGTGTTATCCATGTGCTAAAGATGGTTTATTTCAGGACCAGCTTGCATTAAAACTTCCCAGTTTTATTATGCTGTAGTGGTCACAGATGTGTCAACACAGGGAAGTAAGCTGGTATTTGTAAATCCAGCTGTTCTGCTTTGTAGATTATATAATAAAATCAACTAAAAATTCTTTACTGTAGCACATACCATACATCATATCCCTGTTCCTAAATAATCATAACCACTTCCATTTTTTACTAAACAAATAGGAGCAGACTTGAAGTTTATTTACTGAATGTAATCTAATGCTAATCTGCTTTGCTTTGGTTTTATGACAACTTTGGACACTTTGGGGTGTCTTCCTCTTGCAGGTAAACAAATTTCTCACCTGCTCTTTGTGAGGGAGCCGCTGGCGTTGCCTGGATACAGCTGGAGCTGTTTGGATGGAGCTGCTGTCAGCTGGGCCGGGGCGTTACATTGATTTATAAATGCATTATCTGGCACAGCAGCCCAGCCTTTTACATCAGCAAAGCACAGGAGCCAATGGAGGGCTATTTAATCAGCTTTTTACGAGATATTTTGGCTTCCCAATGACTTCCATGAAGGTTGAGTGCTAACTGTGTTTATTTACCTTTTACCATCGCTGTCCTAGGAGGCATCTTTATCTGCATCATTCACCAATTTAAGTTCTGCAAGTTAAAAACGCCAAAGGGATGGTCAAATCAGCTGAGAGATGTTGGTATTTTGTAGATGCCATTTTTGCAACTCTTCAATAAGTTTTCCTAGCTCCTTCCATGTAAATACACTGGATTTTCAGTCTTTCATGAGAACACCCTGAGTGTTTTGGGCTTTCTGTATTACTATAACAGCCTAAACCACAGTGACTCAGATGGTCTCCATATACCATTTTGATATCTGTGTGAGAGGGGAAAACTAAAACTTTAAAATAGTTAACATCACTTCTAGAAAATACATCTGTCAGCTGTTCCACAGTCCAGCTGCTGTACTTTAAGAAAAAATAGCTGAGAGTGTCACTGTCAGAAGCATCAATGAATGGCCATGTCTGGGTGGACAGCTGGTAAAGATACTGTCATAAGGTGAACATGATGCAGGACTCTGAGAAATAAATCAGAAGTCCCAGTGGCAGGCACAGCAAACCTTGCAGCAGCACATATGAGCTGCGTTATTTAGTTTTTAGTAGGATGAAATTAACACATGAAAGTCACCATTGAGAAGAATTTGTGGGGCTAAGAAGCAGATTTTTATAGATCAGTGTTTTGTGATTTGTTCTCTGAAGCATCTGGTCCTCATCATTGTTTGAGGCAGCATTTTAGTGATGCCTCAATCTGCCTTACAATAGCCTGAGCGTAATTAATAATTTACCATCGAATTCCTGAGCAGAGCTCACGTTGCAAACCCTGCATTTTTTCCAGGGTTGCAGCAGGGGCTGACACCAGGAACAAGGTGCTGAAGCAGATTTGCAGGTGACACGTGGCCATTCACTACTAGGAATCAGTCAAGGCACCTCTAAGCTGCCTGTCACACAAGGGGTGGTGTGAGGTCTCTGCCTACCCAGCACCAGGTGAGCAACTGATGAACAGGGATGAGCTTTGCCCTGGTTTCTGCCGGAGAACTGAGATCCTGCAACCAAAATTATAATTTTACTGTGAGTTTTCCTTGATTTAAAGAAACCGTTCCATTAGTTCTTGTGCCGGTTTGGACACAAATCCAGGAGCAAACAACCCGAGAGGGGCATCTCTCTCTCTCTCTCTCCTGCCTGCCAGACAAGCAGGCCCCGGCAGCACCTCCCCCACGGGTTCAGGCAAAATAATTTCTCGAGTGAAAGTGAAAAAAACTATTTATTTAACAAACAGAGTCCCCCGCTGTCACAGGGTAAAAAAGGATATTGAATCCCCCTCCCCTGTCCCCTAAAAGAGGGCTATGGATTTTAGTGTTCTTTCTGTAGGTTAATCCTGCAGTCCTGAGCTGGGCCGGGCCGGCCAGGCAGGGTCCGACGATCCCCCTTGGAGGGTCCCGCTGAGCAGGTCCGGAGATGGGAGCTGGTCTGGGATGAAAAGCGAGCCAAAAACAGTCCAAAAAGGAACAGAAGCTGCTGAGGCAGATCACAGCCCCTTCTCAGCTGAGAGCCGAAGAGACTAGAGAGCAAAAGTCCTCTAACCAACGAATGTTGTCAGAATCGGGAGAGAAAAGAATGCAAAACATTCTAGTTACAAGGTCAAGCTGGCCGCTTTGAAGAGTTCTCTCGGCTTCTCTCTCCCCCTTTGCAATTTAAAGGTACACTAGAAGTCAAGCAGGCGATGGGGAATACAGAATGGTCATAGAATCACCCCAAGACAGCTCTGCAACGGAATGTGGCCTCATAGGGGCAATCCCCGTTAACAAGTGCTGAGACTTTCTACTCTGAAAGGGTGGTTAAGCATTGGAACGGGCTCCCTGGGGAAGTGGTGGAGTCACCATCCCTGAAAGTGGTCAAAAAATGAGTAGATGTGGCACTTCATGATATGGTTTATTGGTCATGGGGGTGATGGATCAAAGGCTGAACTCGAGGGAGTTTGGAGAACTTTTCCAACCCAAATAATTCTGTGATTCTTGACTAGTGCTCACTGGTGTTTCTAGAAATGGCAGCTGGGTGTTTGGAATTTGTCTTAAAAATAAAATACTCTTCATAATGAGGGCGAATGCCAGCAAGGTGAACAAAATTTCAGGCAAATTGCCTTGGCTCTGGAATGTGGTGAGAGGTTACTGGAAAAGAGAGAGGTTGTTAATGCCACTTATTTCATTGAACAGTAGTGACACCTGCTATTTATCAAAGGCAGGCATTTTTCCTGACACAGTGTCTAACAAGGCATTGCACATTAACAAAACAGAGATTGTTTGTTTGTTCTCAGATTGGGCTGGGCTTTATTTAGTCACTGGAGCTTCCCAGAAAAGGGAGGGATTGCTCTGAGCAGAGCAAGAAATTTGAGTACAAATGTGTATTGTTCTAGGATGTTTATTTTAGAATATCATATGACTTTTTGCACCAAATTTTTCACTAAAATCTCCCGTAAAACCAAGCTGCACTTCAGTTCTCTGCAGACATCTGCAGGTGAGTGATTTGGGGCGGGGGCCGGATTTGTGTTCTATGTGTGCAATTCATGGCACAGTGGGGCCCTCAGCTCCCAGCCTGATCATCTAGGTGCTGTTGCAATATAAAAGTAATAATGATGATAATAAAATTAACAGCTCTAGTTAGCGGTGACAAGCTGAGTGGTTTTTTTTCACCTCCAGCTGGTAGGAAATTGCAGTACATATTTTTCTCCAGACGTAGGCTGGTACTTAGGCTTTCCATTACGTAGAGAAATATCCCTGCGTTTTCTTGCTCGCTTTCTCTGTTCATCTGCTTCAGTGACCTTACTGATACGGAACCTTGTAAAGTGGTGAGCTAGCAGCGACAGACACAGGAGGTGAGACACATGGGCTGGCTTTAGTGAGCGGTGCCTATGTGCTCACATTACCATCAGTGTTCCTTCCAGGCTTGCGTAAACAGGTATCAAGGTTGAGCTTGCCACTGGCATTGGAGCTGCTTGCACGGCTCTGCTTTTTTCTGGCTGTATCACTGTGGATATGTCAAACGATTTTTGTACTTTATTTCATTTAATTCCGGATCTTGGATGGAAGCAAAGTACAAATTCTCTAAATTTCTTTCTCTGATGGAAATGTTTGATCTGACTCCTCACGACACGCTGCTGCAGCACAGCTGCACTGAGTGCTCTGGCTCCGCTGTTCCTGGAGCTGAGAGTCTTTTTTGTCACAGACAAGGTAACTTCTGACTGCTACTGCTGCTGTGTGTTCATTTAAAAAGACAGGTATCTCTGCCTGCAAAATTAGAATCCAAATCTTTGACATTTCAGGAGTTGCTGCATATAGAAACACAAGGACTGTGTTTTTAGCATGCAGGCAAGAGGCCATGAGCTCTACAAAAACAACTCCACAGAGGGGCAAATTGAATCTCCTGAGAGCTGAAGATGGGCTGTACAAACAGAGGAGAGCAACAATTTAGGAGTGAAAAAATAAAAGACATGGAACAAGCATAAAACAATTGTTTCTGTTAAACAGACCAGATTTTAAAAATTGGCAATTAAAGGACTCAGCTAACAGACATGGCGTGGGAGCCACCAGTGCATGTCTATTTTATTGAGCACCTTTTTCCATCCCTTCATATCAGTGTCTGTGGCTTCTTGTGACATGATGCCCCAGACTCGGAGAGGGAAAAAAAGAAAACTTCAAGTTCTTTTGAAATTACACTGCCCCATTTTATTGAGTGATTTCCAGCTCATATAGTGTAAGAAATTATAAATAATCTTCAGATTTTTATGTCCCACTAGTTCTTTATAGGCCATTTTCTTACCCCCTTTCAGTCATTTATTTTCCAAGATGAAGAGACTTCACACAACTCATCTCTCCTTGCATGGAAGCCACGCTATAGCTCTGATGATTCTTGTTGTCCTTCTTTGGGTCATTTCTAGTTCAACCTTACCCTTTCTTCAGGTGACATAAACATAATCTACGTTTTGTAGTGTAGAGTTCTGCAGCTCTGAAGGGGAAGGGAATTTAGATTATTCCCCTTTGAGTTTAATTTTGTCTTCCATTGCTCATGGCATTCTATTTGTACATCCTTTCCTCATGATTCTTGGCAATTCTCTTTTTTTGTATCGTTCATTGTTCATATTGTTTATCGTGTCCCCATCATCTGAAAACCCTGTCAGCTCACTCCTCCTTGCCAGGTCATTTCTGAACTTCCACGAAGATTTTTCTGATAATTTTCTTATCTTCAGACATCGGCTTGGTGTGATTTTCTACATATTAGGACCAAGCTGTTCATAGAAGTAAACCATTGGAATTCCGTGGAAAGGGCCCTTGAGATGGTAATTCTAAATAAAACAAAGCAACTCCTGCAGCCAGAAAATTTATAGAGGGAAAGATTTTGATTAACTTAATTGCAAAGCAATCAGTAAAATAGTTGTCCATTTAGTGGAAGCTACAGTTTACCACAGAGAGGAATGATTTCTCTAGAATTCCCAAAGTTTTCACCTTATACAGAGTAGACACAGTACAAAAAATGTCAAGCGCAATGTAAAAATGGGAAAGCAAGTAACAGCAAAAAACAAATGTGAAGAAAATGAGGTGAAAGTAAGAGTATCAGAGCTACAGTATATTTTTTGTACCCTAAACTCTATCTGTCATTTTTGATGCCCAAAGCAAATTATGGGCAGAAGAATGCAACAGTAGAGTTTAAACCAATGAGTTTCCCAGACATATCAGGATTTAAAAAGAAAATCAGTAAATTCTTCCTATTTATATCAGTATTTTATGTAGCATTTTTCAGGCCCAACATGTAGCCATGTAATTCAATATGAAAATAAATATAGAGCCTAAGAATTAAAAGTACTGAAATTCAGAAAAAAACAAATTATCTTTAAGTTTCAAGCTTCAATTCTCAAAAGACTGGAATAAAATTAAGGGAATATAAGGTCAATCACTCAGTACTGTGCAAGATATAATTAAAAACTACCCTACTGCTAACAAAACTATTTTGTTTTCCTTTCACCATCCTCAGGGAAAAAAAACCGCAATAATTTTCTTATCTCTCGGTATTTAAGGACTTTTTCAGCCTTTTAAAAGAAAGATAATTGGAATACGGTTGTTTTGAAATCAGTAATAACTTAAAATATTTTGAGTGTATACTAAAAATGTATTTTTGTCTGTTAGAGATTTAATATCTTCAGGGTAAGCAGTAAGGATAAACCAATATCTAATGACTTCAGAACCATTATAAGAGTGGGCCCCCTGTTTTCGGTGATATCTGGGGTCCCAAACAGCCTGCCTGGGCTGCTCTGTGGGCACTCACCGATTCTTATCAGTTTATCAGAGCGGGCTGATTAAAACAATGTCAAGGAGGGACTAACGAGGAGTTTGGCTGCCAGTCATGTGGGGGCAGTAAATTCCAGCAGGGATAACAAGGAGCTGGGGACAATATTCTCCTCAGCAGCGTGTTCGTAGCCAGAACAGGACAGATGTCTGCAGCCCAGCTCACGCGGAAATTTCCCTCAGTCTGCAATAAACAGGTAATATACGATCGCTTTGCCTCCGGCCTCTCGGCTTGAGCTGAGCGTTCCCGAACTACCTGAGTCGCTTTCAAGCTTTTTGGTTTTTTGGGGTTTTTTTGGTTGTTTTTTTTTCCAGCTTACTTTCCTTCCCTGAACTCTGTGTGTGCAGGATCACCTCATTTCACAGCTCTTAACGCCTGGCAAAGCCAGTGCTGCCCTCCTGCTGCACCACCCGACCCTCTCACCTTCTCCTCCAGACATCCCGGACCAACCACTCCGAGCCCGTCTGGGAGCGCCTGTCATTTGGGATTTTTTTAATAGCATCATGTGGCTTGTTTCTTCCTGCTTCACACTTAGATGAGAGGTGTTAATTTGTAAATAATAATAATAATTTTAAAAAATTACACGGTGAAAGGAAGAAGGAGAAGATCCTGCCAGCTAAAAAGATGAGGGAATTGGAGACCGAGCTGCGCTTGTGCATTGATCCGCTGATTGATTCCGCGAGCAGCTCTGACTCCAGCCAGGTGTTATTGCCTGGGCTCTGTTCGTGTTACCACGTACACCACCCACACCTCCGGGGACCGAGTGCATCAATATCGCTTTACCTGGGGAGGGGGAGGGAGAAATGAGGAGTTTTCAGTCCTGATGACCGGCTTGGGTGAGATGGCTGAGATCCCTCCTGCTTGGAACCTCAGGTTTGGCTGTGAGCTCTGTTACCTCATAAAAACATCTCAGAGATTTCCTCTCCCTTATTTAATTCTTCGGAGCCTCGCAGAGTTTTGCTGAAATCCCCTCAGCTCAGTTCGCATAACTAATGCAAACACTGGTTGCAAAGCCAGCTAATCGTAGGGATCTTGTCGATTTGGGGTGGCTCTTACTTGGTAAACTCTACCTGACTCAGCATAAAAATTGTCACATTTAATCTGATAAATAAAACAGGCAACATTGCGGTGTGCAACCCCAAATATTTTCCTTATTCCACAATAAATGGTTTCTCTTTAGGGAATATTCCATTATAACCCCTGTGCAGGCAGGCTGGGATTGAAGTATGGGTCCATAGGTAGGAGTTTGTGAGTATTTTTCTAACTCTGTTTATATTCACTAGTAGAATAATGCTACTCTGATATGCTGCAAAACATGAAACTTGTAAAGTTTAAAAATACTTTATAACATGTAAAATTGCTCCATTTTGACCTGAAGCTACAATTAATTTCTTTGAAATAATAGTAGCTTAAGAACACAACATCTTTAGGACTAAGAATATTGGTATTGCACATGATTAGAAAAATAATAGAGATACAGGTCTAAGAAAAAGCAGATTACATAGGAACATCGGTTTTATTCTGAATAACTTGTTTTAAATATGCTTACAACTGCCTCTGGTTCTGTTTTATGTAAACTAAAGAGTTGAAACTTTCATGTCATCTCAGATGGGAAAGTCCTAACAGCCTGAAAGTATGTAACTATTCTTTAGGCATATACATGTTAATTATATTATATTATATTGTATTATATTATATTATANTATTATATTATGATATATTATATTATGATATATTATATTATGATATATTATATTATGATATATTATATTATGATATATTATATTATGATATATTATATTATGATATATTATATTATGATATATTATATTATGATATATTATATTATGATATATTATATTATGATATATTATATTATGATATATTATATTATGATATATTATATTATGATATATTATATTATGATATATTATATTATGATATATTATATTATAATATATTCTATTCTATTATGCTCGGGTAACTGTAATGATTTTGATGCACCTTTTTTGAATAGGAGATAAGGACACCTGGATATGACTTGAATATTGGTGTTTAAATATTTTCTCGGGGAATAATCATTCAAAAAAACTATTCAGGTTATTTTCTCTGAAAGTTTATAATTAATTTAGAATGCAGTGACATGTAAGATTTGCAAGTGATTTCCTTCAGATTGCATTATCCCATGTTTTTAGATTCTATCAGGGCAAGCTTCCTGTAGGAATAGGGATTTAGGAATACTTCTAGGTTTGTACAATGCATACTTTTACAGTCCAGCTTTAACAACACTGCAGAATTAATTTAAAATTAAACTTGCCCTCCACTTTATGGTAGGGATAAAAAGTTTCACATGAAGCCAATGTTCAGTAGGAGGGTTCAAGAACTTCACTTCTGATCTGGGTTATAAAATGAGATCTAAAATCAGGTGTGATTTAAGGGGTTTGAGGCCTCCTTTACAAATCCCTGGTGCCGAGCAGGTTCACCTCAGAAGCCTGGCGAGGTCTTTGCAGGCGTTGTCTGACAGAAATATCAGCATCTAAGGACACTGAAGTGTCTGAGGGCCTGAGGTCAGCGAGCGCTGAGCAACCCTTGCGTGAGCACACCCCTACGGATTAGCTGGCTCTGCTTTTGCATTATTCAGGGGTGTACTTGAAACAGCAGGGATCTGGATGTGAGGGACACACGGAATTCCAGCAGAAACCTTCATAGCGAGGCATTCAGTCTTTACTAGAGATTTGAAATAATGTAATTTACCCATATGAGAATAATCTAAAGAATCACAGAATGATTAAGGTTGGAAAAGCCCTCCAAGACCATCAGGTCCAACCTGTGACTGATCCCCACCTTGTCACCCAACCCAGAGCACTGAGTGCCACATCCAGGCCTTCCTTGGACACCTCCAGGGCTGGGGACAAAGAAAGTTGTAGAATAAATGTAGGAAATTGTTCAGGTCACAGACATAATAAGAGTTCTCCTGACCTCAATAGAACTGCCTAAGTATTTACATTTAATACTGACTGCATTTTTTCTTTATTTTTACTTTCTCTAATGTTTTGGCTGAAACATTACAGTGGGCTACACATGCATGAGTAAAGCCAGGCTGTTGTTTCATTCCAGTAAATACACCCTTTGTGCTGTTTGGGGAATGCTGGTCTTAAAGAACAACCTATGAGAAGCAGTGAGCCAGGACTCTTAAGAGCTGAGTTTTGTTACGATTTGTGCCCCTGACTTCTCAAGTCTTTGATGAAAATCACTGCTTCTCTCTGACTCAGCCTCACCAGTAATAAAATTGTCATTATGGTATTTGTATTCTTTGGAGTGCTTGGAGAGCTGCTGATTAAATGAGCTGTGAAGAGATGCATGTTAGTGTCACCATTCTGTTCCTGTTGAGAAATATTCCCTGATGTTTGCATCCCCAGCTTTATACCCAAACTGAACAGGCTGTTGATTGGTTCTGGTGGAGAGTTGTTGTTTACGAGATGTTCTCCACACATCAGAGCATTTACTACCTCGTGGCAAATATCAGGAAAAGTTTCCTCCCTGTGAGGGTGGGCAGGCCCTGGCGCCGGGTGCCCAGAGCAGCTGTGGCTGCCCCTGGACCCCTGGCAGTGCCCAAGGCCAGGTTGGACACTGGGGCTTGGAGCAGCCTGGGACAGTGGAAGGTGTCCCTGCCCATGGCAGGGGGTGGCACTGGATGGGCTTTAAGGTTGCTTCCAGCCCAATCCACTCTGGGATTCTATGAAATACTTCTGGATTCTGCCTTTGGCTCTTCAAGTGAGAGAAGATTTGGTGGGGATTGCACTGTCCTGTCCCCTGTAATCCAGGAATTTTGCTGCCTGCCTCATGCTTGGGATTGCTGACAGTCTAACCCTCACCATGTATTTTATATCCTGTTTCGTTCAATTCTACTAATATCTGAAATGACTGGGATGTGCAGTGTGGGATGAGAACCACCTCAGATGTTATATTAATATTCATTTGCTAGTTTGTTTTAGTTCTACTATTACGAACATTGAAAGAAACAGTGAAGACATTGTACAAAAACAGGCATAACTGCAATGGCAGGCATTTATTTGTCCAATTTATTTGTTTGACCATTTCTTTCAAGTACAGAGGTCTAACAAATCAAAGGACAGAGCCTATAGTAGCAGAAAGAAAATAAAATGTTTCTAGGCACTAGAGAGAGAATCTGGAGGTCTTTAAACAAGTTTTCAATTTTCAGGTGTAATCTTATCTGGAAATGAAAAAGAGAAAGCAAAGAGCCCTTGCAATAGCCAGATGAGCTGGAAATGGAGGATTTAATGAAATAAAAGTGGTAATGCCAGGCCTGTGTTTCATGCAATTTTAATAAAAGTCCATGTTGTGGAGAGCCCGAGGCTGCAGCACAGCATGAGTTTCAGAGTTTTTATATAAAGAATCCATGTAGGTATCTAACTTATCCAAGCCAGACAAGAGAGCAGAACTGATTCCTACCCTGCTAAAAGCTCTTTGCATTCCACGTTGTAGCTGGAAGGGGACATAATTACATTTGCATGTATTTTAAGGCCTCTCTCTTTTTCTGAGGACACTTGCTATGTATTTATATTTTCATGGAACATAAAGTCCCACCAATATTTCACACAAGTGAAAGGACAGAACAAGAAAAGAAATGCCAGACATTTAAAGAACATTCTCTTTATATAATCAATTTACACTCCAACTGTGTGCCCACATTTTTGTATGCAGCTACAGCTTTGTCTGCTTGACATCAGAAACTTCAGCTGCTGACTTTTCTTTGGAAATTTTACTGCTTGTGGAAAAAACCCAGAATGTTGCAAAGCCAAAATGGGCCTTCCCCATTAAAGACCACTTTTCACTGGAGACGAAAAGAAGTGTTCCAAAACCTTCAACAAAATTGTTCAACTTTCTACTTAAGAGTTTATTTCTATTTATAAGTATATCCCACCTGCAGAGCTGCCCCAGCCCTGGGGCCCAGCACAGCAAGGACCTGGAGCTGCTGGCCAGAGGCCAGAGGAGGCACCAGGATGAGCAGAGGGATGGGGCAGCTCTGCTGGGAGGAAAGGCTGGCAGAGCTGGGATGGTCCAGCCTGGAGAGGAGAAGCTTTGGGGTGAGCTCACTGTGGCCTTGCAGGGCCTGAAGGAGCTGCAGGAAGGATGGAGAGAGACAATTGCCAAGGGATGGAGGGATAGGACACAGGGAATGGCTTCCCAGTGGCAGAGGGCAGGGCTGGATGGGATATTGGGAAGGAATTGTTCCCTGGGAGGGTGGGCAGGCCCTGGCACAGGGTGCCCAGAGCAGCTGTGGCTGCCCCTGGCTCCCTGGCAGTGCCCAAGGCCAGGTTGGACACTGGGGCTTGGAGCAGCCTGGGACAGTGGGAGGTGTCCCTGGGCATGGCAGGGGTGGCACTGGATGGGCTTTAAGGTCCTTTCCTGCCCAAACCTCTCTGAGACAACTCTGACAAATATTCTGAGTAGGTAAAGAGTGCTTCTGTTTCACTGAAGTTGAAAACACAGTTGAAGCAAAAATTCCAGAATAGTTCAGGTTGGAAGGGAGATCTGGAAATTGTTTGGTCCAACCTCCCCATGCTCAAATCAGGGGCAGAGCATTGTTCAGGGCCGAATGCATCTCTTGCATCTGAATGCATCTTTAGGATCTTTAAAGATGGAGATCCCACGGCTTCTCTGGGAAACCTGTTCCAAGGTTTGACCATCCCCATTGTAAAAGAGTTTTTCTTCATTTAGGTGGAATTTCCTTAATTTCTATTTGTTTCCATGGCCTGCTATCCTGTCACTGGGCATCACCAAGTATAGTTTGGCTGCATCCCAGCCTCACTTCATATTTTTACATCTTGATAACATTTTTTTACACCTGAGCCTTCTCTTTCCTATGCTAAGCTCCTTCAGCTGGATGCAGTGTGACCTGGTTGTCTTTAACGAAAGAAAATGAAAACATCAGGAGAAAATCTTAAACTATGAGAAACAAAGTTGGCTTAGGTTGCTAATTTTTTTATTTTTTCTGCATTTGGTTAACATTGTCTGCCCTTTGTGGTATATTTAGAAAAAAATTGTAATTTTTCAATCAACGTTCAGACAGGAAAATTATCCTCTATTCTCCAGATAGGAGACTGTAAATAACAAATTATTGTACTCCTATGTATTCAAATTTTCAATAATATGTAAAAATCAGAATTCAATTCGAGCTCTAAATAGCTTAATTTAGAAAATCAGTATTCAGAATTGTTCATAGAAGCATCTATTGGCACACCAATTTCTCCCCATACCTAACTATTGATCTATATTTATAGAACTATATCTATTTCTAGTTTAAGGGAAATATTTTTCCCCTTTTCTTTTTCTATGGATTATCTTTAATATCTCTTTTTCCACATATTTTTAAATGTATTTCCTTTAGCCTCCTTGTAACACTTCCTATATTTTCATTGGTTAGAAGGGCACAAAACCAGAAAGTCAATGTTATTTATCCTTTAAGCTCTTTTAGTCCACACCTTGGCTGATTTTGTCTTCTCAGAGAAAAACTGAGCAAGAGACCCTTTCTTCTGGGGGTTTATTACCCATGTGTTACTGATTTCATAATTCCTCGAAGTTTTTCTTTATATATATGACTTTAAACATTGGTATGAAAGGGCTAGAAATGTTCCTCACTACTAATGAACAAAGTTTATTAAATATAGTACTGAAAAGAGCGTGGGAAAATAGGAGATTGCATAATTGATTCCTCCTTTTGGCTGAAAAGCTGGAAATGTGGCCATTTCTGATGCAGGAACCTCCGAGATGGATACAAGAGTGAACTGAAATTCATCTTTCAGTCAGGGGTGAAATCCTGGCCCCCATTCAAATTAATTCAAAGCTCCTTGGAGCAATTTTTTAATGAAGATGTCTGGTGTTATCAGAGGGATCACTGTGCTCATTTACATTGACTTTTAGCAGACACCAACAAGTGTCTGAAGACATCCCAAGCTCTTTCAATGCAAAGATTTGTGCCAGAGGAAGTTTAGGTTGTACATTAGGGAAAAGAAAAAATCACTGAGGGAGAAGCCCTGGCCCAGCTGCCCAGGGCAGGGCTGGAGTCCCCATCCCTGGAGGGGTTAAAAATCCCTGTGGATGTGGCACTGGGGGACATGGGCAGTGCTGGGGAATGGATGGACTCAGTGATCTTAAGGGTATTTTCCAACCTAAATTATTTGATTCTATGAAAGTTGGTATGAAATCAGGTCAGGAAGAAGATCCCATGGCATTGCCATTCCTGTCTTTTTAGCCACTGCAGTAATGAATGCAACCCCAAATACCCCATGTCTCCTCAAGAAGGAGATTACATTTTGCTTCTTCCTTGAATGCAAGCTTCAACTTGATGGTTACAACTCCTAAACAACAAGGTCTACTTTTGAAAGACCAAGGTGCTGAAAATTAAGTATATGGCTCATATCCCTCAATAGAACAAGGTTATTCCTTCTAAACTTCCCACTGACAGAGGAACCTTTAATCCTTCTGACTGGGAAGTATCTTGGAAAACGAATCTTTTTTAATTTTGGGAATTTGAAATAAATTGCTAAGGAAATAACAAAAATGGCATTGCAGATGTAATTGTTTAACCAGGAATCTCAGAGAGAAATATGTGCTGCATATTCCATCTCCAGAGTCTGATTCCCATTAGATAAGGAATCTTCCCTTTTGCCATGTATTTCTTCTGACTGCTGGCCCTGACTGATTTAAACTGGAACCAATGTTTCCAAAAGGACACCGTGAACCCTCTTGAATTACACAGAGCAGATTTAGGAAAAAAAGGAAGAGTTGCAGTGCTACAAATTACTGAAACTTAGATCCCTTCTCATAAATACTGCTTGCACTACCCACCATAAAAAGGCTGAACATGCCCTCCACTATCAGTCTTACTAAAGCTTGTGCAATAATAGTGGTGGCACTAATAATGTTTTCATTTCTCTCACTTTTTGTCTTGCTACAGCTGCACAGCTTATAGAATTCATTAGTAATTATTCTGAAATCAAAATATGTATAGGCTTAATTTATGCAGTCTTTAAGCTGTCACTCTCTGCACTGACTTGTAAAATGAAATGAAAAAGGTAGAGATGACATTTACAGCTGATTTGTAAAATGGGGCGGTCCTTGATGAAATACACTTTGAATAATTGTAGTCTTTGCACCTGTTAGGAAGGTGGATTTTGAATGAAATCCCGAGTGGTGGATTATTCTGTCCACCTGGGCTCCAGTGCTACACAGATTGATGGCCCTTTAACAGGTAGAACAATTCAGTGTTGTAAGAAACACGGCATCTGTGGAGAGAAATTAAATATAATAGAAGTGACAAAATGGACTTTACTGGGAGACCACCAGCTCTGCCCGTGCAGAGGAAAGCAACAGCAATACAGCAGTGCCTCAGCCACTCCGGGTGGGAATTCTGCCCTCCTGGAGGGCAGGATGGGGCTGCTTGAAACAGATTCTCACAGGCTTGGAATGTGTTGCATGTGCCTTTAATAGCTACTTAATTCGACACAGCTTCAGGAGTTATTATAATAAAAACACAAACATCCCATAACTGAGAAAATTCTGACCATGCTGGGTATTCAGTGGGTGCAAAATATGAAACTGAGTTCTGTACTCAGTCTCTGTGTAAGAAACACAAACATAATCCTCCCATCAGGGTTCTCCCGGGACTTTGTCTCTTCCACTTGAAAATGTCTCTATGATTTTGAGTTCCTTAGCCTCTCTCAGGGTTATTAATTTATTTGTGGATCTTCCCAAGGTAAGAACCATAGAATCCCAGAATGGTTTGAGTGGGAAGGGGCCTTAAAGCCCATCCAGTGCCACCCCTGCCATGCCCAGGGACACCTTCCACTGGCCCAGGCTGCTCCAAGCCCCAGTGTCCAACCTGGCCTTGGGCACTGCCAGGGAGCCAGGGGCAGCCACAGCTGCTCTGGGCACCCTGTGCCAGGGCCTGCCCACCCTCCCCGGGAACAATTCCTTCCCAATCTCCCATCCATCCCTGCCCTCTGGCACTGGGAAGCCATTCCCTGTGTCCTGTCCCTCCATCCCTTGGCAATTGTCTCTCTCCATCTTTCCTGCAGCTCCTTCAGGCCCTGCAAGGCCACAGTGAGCTCACCCCAAAGCTTCTCCTCTCCAGGCTGGACCATCCCAGCTCTGCCAGCCTTTCCTCCTAGCAGAGCTGCTCCATCCCTCTGCTCATCCTGGTGCCTCCTCTGGCCTCTGTCCAGCAGCTCCAGGTCCTTGCTGTGCTGGGCTCCAGGGCTGGGGCAGCTCTGCAGGTGGGCTCTCACCACAGCAGTGTGGGTGCTGATTTCTGTGAGCTGCAGGAAACTCTCTTGCTGAGAATATGTAGAAATGTGTACGTGATTCTTGATCCAGGTATCTATGTCCACACTCCCATCCCTTTTGACCCTCCAAATTTAGCTGTACAGCCTTAGAATCACAGAATCATGGAATCATCAGTTTGGAAAAGACCCTTAAGATCATGAAATCCAACCGTGCTAAGGTATAGTTGAGATCACCTTCATCTAGACTGAAAAAATGATTCCTTTGTCACTGAGAGAGGGGAAATGATGCTTTTCATCTGCCTCTGGGTTTATCTCCACACTTTTATTTTGGTAGATGTCTTCTAATAAGAGCTACTTTCCAAAATACATTCAGATTACTTGAATTATGTTTCCAAGCACCTGATTCAAAAATTTTGCTTGACACTTTATGTTCATATATGTGTTAAAAATCTATGAGGAAATTGCAACAGATAAATAAGGGTTAATTTGGTTGCAGGCACTCATTTAAATTATTGTCCCTAAAATAGAGGTAATAAAATTCTATTGCCACAGTAATCTGATGGGAACACAGAGGTGACAGTGATATATTTATTGCCTTTGTTTAGGCCTTTGTGTCAAACCTCATGCATTGATTAGTTTTTAGACTGAGTTACTTGGGTTTATTTACTGGTTCATCCAAGAGCTCCATTTATACTATGCCACTCCTTTTGAACAGAAATATGAAGCAAAACCTGGAAGACTCAAAAAGCTGTGGTAGCAGATGGACTTATCAACATCCCTTTGCCTTTTCTCATTTGAACTCTGGCAACCACCATCTAAATTGAGGCTAATTAAACACAATATTTCCCCACAATTATATGATAAAGATTTCTAGTGCCAGAGACTGTGCAGCTTTGTATGGTAATTTCTTGGTTGGGAAAGTAATTTATTCTCAAGGCTAATTGATGATGAACAGATTATTGAAGTTGGGTTGCATGACACTTCTTTCTGCATTCTCTCTCATTTTGATTAAGATCAGAGTCATTCCAAGTAGGAGGAGGCAGAGCTGTGAAAGGGTGGTGAGCGCTGCAGCCCTTTTCTCACAGCACTGATTGATAACTCTGCCGAAATTCCAGCAGTGCCATAAACATTTTAGAGTGTGTCATAAAGACCTTTTGTGTGGAGCAGGACCCACGTGCTACAGCTCCATTAAGGTTGTAGTTTCAAAAGCAGTCATCAGAAATTAACTTTAATAATAAGTTCTAAGTGTTTCAAAAGTAAAACTAATGGAAGTTACCATTTATATTCTTTAAGAAATTCTTTTAATATTTTCTGTGACTTGTCCTTTATTTTGTGACAAGATATCTGAAAGGTTGATTTGTACGAGTCATAGCCATAATTATTATACTGAATAAAAAAAAGTCAATGGATTTTCAGAGCTATTTTGTTAAAAAAATTAAGAATACTTTAGAAAATCCTTATATTTCACTATGTAAAGTGTTTCTTACCAAGTCAGCCACTCTTTCAATCTATATTTTAAAATAAATTTTAAAAGAACCGTCAAACAAATGAATCTTTGCTGAGTATTCAGCAAACGTATGCATCAAGCTGCAAATCACCATGTGTAATTATATAGATGTATAGTGGAGATCTGTAATAACCATATGAATTGAGCACATTTACCTGAGTATGAAACACAGACACATCCATTGTTGTTAAAAAGTTATTGATGGGATTTCTGGCTGGCTGTCCAAAATGTGCCTGCATTATTAGAACCCTAAAGTGCAAATCCTCTTGTTTGGTACCTCTGCATGGTGCAGGATTCCAGGTGTTTGATGGATGAAAGAGCTCTGATAAAGAAACTTGGTATTATTTATGCTGTGTTCTCCTCTTGAGAGCTTAAGCTTGGATTTTCAAAGGAACTTGAGTTATTTTTTCTCCCACTGAAAGCTTAAGGATTTTGTTCTTATTTACACTAAATGACTGCAGACTGTCCCTGAGTAGAAAGGAACATTAATTTATATGTGAATCTTACCTCCCTTATTTAGGCTCCTTTGAAAAGTCAGCCTAATGCAAGCAACCTTCTTTACCCAAAGAGAATTTCCATTAAAGAACACAAGGCTGATGGAATAAACTCGGTCTATTCATACAGAATCGGATTCTGCCTCTCTAGGTTTGTGATTTATAAACTTTTAGCTCTTGCCTTTGAGGACTAAATGTCTTCCTTTTCTCATTTCCTTCTCAATGTAGTTAACAGTTGAGCTCGTTTGTTGGTGGGGTTCAAGAACAAAGTCGATTTACCAGCATGGTTCTTACTGTGGGTATTTCCAGAAGCCCTTTATTTGGGGGCGTTGGTAGGAAAGTGCACAGTTGCTCTTCCCAAGAGCCCCTGCTGGGCAGTGCACTGAATTTATAATGATCTGTGTGGAGGGATTGTAGAAGAATCCTTGGAGCAGAATGGACATGGTCTGTATCTGAACGCAGTGAACAAGCCAGACTCAGCAGGGCCTGCTTGCCCTGCGTGCTGTGAGATTAACATGACTGAGTGCTGAGAGTGTCCTGGAGGTGTCCGTGAGGAAAAGAGGAGGTTTAACGGGATGCGATAACCGCACGCTGGGAGGAGGGAGGACACTTGTTTGCCGTATGTTATCCAATTAGTAGACAGTAGGCGGGCGTGATTTTACCTAAGTATCCAATCCTAGAGTTAGTTACAGTGTGTGGACAACTTGTGACTAGTTGGAAATGCTACATAATCCTGCTTGATTTGAGCAATAAATGAGAACGCTCTCTAACCGTATCGGTGTTTGTCGTTACTCAGCTCCCATTCTCAGTGGAGGACCCTGCTTCGAGGGATAATTCTGAGTTTACTTGTTTCATTATCTGCTGTGAAGAATCCCAGGCTGGGTGAGGCTGGAGGGGCCCAGGGGCTGCTCTGGTGGCACCTCCCTGCTCCAGCAGGGCCATCCCAGAGCACAGGGCACAGGAGCGTGTCCAGAGGGCTCTGCAATATCCCCAGGGAGGAGACTCCGCAGCCTCTCTGCACCATCTGCTCAGGGCTGGGCACTGCCAGGGCAGAAGTTCTGCCTCCTGTGCAGGGCAATTGCTGGGATCAGCCCCTGCCCGTTCCTCTGGTGCCGCTGCTGGGCCCGGGAGCAGAGCCGGGCCCTGCTCTGCCCCTCCCTGCAGATACTTGTCAAAAACCACTATAAAGCAAAGAACATATGGACCAAATGAGTTATGGTCTGCTTTGCATTTTGTAAGTTGTAAAAAAACATTCTTAAAAAGAAAAGTAATTAGTTACAAATTTATTAACACAGACTAAACAGATTCCCGTTAGTAATAATGATCTTATTTATGTCATTATTTGTAAAAGGTTTTAGCACGTGTTTCCATAAAGGATATGTTTCTCACTGAGGAATTTAGACCATAAGTTTCTTAAAGGACTTTTGGATCCTTTTGTGATGACCAGATATGTGTGGAGTATTTACTCTTGTTCGATTTCCAGGAGCCCAAATATTTAGAGAACTGCTGTTAACTATTCATGCTTTCACTCTGTTACAGCTTGAACAAGGCCAAGACTAGCAGCAGTGGCTTTCTTATTTTATAAATCATTTTGTGAAATAAATCACTGAAGGCTTGAGGTTTTCTTTTTTATACTGAGTTTTGTACGTTAGGCAACCTTTCATGTGCACTTTTTAAGTTCCTGAATATAGGGAGATTATACTCAGAATAAATAGCAGGCAGCTGTGAGCTCTGAGTCTATAATGCCAATAAAGGGATTTGGTGATTTCATAAACCAGTAAGCAAAGTTTGAGTGTCTTGAACACTACTCAGACCCTCCAAATGGAAGGAGCATTCTGTAATTCAACTCAATTTTTATTTGGTGTAACATATGGATCAGAGTAAATGATTCATACCCACAGGATGGAGCCCTGTGATCTCTCAACAGCTCCTGTATCATCTCCAGGCCAGTAGCACTGAACATTTAATTCCTATTTTCCTCTTCATTCTCTCTCCTTTTTCTTGCCCTTCTCCCTGCAGTACTGCTCTGTCATAGAGTCCTTATTTCTTTTTCAGAATTTAAACTATTTTGGTCTGAATTTATGTTTCTGTCTTCATGTTTTAAATGTAGGAGAAATTACATTAAGAGTTACTGGATAGTAAATATGTATGGAAATGCTGAAAAGAACAGGCTTTTAAACCTTTTGAGTGAGTAACTAAAGACTGATAGTAAAAGGCATGAAACAAACACTGAATAGTGATTCACATTAGTTGAAATTCAGATAATTACTTGATCTGGTGTTAGTAGTGTCCTGGCTATAATTTGCTATATTGTATGAAGTATTTGCATATAATCGGTTAATGTTTGCAAAACTAAAATTGCTTCTAACTGTGAGAAGTTACAGCAATGCTGCAACAGCACTGCCAGTTCAGATGAGTGGACAGATGCTTTTTCTCCAGAGCTTTCCCAAATTCCTCTGAAGTTTAGTGTATTCAGCTGGAATTCTAAGATAAGAAAAGTTTTTTTAAAAATCCAATGTCTTATGGGTATGATCTGGAACACCCAGCTGCCCCAATCAAGCCAAACATGCTCAGTTTCAGGCAGAATTCAGAGTTTCAGGGGAACCTCAGGAACATGAACTCGTTTTTATGGCTCTGAAATTTCAACATAATATGCGTGTTTGGGGTAACATCTGATCAGCACGTCCAGAGTTTCTATCAAATGTGTGCAGCGTGGTTTCTCACGCAAAACATGAACTCAAATCCACGTTTTTGTCAGTTGGGCTCTTGGAAAAAGACAATTGCCTGTTGAACCATTATAGAAAAACCTGTTTTCTGACAGCTGTACAGGGAAATCGTGCTCTGCTCTTAGAACTGTTATCAGTAGGACTGCTTGGAGATTTTCCAAGAGAACAGTTTTTTCATTTCAAAATGCTGATTCTTTGAGCACATGTGTTGATTTCTGACAAGCAGAACAGCAAAGCACTGGAATTGTGCTTGTCAGGGAGGTCTCAGTCAGCTGTCTGGTTGTTCAGCAATATTAGTGGCTTTGGGAAAAGTCAGGAAACTACTGAGAATTCTCTTTAATTTCAGCTAACAGCCACCAGATAATCCCAGGAGCATCTTCTCAATAAAAACACTTTTCTTTTTCATTGTTTCCAAAACAAAGTAATGTTGAATTTCATTTTGGCAGTACAGAGAAGATCATCTTAATTAGGAGTGATTTTTTTTTAATACCTACAGGCCAGCAAAAAGAAAGCATCATGAAGTAAAAATGCCTTTTCTTTGGAGCTTTTGTCATCAATCTTTTCATGTTGAGAGCTACAATTTTGTATGCTATGTCCTTTGAAAAAGATACAATAATCTCTCTAATTCTCAAAGTGTAAATGAGGATAAGGCAGATGTATATAAGAAGGGGAAATCCAGTTCATAAATAGCATTTTGCACACACTCTGATGTCTCAGCTGCAATAAAGTCACTGACAGCAAGGGTGAAATATCTTCTGTGTGAGGGAAGAGTCAGACTTACAAATATTTGATTGGAAAAGGCTTGGCATGGCCTGTAGGCGAGGCAGGAGATTCTCCCCCTCTGCTCTGCTCTCCTGAGTTCCCACCTGGAATGCTGTGAACAGTCCTGGTGCCCCCAGCACAGGAAGGACACAAAACTGTTGGAGAGAGTCCAGAGGAGGCCACGGGGGTGCTGAGGGGCTGGAGCACCTCCCCTGTGCAGCCAGGCTGGGAGAGCTGGGAAGGCTCAGCCTGGGGAGGAGAAGGTTGTGTGGAGACCCCACAGCACCTTCCTGGGTCTGGAGGGGCTGCAGGGAACCAGAGAGGGACAATTCCTCAGGGGCTGGAGGGACAGGACACAGGGAATGGCTCCCAGTGCCAGAGGGCAGGGATGGATGGGATATTGGGAAGGAATTGTTCCCTGGGAGGGTGGGCAGGCCCTGGCACAGGGTGCCCAGAGCAGCTGTGGCTGCCCCTGGATCCCTGGCAGTGCCCAAGGCCAGGTTGGACACTGGGGCTTGGAGCAGCCTGGGACAGTGGAAGGTGTCCCTGCCCATGGCAGAGGGTGGCACTGGATGATCCTTTATGATTCTGGGATTCTGTGAAGACTTGACTGAAGCGCTGCTCTCTTTATCTGTGACCATGGAGGCACATATTTGTAGCAGACCTGAATCTTCCCTGCTCTTTCCCCAGGAGGCAATGGAATCCTCTGGGCACACGAATATTGTGGTCAGACATCTTTGATCTGATGAGCATAACATGCTGGATGCTAATATTTGGGAAGAAAAAAAAAATCAGCATCAAGGAAGTCTGCTAATAATGAATCACAACAACGAATTGTAGTAACAGCAGGAACAAAATTTTGGAGTGTGCCAGTGAGGCAACTTGAATTACAGAATCAAAAGCCTGGAGACTGTAGGAGGACAGGTTCACCCTCTGATTTATTTGTACCTTTAAACAAAGATCGTGGGAAAAAATGACAGTCCCAATTCAGAAGTTACTTGTACATTGACGTAACTTACATGACAAAGGAGCAAAATTTAGAGCAGTTCAAAAGCAGGAACTGGGCAAAGCAGATTTCTCCTACTTTCTGACAGTCTTCTATGAATTACTGCTCTTTAGACAGAGAAAATCTCTTTCTTCCTTCATACCAGTTACAGTTAGCTTGCAACGGCACACTTTCATATCTTTGTGAAGGAAAGAAAACAGAAAAATGAATAAAGGCATTGGAAAACCAACTATTGGAAAGAGACACCAAAACAGAGAGAAAGTAAAGGCTCAGCAAGAAATTATACTATTATAAAATAGTAATGCTTTGACTACCCTTTGAATGGCTGGACCTTTTTTTCTTAAAAGTACCTTTAATTCTAAGGTATTTTGCAAACCCCTGTATTACAGTTGGAGAAATTGAAAAAAAATAAAAATAAAATGCAGCCATAGTCTTTGAAATGTAGTGATTATATTTTTAATACCTTGACTGTGGTGTTCCAACTTGAAAGAATGTTGATTTCCAGGAGGATTTTAGATACTTGAATTCAGTTCCCAGTAAAGTATATCTATTGTCACTCAGTTTCAAAATAGTGGCTGTTTTTCAGTAAATCTAAAGGCTTTCCTCAGCACAAGGGTGAAATGCACTCTAAACCAAAACATGACAAAAAAATTTTACAAGGCAATTTATATTGGACAGTATTGCAGAACAGCTGGACAAAGGGAATTGCAGGGGATGAATTTATTCTCTCACTCTGCTCTGGTCTGAGAGCGAAATTTGTACATGCAAAAGTGAATCTTCACCTTCAGTTACTCTGCAGAGAATAAGAAATGTTAAGATAAAAGATAAAATCTTCCTCCTAAGCCGAAGTGGATCTGTACAGAGCCTCTATTACATATTCTGTACTTGTCTCAAATACAGAGTTCTTTTAGAAGGAAAGATGCAGCTTGGACTTTCAAAATTGGAACAAGTACTCATGTGGGACTTGGGATATGGAGCAGGATCTCACTTGAGACATCAGTGGAAGGTCTGTGTTTGAAAAAGCTCAGACTACACAGACACAGATGTTAATTCTGGAGCCACATCTGAGTGATTGCAAAATCAGGAAAAAATGGTGTTGGCTGGGAAAGTGATTGCTTAGTGTTAAAGACTGACTTTTCACTTGTTACACGTAACTGCCACTGGTTTGGCATCGGGTTCTACATTTTCACTGAGAAGCAAATTCTGTGTGCAGATGTTTGTGTTGATTTTATGAAATCGTCAGTGTGGGCATTAAAATTCAAGCAGTTGGATACATAAGCAGGTTTTTTTAGTCCCATTATTAAAAAATGCAATGCTCGACATCATGTGTTTCTAAAGTAAAAACAAAAGTCTGAATACTGGGTTTATCAATGACTTAATACATTAATAAATGCAACATATTCTCTCTAAGTAACATAAATGTGTTCAATTCATGAATTGCACACATTAAAAGCTGCACATGAATAGACCTTAAATTTGCTCATCTCAAAGGGACTCTTTTGCATTATTTGTTCTTCTCAGTGATATTTCTCTGTCAAAATGTGTAAATCAAATCATTTCAGGTTAATCTAGGGTTTAGTCTTCAGTACTTGAATGGCTGTAATATCAGTTATAGTGCACTGATGATAAAAAATAAGAGATATTAAATCAAAAGGAAGGGTTGTGAGCAGTGAAATGTACCCCAAATTGCTAAGAGTTATTTAATTATGCTTTTCTTTTATGCCTCGAAAACAAGTCCATAGCTTTTAAGCATCCATCCCAAAATGGCCAAGGTAAATGGGAACTTGGATGGATATTTTCCATGGGTTTAATTTCCTTAGACAAAACCACATTTCCTGTACACAGTGAGAATGAGAGTGATTTTTTTTAGTAGGTCAGTTATATTAGAAGGAAATGCAAATGCACAGCTAAACTACATAACACAAATCCTGCTGTTTACTCTCTTGGGCATTACTCTGTGTTTGGTGTAATATTTTTCTAACATTTTATGAAGTTTTCCAATTAAATATTAATGCAACTTCTTCAAAGAGAAACAAAAATTTATAACCCTGAAGTGAAAGAGAGAGGATGAGAGAATTGATAGTGCAGTTGTGCAGGAGAATTCTGCAGGAGCTCTGAACACTGTTCTCATTTATTTCAGAAGCTAAATATATTATATAAAACAAAATATGGATATGTATCAGATATGCTCTAATTGCATGTGGTGCATGATCACATGTTGTAAATTAGGATCCTTCCACTCCAGCAACAAACCGTGTGCTGTATCACTGCTTTATTTTTAAATACTTCCTCAATGTTCTTCTCAAATCCTTACATTTAAATACGTTAAACACTTAGGGGGAGAAAACCTGATTAAAGTAGAATCACAAGTTAAGGCAACTAATATATTTTTTTGCATTTTAAAATTCAATTGAACTCGTAATAAATAATTTACTTAAGCAGTGTGAAAGGGAAGTGCTAACCACTTCTGCCTGTTGGCAAGAGCGGGCTGTGTGTGCCTGATTCATCAGCACTACACGCAGCGCCTCATGTATATGGAACAGCTTACTTGGGGGAACGAGGAGTGGTTAAGATTCTGCATACTCCTAGATAATAGTCAAGGTTACCAGAAGGCATAAAGACATGTTCTGAACCTGAGGTCAAATTCATAAAAAAAACCCAACAAAAAAACAACAAAAAAACCCCAAAAAAACACAAAGAGAAGAGCTATAATTTGTGAAGTCCTTTTGTATTCCATTGCGAAGAGGCAAAGGGCAGGATTCTGGGACTGTGTCACTCTGGACTTCTTCAATATTTTGGTTTTTCCGCCCACTTGAAAAATAACAGGCTAGGAAAATATGTCAGGACAACACAAAGGAATTAATCAGCAGGGCTGCTGCTTAAGGTGCAGCAGTGTGAAAAATGTGTCGTGGCTGTAGGTCGGATTGAGGCGATGCACAGGGAGGTCGTGGGAGCTTTGCTAATGAGCTGCACTTCTGACTGTCTGCTAGCATTTCTCCCTGTTTATCCTTGCTACCTATTTATGCCCTGTTCTCCTGTTCCACAGCTCTCCAGTCACGCAGGGATGAGCGCAGAAGGAAAATTCTATTCATTCACAGCCACATATTCCCTTTTACACCCTCAAGGTAACAGGAGAAGGGTGAACACTTGCCTGTCGTGTCTCTTCCATCATGATTTGTTTTCATTTGTTTCATGTTGACGTGGATAGGAATGATCAGTGAGAGGGTGGTGTTGGCTCCTTGAGATGTAAGTGCCACGGGACAGTGCTAGAACCTGAACTGATCTGACACAGGATCACCAAGTCCATTTTAATGGGCAATTACCTTTGCCTGAATCAGCACATTCTCACAGCATAAGAGAAGGAAATGCTAAAACTAAAACATTTCATAGGTGCTTATGTTCAGATATGTTCCAATAAATAGTGGCAGTCATCAGATTTGAGTATTTTCTGTTTGCAAAAATTTTAATATTAAATTATTTCCTCAAGTAAAAGCATGGGAGGAAAAGAATAGCAGATGGTATTACTTTCTTTCTAGCCATACAAAAGAAGAAACCACCTGAAAAATAGAGTGGAAAACTGCTAATTAAAGTGTTAGGAGAGAATTACTGTATGATCAGTTCAGGGAGAAAGAGGAGAGAGACATTATACACTGAGACCATGCAGAAAGTTATCCTGAAATGGAATGGAATTCATTTAAAGAACAGCCCGGACTCACATCCACAAGCAGAAAACATCACTATTTCTCCATCCAGTGATTTTTCTGTGGAGTCTTTTAATGATGTTGGAAAAGCAAAACTTATTAAAGACTTATTAAACACAAGTCCTGGTGAAAGAGCCAAGTGTTTGAGACAGTGCTTCCCTGAGAGCGGGATGTCGGGAAGGAGCAGAGCCGGCAATCTGGCAGCCGGTGCAACAAGCAGCAGCTCCTGACACAGTAGAAGAAACATTCACTCCTCTGTCTTTGCTGAAAAATATCAGAGGAGCATCAGCCACACCACATGTTAGGCAGTCATGCCCAGATCCAGTCCCAGGCTTGGAATGGGAACAAGATTGCTTCCAGGGATGAGAAGATGGTTCACTTGTTAGTGTCTCTTTAACGTTTTGACCCTTACGGGCAAAGCCTATTATTGTAAAGTTTATTTTTGCTTCTGTGGAGAGGAAAAAAATTGGTTGAGCAGCATTGCTGACAGCAAGACTGTCATTTTAAAAATTAGGTTATAATGAATATGAGTTTCAGAAGAAGAGAGCAGAGTAGGTCCCATCTGCTTCCCTCTGGACTGCAGCATGAAAGGGAACAGATGGGCATGAGTTATGCCAGAATGGCTGGGAGAGGCTAGACAGCTCCACAGTCTTATTCTGTGTTATCCTCAGCCACTCCAGGATCCTGTCCCTGCACCCAGCTCACAGTGCCCTGCTGCAGTGGGGTATGGGGGAATGGTGCCTATGACTCAACGAGGAGAGAAGAGGGAACAGATCACCCTACAAATATAATTCCACAACTTTCAGCTGCAGCTCAGGTGCCAGTTTGGTTGTGGATTCCAGTTTTCCCTCCTGTTTTGTCCTGGAGTCCTGCACACCCTTGCATCCTGAATAGCCAGGAGAAAGCAATATCATGTTGCTCCTGCACAGCTGTGCAGAAGGGAGTGCTCTAGAATAAATCCAAAATCAATCTCACCGTGGTGTGTCCTCAGATCAGGTTGTGATTTTACTCTTTGTAAATGTAGAGTGCTTCTACCAGAGGGGATTTATCATACCCAGTTCTGGAATGGGGTGAAATTGGGGTGCAAAAGTCATCCTTAGATATTGTGTGTTGCATGCTGCAAAAAGCCCTATAACAGTGAGGTTGTGGCATATAATCAATATCCCTGCCTGAGGTTTGGCCATGGAAATGCGGGTTGAGGAAGCAGAAACACTGGAACTGCCATTGAAACTTTTCTGAAATTTATATACACTCTTTTTTACAGTTGATGGTGGCTAATTTATTTGAGCTTGCAGTATTTAGCCTTTCTTAACAAGGATTAGTGATTGGTAGCCTTTTCTTGAAGTGTCAGAGCCTTCCACAGTGCTCACACTTTCCTTTTGAAACCAGGCAATTCCTTTTTTCTAATATTGTGTTATAGTCCATAATGTACAAAAGGCAGCTCATGCAATCAATTATTATTATTTTAACGTATTTTTTAAAAAGCATCTCATAAATTTCTTGCATCTCTAGTACTTTATCTGGCTCTGTACAGCAGGAAGTGGTTAAAGTGCAGCTTTAAGTCAGATTATTCAGTAATGGCCAGCCTGGCTACAGCACAAAGCTGGATTTTTACCTTATTCTTTAATGTTTGTACTCCAGTTAGTATTTTACTCCATACCTGCTCAAACCAGCAATTTAAACTGTTGGTACTGTTGATTACAGTGTGGGCAAACTCCTTGTTAACCACTCGAAGGCAAGCCTGATGGATTAGAGGCCATTCCAGTCTTCTATGTTTTTATCCCACTGTGTTTGCTTTCCTCTTATCCTTATATTCAGAATTTTGTTGTAGGACTCTATGTGCGCATTGTAAAAGACCATGCTAGAGTTTGCATGGTAAGAGCTCCAAAAGTGTCAGAAAATTCCCTCTCTATCTTTCATTGCTGCAAATAAAAAAGACTGTTGAATCTTTTAACAGAACATATGGGTACACACATTGAAATATATTGATTTCAATACTCAGCGAAAGAATTGTTTGAGGTATAATTTATTCTATGAAAAAGGAGGGAAATTATCATCAATGTTTCAGGCAATACTTTCTGGGTTGTTTCACAATCCATATTTTCCTGTGTGTCTTAGGGAAAGCAGAACTAGACTTGGGATAGAAAAATAAGTTAACACTTAACAAATGGACCATGATCTATATTTTTATATCTGGATATGCAAGAAGTTGTTTTCTGATAAGATTTCTATTTCACCAGTGCACTTTGACATTTTGGAAAAAAATGTAAATGGGAGACCATATCCTTGGAACCTATGGGCAGCTCCAGTCATTGATCAGAGTTTTTGCTTCTTGCCTTCTGTGTGTTGTGAAGTCCATGTTTTACACTTTGACTGCCTCAAGGTCCACGTATACTTCAGGGCTTCAGTGAACTAGCAGTACACTAGTGTAGAAAAATAACCCATTTGGGTTTTTGCCATGAAAAATGGGAAGTCAGTCTTTGAACACTGACTAAAATCTCATTACTTTGGTGGCAAATGAGGCATGAAACATATTGTCAAAAATATAGAGCCCAAAACACAGTGGCATGAAATATTTTATCTTCATGGAGTGTACTACAAAAGGTTTGAACTCTAAATCAGACAGTGCACTTAAGCACACCGCGTCATCCATCAGGCACGCAGCCTTCGTTGCAAAATTTGTCCATGATGGCAGCTTTAATGAAGTTCCGTAATTTCTCTCAGCCTCAGAAAACTATTATTTCAGCTGGATGAAGGCATAAATCTACCAGCAACACTTCAACTCTGGCCTTGCTCAAGGCTTAGACTATTGACTTTATGGTGAGAATTTCATGGTAATCCTTCATGTCCTGCTCGTTCCTGTCTGGATGGCAGGTGTGGGATACCAGCCTGCCGTTCCCACACGTGGGTGACATCAAGGAAGTGAAGCTGCAAAAGGAAAACTGAAAAGACAGCCTGGCATGGCACTCTGAAGTGTTCCTGAATATTTGGGCAGGAGTGTGGATCTGCTGGAGGGCAGGAAGACTCTGCAGAGGGATCTGGACAGGCTAGATCCATGGGATGAGTCCAGTGGTATGAGGAGCAACAGGGCCAAGTGCCAGGTCCTTTCCTGGGGTCACAACAATCCCATGGAAAGCTCCAGGCTGGGGCAGGGAGGCTGGAAAGCTGCTGATGGGAAAGGCCCTGGGGGTGCTGGTGACAGGGACTGGACATGATCCCAGGTGTGCCCAGGTGGGCACGAGGCCAATGGCACCCGGGCTGTGCCAGCCATGGGGTGACCCAAAGGACCAGGGCCCACTATGCTGGCACTGCTGAGGCCCCTCGAGGGCTGGGGACAGTTCTGGGCCATCATGGCCAGAGAGACCCCGAGGGGCTGGAGCGTGTCCAGGGCAGGGAACGGGGCTGGGGAAGGGGCTGGAGCCCCAGGAGAGGCTGAGGGAGCTGGGGAAGGGGCTCAGCCTGGGGCAAAGGAGGCTCAGGGGGGACCTTGTGGCTCGGCACAGCTCCCTGACAGGAGGGGGCAGCCGGGGGGGTCGGGCTCTGCTCCCAGGAACAGGGACAGGCGGAGAGGGAACGGCCTCAGGCTGGGCCAGGGGAGGCTCAGGGTGGACATCAGCAGGGATTTCTCCCTGGGAAGGGTGCTCAGGCCTTGGCAGGGGCTGCCCAGGGAGGTGTGGAGTGCCCATCCCTGGAGGTGTCCCAGGAAGGGCTGGAGGTGGCACTCAGTGCTCTGGGCTGGGGACAAGGTGGGCATTGGGCACAGCTTGGACTCCATGGGCTGGGAGGGCTTTTCCAGCATCAGTGATTTTGGGATTCTGGGATTTCCTCTTGTTTTCCCTTTGATCTGCACAGCAGAGCAGAATTCTGGCAGTACGTGGCTGAACCTACTTAACAGGACAACTCTTTTCATTCTATCAAATATTTAAGAGTTGTGGCTCTGGGAAAGAAGTATTTGTAGTCAGACAGTGAAATGGCCAAGGGATCAATATAAACAATGGTAAAAAATTCATTATGTAGGGACAGTGCACTTTGAAGAAGATTGTTTTATCCAAAGCACCCTCATCTCTGTAGGTGAGCAGTCAGATTTACCTCAGCTATACACAGTAAAACTCAGCAGCTCACAGAAAATCACACCATCCCACAGGCAAAGTGCTGATTTTTTTTTCAGTGTTGAAATTCAGTGTGTTGGGACACGGGAACCAGAAAGCAATGTAAAATATATGTGCTCTGGAGAGGGGAAAGATGGCATTCTGAACTTGCTGAATGATAATGAATGTACAATGCATAAAGCTATTTCGCTGTCATGATAAGGAAATAATCTCTTTAACTGTCTTGAAATATGTGTTGCTATTTCTCTGTGCTGTTGGTACTCTTCTCACTTGTCCTCAACCATCATGCATTAAATTTTAAGGGGAAATCGTGTAGATATCAGGCAAAGTGATTACAGCCAGCACACATGGGAATGATTTACCAAACCCACAAAACAAGCTGAATTCCAGATGCATGAAATAAGAGGATTTTGATAGGAATAGAAAGTTGCTGTTGTTTTGAAAACTGAAAATTGTTTTATTGTAAAAATTGCACAATTTGGCAACTGTATACAATGCTTAAGTGAACTCATAATTGTTTAATATTCAAAACCAACCAACCAACCAACCAAAAAAAAAAAAAAAGGAAAATTAGGAAAATTTGTATGTTCTACGAGAGGTTTCATGCCCCATAATTTAAGATGTGCTTAATTAAAATATTTACACTTCCATTTTAAATAGGAAATGACCTATAAGCTTTAAAAAATGATTTAAGAAATCATCATAAACTAAAAAAAAATTGCACTCTCCATAATAGAGTAAAGCTTTGTAGAGGAATTTGTTATGCTTTTAAGGCCTGCTGTTGTCAAAGTGCTGGATTTTTCCATGTCTTCTTACCTGTGTGAAAGCTCAGGATCATCATTTTGACTGTGACTGTTTTACAGAAGTATTTGATATATTTTTATATATTTTCTGTATTTACCCAGAGCAGCTGTGGCTGCCCCTGGATCCCTGGCAGTGCCCAAGGCCAGGCTGGATGGAGCTTGGAGCAGCCTGGGACAGTGGGACTGTCCCTGCCATGGCAGGGGGTGGAACGGGATGGGCTTTAGGGTCCTTCCAACCCAAACCATCCTGTGCTTCTGTGATATTTTCATTGCACTCTGTAAGCAGCAGCACTGTTGGGCTTGATTCCATTCATTTTCAGAACCAGTTGTGAAGAGCTGAGCCAAGTCTATTCCTTTCTATAATAGGAACAATTAACCAATTGATTTGACTTCTCCCACTGTTCCAAGCATTCTGCCCTCCCGTGCCACTCAAGTGTGAGGCACAAACACTATTTTGAAATGTGACCCGGTGCAAATAATCTGGAATTGTTCCTTTGTCCATGAGAAGCAAGAATACTAAAAGAGACAATGAACTTGTTTCATTGTAGCTAATTCAAATCGATGCAGGGAATAAAAAGCAACAATAAAATGAAAAAAAAAAAATTAAAAAATCACAAGAGTTATTTTCTTCAATCTCAACAGAGGGCAAAAGTTTTTGCCATTTTGGAAGGATAAATTTAACTTCTAAGATAAGTTCCTGCTGTGATTTGCCAGTAACTGGTGCAAAAAAAGATAAACCTACACAAGTGGTACCTGTTTTATCCAATGTGAAGGAAGAAAACAAGGGGGTAAATGGAAATCTGAATTTAATATCACACACTGAAGCATTCTCAGAATACAAGCCCTGCCATTTGGTGTCCCCAGAAGGCAATGGGATGATCCAAAGGATTCAAGTGGCCTGATTTGATTCTTGAAAAGGCAGAATTGATTTAAGTTACTCTAAGCCATGTTTTCCATGGTTCATATGATCATACCTGGACAAGGGATGTTCATGTGCATCAAAGAAATCCCTTTATGCTTGAAGCAGAGTCCGTCTTAGTGAACGAGGTCTAGTTCATCCTGGGAGGTTTTCTTAATGTCGATGTTCTGCACCTGGTTCCACTTCCAACTTCTGAAATAAAAGTTTAACTAAAAGTAAATATAAATGCTGTTCTTATGAATTAAATACTGAAGACCATTTATATTTTTTAAAGCTGCTCCAGAACTGCAGGCTGGTATTGATAGATTTGGTGCTGAGATCCATAGTTTGATATCTCTTGGACAAGGGAGAGTCTGCGTAAGGAGGAGCCTTCTTATGCAATTTTCTCCAATCCACCGAAATTTTCCATGTCTGCTGACAGAATGGAGATGTAAAAACGTTCTGGGAGGGTTAAAAAGGCACAAACTGGAGTTCTTAAACTCTCTGATCCAGTGCTTTGGGTTGGTACCTCTTACAGTCTAAAAACTACAAGAATGAAAGTTCCTTTTCTGACTTTTGTGGTGATTGCATTGTCAGTGTTCCTGCCTCCCTAGAAAATTAGTAATTAATGCTGAAATAGCTGCAAACAAGTTTTGGATTACTTTTCCCCCCTTTTCCCTAGATTTTTCAAATTGGAAAAATAAAACACTTTATTACGTATTGCAGTATTTTGAACTCCGAACAATTAATTATGAATGTACAAGATGAAAGAATTTTACGGCCCAAATAACCTGGCACAGGTCATAGATGAGCTCTTGACAAACAGGAATACCTTGTTAAGCCCTAATGTAGTGCCATTTAAATTAGATATTGCAGTAAATGTTAAGTGGACTCACTTTTGAAACAGAAATAATTTGAAGCCAAGTCTATTTTTCAGACTAAGACTTTATGAAAACTATATTTTTTTCCCATCTGAGCCTTCTCAAATAACAGTATAGCGTTTGTGAATATAAATATTGCACTTAATTATAAGCATAGGCAAGGATCTGCGTGAGATACAAACTTTAACTCTTGTTTTTTAATTTGCTATTATCTCTGCCTAATTAATATAGCGAAAAGGTTGTTGCCTAAATCAGTGTGTGACCCCAATGCAGTCTTGCTAATATCCCTATATCCAATAGATCTCATGCTGTAATTCCCCTGGAAGGAGTGGGGCATGTCAGATAAATTAAATGAAAAGCACAGATGTAGATTAAGAGTGATGTAAATTTCAAGCCTGCACTTTTAATTTCACTAAATATTATTTTCCATCTTCATGATCATATTACATTGAAATGTGGAACTTCAATTTCCTCCGATATTTTGTTTAATAAAACCTTTGTCTCTTCTGAGTTCTTGAAGAGATGTTAGCTTTAAATCACATTGACTTCACCCTATCCAATTTACATATGCTGAAGAAATAAAAGTCTTTTCAAGAGTTGCCATGGGGCTTCAGAAGCCTCAAAGGAGTATTAAGACCTTGAGTTTAATGTGAACTGCCTCCAACACAAAACACAAATCTTCCCAACAGAATACTAATGGTTTAGTGTACAGTTGCATTTTCTGTGCAAGTTTGTAAAGTAAATAAACAATGCACATGTAGGGAAGAAATAACTAAATTATGGCTGAGCGTTTGAGTGCAGAAATGTGCCGGCTGGAAATAAAAACTGCTTTCTATAGGCCTGCATTACATAAGAAACCTTATATGGTTTGACAGATATACAAAATAGAACCCAGGATAGATTAAAAGGGGAATTCAGAGCACCTCCATTTTTCCTCTCAGGACCGAATACCTGCAGAACTGCATTAGGAGTTTCTCAAAGTCACTGTGAATATACATATAAAGTGTTTTGCCTCAGATCTGTATAAACAGAAATGCCTCCACACTAGATTTACTTAGTTTTACCTGCATAAATATTTTATATTTATTTTGGTTTGTAAAAATCTTTGTCTCTTTCAAACAACGGACTTCAGTGTGTACAATAACTAACGGGGGAAATGTTTTCCTAATATGACCTCAATCTCATCTCTATAATGGGTTTCTCGTTATAATAATTATATCCCATTAAAATGTCAGAACTGGTTTAAAAGACAGAAGAGAAGACATGTCTGAGCAAACTAGCAGGCAGAAACCTTGATGTTAATTTACTTGGCATCATTTAGGGGAAATGGAGAAGTGCAGTACATAAAATGAGAATCCTTGTGTGACACCAAAGGCAGGCAGATTGACTATATATAGTATTAGCACTTAAATAATTGGTCAGTCATGAGTAATTAGGGAGCACTGCAATTACACAAAGAGAAGGTTTGTTTCAAGTGGCGAGCGGAGTGAATGATTCCGAGTGAATGCTCCTACACCACAAATCCAGCCCTGTTTGCTGCGCAGGAACGAGCTGCAAGCAGGCAGACTTTGGCTCATTGTTTGGGTGGGATTGCAGACTCCTCCCCTGGCTGGAGCCCTGCTCCTGGGGCAGTGCTGTTCCCAAGAGCTCGGTGGGAACGGGAGCTGCTCGGTCTCACCCTTCGGGAAGGAAGAGGGCTGAAGTGCTTGGGCCAGAGTCCGACAACCTCTTCACACAAAGGATCTGCTTCTCCCATAAACGATCCCAGCTGATTCAGCTCACTAAGCTCACCCTGGTCTGGCTCTTTACTTAGAATGATTTCCATTCCTTGGGTGTTCAGGAATAAGTCAGTGTGACGGAGTTTCCTGCCCTTTGTTATCCCAGTGTTTTGTGTGCAGTCAGACCCCGATTCAGCAGGAGATTCGGGATGAATGGAAACAAGCCCCATAAGCTGTGTTGGGAATGATGGGCACATGCTTTGTGTTCTCTTGAAATCTCACTTTCCTATCCTATGCTGCTTTCCTGCTCACTCAGGTGTTCTCTGGTATAACGTCCTTTAGAGACAGAAAGCCCTTTATAAATTGTAAATCAAAGCAAACTGCAATAACCAGAAAATATTGGATTCTTTACACATCGATAATTGACAAGGCAAGGCTATTAATTCTTGCCTGTATCTAATTAATTTAAAAATACAACTTAACAATGTTTATATAAATATGTTTGTAGCAAATTCATTTTAAAAGGTAGGATGAAAATGGTACAATTTCCAGTCAATATCATTCTGAATTTTATAAGGAAAAAAAGCCCAACAAAGCACAAAGCAACCCTCTCATTGGGAACCCAGTCTCAGAGTTCTCACAAAATATCACCCCTCCTGTGTGTGCACTGCGCAAGTGGACTGTTGGAAAGTAGTTTTAAAATAGATTGCACACAAGCTGACTTCCCAAGATTAATGGGTACTAGAGACAGAGCTCATACTTCTTATGCAAGCAAACCTACCATTGACTTAAAGTGCATTTCCTGAATGAATGGCATGTTGAAACTCCTGGAAGGAAGCCATGCTACAAAGAATTGAATTGAATGGGGTCAGAAACAGTCCCAGAAAGCCCCTTTAAGCTTGGAAAGCACCCTACTGAATTCCTTGCCAAGAGCAGTATTTGCTGTCACATATATAAAGAGTAGCCTGCACTCCTTCAGCACTGGCTGCTCAGTATTTGCCAGGCTGCAGGGTGCAGACAGGGCAAACACCATCCCACACCCATCCATCCTGCGCAGGCAAACCCTGCCCAGGTTGTCCCAGTGTCCTGGCCGTGCTGGATGCTGCTGGTCCCAACACAATGCTGCTGGCTTGAACCGGACCATGGACTTCTTGGTGTTCCCTGCCAATGTTTTCATCTTGACGCACATCTAATTATTTGCTCTGTTATAGCTTCAGCATCACACAGCAGCTCAGAGTAGGGGGTAAATGTATTTACCTTGGTTATGTAGTCCCTGATACTGGAAATATTGCGCCTTCTTAGAATGCCAGATAAAGTTAATAGGGCAAGCCTCAGTAAACAAGGCTAATTACCTAGGCAATTTAGATTAAGTCCTTGAAATGGATTGTCAGAAATGAGTTTATTCATGTTACCAGATTAAGGATCCATTTCTCTCTCAGATGTCTCAGCTCCCGTGCAATAATCTCCCTCCCGATAAGCACAAAGAGCTGGGCACATTTCTTGGTCAATCCTGTGCATACACTTAAAAGGACTTTTAAATCACTCTCGATTCATGACTTGAATTTGAGATTCTTAACTCAATGTTTCTTATTAATTCTTCTGTTGTGTTTGTCAGTTTTGCTAATCAGGTTTAGCTCTGTTCTGGACACGGTTTGGTTTTCACACCCCCAGAGCCAACCAATAGATGGTGACAGCAGCACACTGCTGGATTTAGGCTGGTTACACACGGCTGAGAGCCTGGCCTTCCTCTTAACGGCATCATTTCTTACACTGTGAGCCCTGGTGGGCTTGGAAAAACCCAAATATATTAACTTTTAACATTCAGAGGTACTGCTGTAAGCCTGGAATGGCTCAGAGTCTGTGGTGGTGCATGTAAGCACAGCAGAGATTAAACCAGCCCAAGATTTCAAGTGTCAAAGTAATTATCTGAGAACAAACTCTACAGCACAAAAATACAGTGGTACAGTTTTTAAATCAATCATTTTTCCAGTGCAAGATTCTGCATCTGCAAAACTCAAATTGGCATTTAGTAGTTCACAAATTGCAAATATCAGAAGAGTCACTGAAGCATTGTGTTAAAAGGATCTTTTTTGTGAAGGTCTGACTGTCCAGCCTCTTTAGGCTTCTGTATATAAACCTGCTGGGAAAATTAAAGTTGGATTCTGTGTTTTCATTGTATGACACTGCAGAGGCAGGGTGGGAGTTAACAGCTAACCCCATCAGCTTTCCATTTCCCTTGACCAGAGTTAGAATTTTGTCTTCATTTGAGAAATACAAAGTGATAAAACTGATAAGATAAAATCAATAATTTCTATTTGATGGAACAGCCTTCTCCTAGAGCTTTGTTAGCAAAGGACAAAACTCAGATGAAGTTGGTGGGAATTTTGTCATGCATTTTAATGGGCTACAGTATTAAATTCTTCATTAATATTTCACAGTAGGTCATTTTTCATTGTTGGAAATAATTTTTACGGTTATTTGCTAAGAAGCAGAATAATTTTTTAAAATTCTTTTGTATTTGAAGTGTTAAATTTTAGTTACTTCTTTACTTAAGATGTGAAAAATATTTGATTAATACACCCTTAATTCAATGTTTTTAAATTTTGTAATGTAAATTTTCATGAAGATGATGAACTATATGAATTATTGTGATCCATTTATAATGCTAGGTACTTTATTTGAAAATATAGAGAATTTTAGAAATTCTGGTGATGTGTCACTTTTGCAGAATTCTGTGTCCCCACAAAGAGCAAACGCATTGCAAACACTCTAGAAAATCACAAGAAAAGGTAGAAGTAGTCATTAGATCTACAGGAGGAGCTGAAGAAAGTGTCAGAGCTCCACTTCTATGTCTGGTTATAGGGTGAAATTTCAGGAATCTTCTAACACAGAAAGGAAGAACAAAATAAAGACACAACATGAATAATTGCCAGATCAGGAAACGCAGTCCAGTGTTTCAGCAGGCAAGAAGCAACACTTAAACTGCTGTAAAATGAACCTGAACAGGTGGATTGAGAACCTTAAATCCCATTCCATCCCACCCCTGCCATGCCTAGGGACACCTTCCACTGTCCCAGGCTGCTCCAAGCCCCAGTGTCCAACTTGGCCTTGGGCACTGCCAGGGATCCAGGGGCAGCCACAGCTGCTCTGGGCACCCTGTGCCAGGGCCTGCCCACCCTCCCAGGGAACGATTCCTTCCCAATATCCCATCCATCCCTGCCCTCTGGCACTGGGAAGCCATTCCCTGTGTCCTGTCCCTCCAGCCCTGGGCAATTGTCTCTCTCCATCTTTCCTGCAGCTCCTTCAGGCCCTGCAAGGCCACAGTGAGCTCACCCCAAAGCTCCTCCTCTCCAGGCTGGACCATCCCAGCTCTGCCAGCCTTTCCTCCCAGCAGAGCTGCTCCATCCCTCTGCTCATCCTGGGGCCTCCTCTGGCCTCTGTCCAGCAGCTCCAGGTCCTTGCTGTGCTGGGCCCCGGGGCTGGGGCAGCTCTGCAGGTGGGGTAAGAGCCACAAAGGCACAATCAAAGTATTAATAATTCGCACTGCAGTGCTTGAAGGTACCTGTGGGATGATTCTAAGTGTTCCAGCAGCGTCATTCCTGCTGCCCAGGACATTGTTAACCCCTCCTGTGGACAACAACCCCTCCGGCCAGTCTGCGTTCATGCAGCATTTAGTGTCGTCTGCTTGATGCAGTAAAACAGCAGCAGCTCCCAGGAACTCATTTAAATCCTGCAAGTTTTATTCCAAACAACTGCACAGTTCTTAATAGAGCAGTTTGAGGGAATGGAAGAAAAAGCAAATTCAGTGAGCAGGACTGAATGCTGGCTCTGGCCATAATAAAATACCTGTGGAATGAGATTTGACATCAATGGACTTCAAAATTGGACTGTGTGTCTTAATTATTGGAAATGTCACAATACTCTTTTGGTTAGGCTTTCAAAGCCAGATTACATGCTGGGGACTTCTGAAAACTATCTGATTATTCCATTTTTAGTGTGATAGCAAGGAATTAATGCTAAAGGATCGCCAAGTAGCAAGTCAGGCACTTTTTTACAAGCCTATACCTGCACACAAACATATTCAGGTGCAGGTTCTGGAAATTGCACCTGAATACTCATCTGAGAAAATCTTGGTATACAAAGCTTACAAGATTATATTCAAAACTGACAGAAATACCATTCTGGATTTTGTTATGTTTTTGTTTGAACTCCGAAATATTTGTGTTTGTAAACAATCTTGCTCCAAACTCTTCCTCAGAAGCAAGGTGGAAGGTGGATGTTGGAGGATATAAATGGGGTTTCCTCATCTAACGAGTTTAAAACTGGTATGATAATGTACAAACCTAGCACAATTCCCATTAAAATTTAGAGAAAGGGAGCCAAACAGTGCCTGCAAGGCACATGTGAAGTAATATTTTCAGGAGAAAAGAGTTGAGTCAGACTGTAACTAAAGTCAAGGACACAGAAAATGATACAAACCTCCAAAGGTCAAATCGACGTTTACCAGACCAATATGTTTTATTGATGGCATCTCTTAGAGATTTTTTAGGTGTAAAATTGATTCTCAATCTCAATCTAAGTATCTCAGAAGAAACTTTTTTGGAAGGAACTGTGAGAGGAAGGTTTTGAGACTCCACTAGGGATTGATATATTACAAATCGTTATGTCTTAACCACGTCTCAGGCAGTGCTTTTGTAACCTTTGAGAGCTGTGATGGGGCTGGTTAAAGTTCCTGCTGCTCACTGAGCTTTTGAGAAGCTCATAGGTGACCTTAAGAGCACTTTTAAGGCTCTGCTCTGCACTGTCCATCCCAAGGGAATCTCTGGGCGAGGCTCTGCTTTGCAGCTTTGCTCAGACATTAACAGGAACACGCTCCTTACACCCCTGGGTGGGTCCTTGGCATCCTCCTTCTATTTGCAGACTGATCCATAAGGGATCTCTGAGCTGGCATTTGATCTCCTGCCACCTTTCACTTTCTGAGGAGGGAATTTCACCATCTGGCCAGGGATGTGCTGGGAGACTGCAGGGAGAGGAGAGGAGGGGAAGCAGGAGCTCTTTGTGCCCTTCACGTGTGTGCAGGCCAGGAACAGTCTGTACTTTAATATCAATTACAGGATAACTGCACTGCTTCCCCTGCCCTCACACGGGTTTTCACACAAAACAAAAGTAATTGCATTGATAAAGCTGCTGGATGAGAGCACAAAGAAAGTTCTGGAGGGGTTTGCTGCTCCACAAGATCCTCAGCCAGCCAGTAGCTGAATTTGTGAATAATAGACAAGCAAACCGTGCAAGCATTAACTCCGAAGGGGAGGGAACAAGTATGGAATGTATCTCTAAATGCTGCTAGGACACACTTTTGGAGCTATGGATTGTGCTTTGCATTATAGATTTCAGAACCACTCAGCTTTTCTTTGTGTATTCTCATGCATATATGACAACAAAAATTGGATTTTCTCAAGAAATAGCTAAATACTTTGCATTTATACTTTTTGGTTATTTTCAGTCAAGCAAATGCACATTGCCTCACAAAGGTTCATATATGAGCTGGACAAATGGTCTTACTGGACAACTGGTGTGAATTTTTCAAACTGGGACTGAAGCAAAGAAAGGTTGTCCCAGTGTAAAAAGAACTGTCCTGTGGAAACAACCTTTCTCCCAAAAATGCACTTAGAGACCAGAAATCCTTGAGACTGCATCAAGAGTTGGGAAGCCTAAAACCACAGTCACCACCAGGAGCTAATTCATCAGATGAGAAGGGGAGGCAAACAGCTCGGAATGATGCCGGCTCCTTCCTGAACGTGTAACTCCTGTAACTCCCCCAGCCAGGGGCAGGGGTGGGCTGAAGGACCTCTGAAAACAGCGAGTGTGCGGTGGTAATGCTGAAACAGAAACACAGAGCTCTGAGGGGCCGTTCCTCGGGATGTGAAGTGCCTCTGAGGCCTTGATGTGAATCTGGACGTGATGATGACAGCCCAGTTGCTGCTCTCACCTGCTCACCCCATTCCTGCTGGCAGCTGGGAGTTAAACTCTTTAAAACACTCTTTACTCTGGTGGCCTCTTCTGCATGAACCAAGAGTGAGCTGAATTCTGGGCCTGAACAAAGAACCTGTAGTGCAGGAGTCACTTTTGGTAGTTTCTATCATTTCTAGGAAAATGTGAAAAGAGCCCACTGGCCTACAAAAGTCAATAAATTAAATTTTTAGAATTTTGAAAAAAAAAATTTCTTACTTGTAACTAGTTGTAGCAGAACTTGAAAAAACATTCCCTATGGTGAAAGAGAAATCAGTCTTAGCTAAATCAGTCTTAGCTCCCTTAACAACAGCAGTGAAACAGCAGCTGTGTGGTAAAGGAGATTTGCTGGGTGGCTAAGGCTGACCAGAAGGATGTAGAGCCTCTCTGCAGAATCCACTCTGAAAGCCTCTGTAGGACTTTCCTCATCAACTTTCAATATTCCTGCCCTTTTCCCACTCCTGAGCTCTGGCTGGCAATTCATATTTGTCCTTGACCTTAACTATCACCTTGAGCCTCTTCCCCAAGCTGCATCCTCCAGAAGGAGCTGTACAAGTGCAGGTCTGACATGCTAATTTTGAGCCTGGCACGTGGTCCCTCAACAAATCCAAGGATTTAGGTATTCCTTATTTGTGGATCATGGGAATTGCATGTTCAGTGGATACAACATTTGTTCTGTTGCAAATATACGTTTGTATCACTGTGTGTGGTTCCCACTTAACATTTTAATTCCATATTTATTGTGTAAATATCTATATCTATATATCTATATCTGTACATAGAGATATAAAAACTTTCTGTGTGAATAAGACTGCATGATTAACAGCTGAAAATTATCTAGGCCTAGTCAAGACACAGAGCCTTTCCTACATATTTTAGCTCTGCTAATAAATCAATTAACATTTTTGCTGAAACACAACCTGTGCATTCAAACCAAGGAAACAGCTCCTATTAACCTCTTTTATTTTTTAACAAAAAGCAAGAGAGAAAAAATAATTTTCATTGCAAGATATTCATCGTGCACATTCTGGCAGTGCTCCCTGACAAGGCTAACAGCAAATGGGACTGATTTCACAGAACCTGAGCAGAATTGCTCCCATTCACTCCACACTGCACACACTGGATTTGCTCGATATATGAGTGTTTTCCCTGATTGCTGGAGCTCCACGGATTTGGTTACAAGACCATATGCTTTACCCACTTGCATCTCTGTGTATAAATACACCTGGCTTGCTCCTGGGATGACAAATTCCTTTGTGCCTCATCATCGTTTTTTTGTACCTCACTTGTTTCAATTAATATGCAGAGAAGACAAATAGATTCATTTCTTCTCTTTAAATTCAGTAGCTCCACTTCTCTGGGCAAGGGCTCAATCTTATTTCTAGTTCTTGGAACAGGAAACTAGAAGTGTTTCATCATAAACTTACCCTTGTATTTTGCAATATGCAAAGTCTTTCTTAAAAAGATAGAGCTCAACAACATATCTCTATAGATTAACTTTGTTCTGAACAGCACGTTAGAAATTGTGCTGGAGCATTAATTCTTTTTGCTTGCTTTTTTAATTAACTCACTAATTTAGTATTTCAAGGAAGCACAGTCTATGGATAACAAGACTGTGGTGATTCCTTAACTGTAAATCTAGTTGGTTAGTAATAAATCTTTAATTTCTTGCATGTTTATTTAATGTGGATTAATGTCTTATGTCTCATTGAGCTTCACAGTCTTTATTGAAATAAACTCAGCTGCAGAAAAGTAAGAAATCTACGCATTAAACTAGTATATAATTTAGACAAAATATCTCAAGAGTGTGTGTTTATAGGATAGGAGAAATAAGTCAATGTGTTTTTAAAATAGATTATTATGCATCAAGATACTGCAGAGCCCACTGAGACAGTACAGCACGTAGAGAATAAAGAGAATATGATGTGTGCAGTGTCTATGTGGTCTGGCTAGCATTTTACAATTTAGGAAGTCTATTTGTTGAGCTAAAAACACCAATCTGCACAACGGGGTAAAACGTCCTTCTGAGATTCAGGTTTGCAGTGCACAGGGACACTCATAAATTAACATTTTAAACGAGCACAGGAGATGGTTTAGCAGCGTGCACGTGGATGCACAGGGTAAATAACTGTACTTTAAATCACACAAGGCTTCTTAAAGGGTTAAATAATAATGTTTGGTGTTATTATGCTTCCTTTAAGCACCCAGTGATGTCCCCAGATGGGTTTTTGTACAGCCTGGGTCACTGCTCAAGGCAGGGACCTGTTGGCAAGGGACAAGCCCTGGGCTCCAGGAGCAGTGCTGCTCTCACTGCTCTGACTCTCATATCTCCAGAGAGATGCTCCACTGGGGAGAAATCCTGGTGCTTTCCTTGGGGAATGATTTTCAACCGGACCAGCAATCTACCAACCAAACCTGTGACTTCACAGCTGGTGGGGTTAATTTTGACTCTATTACACATCAGAACACCAGAAAGAGAAGGGTTTAGAGCCCAGATTTGAGATTTGCATCCAGCCACTCTGTGAAGGGCCTGTGGATTCAAAGGACTTCAGCACAGACTTTGCAGCATCACTGCCAAAAGCCCCTCACTGGAGGTATTTGATTGTGTAAATTTAGGGTTTGCAGCCCTTTGCCTTTAAGGGCTTAGAATTTCTGACTTTCGGTGAGGTTTTCATGCAGATGGGTCTCCACACACTCTTGGTATAATTTTGTGAGTGCCATGGTTCACCCAACTGTTCTGACAGCAGATTTGAAGACTGAAATGCAATACCTGCTGCTGCTGGGAGACCTGCTCAAAAGGAAAAACCTGATTTCTCTGAGGTGGTCATCTCCTGAACTCAGGGAAAGATAAATATTGACTTCTTTTACAGAGGATTGCATACACGGGCTTTAATAGTTATTTAATTATCCGCTTTTCCATGTGGGGGATAATGTGCAATAAACCGAATCACTGTTACCAAATAACATGTTCATTTTCCGAGGCGATGTTGGAGCATTCCCTCTTTAAGAAGCAATACATCTTGTGCCTACTGCGCTGCAAAGTTGAAGGTCAGTCAGTTTATTAACCCCAAATGGCTTTATAACCTATTAAACATAAACCATATCTGAATTATTAATTAATATTGCTGTATTATAGTGTGCTCTGTCCTCTTATGTCTTTCCAGCATTTGTCATTCCTCCTTCTCCAAACCCAGTGGGGCTCTTTGTGGCAGTTCACAAACCTTCATCCCAATGAATAATTAACGCTTCCCTCCATTTGATTTGTTTTTAAAGAGTTGACATTGGCAACGCAATCTGTTGTAAATAGGAATTTCTTCCTTTTTTCCCTGACCCTGGGATGGACCCCCTGGGTGATTGGCAGCTGTCATTCATCACCTGCACAGTGCAGCTGGTACCAGCCCCGTTTCACAGAGTTGTTTCAATGGCCAATTAATTATAATCTTCTGATTGTAAGCTGCTCTATTATCAGTCCCTGGGTAAATGCTTCACCTGCTGAGTAATTTACCTGGCGTTCTCAGGTGTAAGTGACAGTGGCATCAAAATATTATCTGAAGGAATTATAGTGTTTTATCAATTTATCACTGAAGCTGTGCATAAATTCTTCTGCAGAGCAAAAGTGCAGGCATGTCAGTGAGTGATCCCATAAAACCGAAATGTGCTACAACTGCCAGAGGATACCTAAGAAGCAATGAATCACTAAAAAGCACAACTAAAAGAATTATAGTGTGTTTTGGTAACATTTTAGAGTATTTAAGGTATGGAGAGTGTTCAGGCCACCTCTGGTGAGTGGAAGGGTGGTTTAGATGTGATTTTGTTTTTAACATATGTAGTTTTAATATTCTTAATTTTACCTGTTCCCCGAATGTTCCAATCATAGCAAGTCCATTTTCTGCAGCTATGACCTGGTGAGATACCGTGATAATGAAGTCCAGTACCTTAACACTGTTGTTTTACACTTTCACACTGCATCATTGGTCCCACGGTGCTGCTGATAAAAATATAATTGACAAAGGTTTTACCTTTAGGGCAAACAATTATAATATAAGTTACTTAGGCCTGGTAAAAGTTGCTTATTATTCTGTAGATTACTGCTGCTATTTATTGCTGAGGAAAGTGGTCTATCATTCCACAACATTTCATGCTAAGAAATTCCAATCCCTAAAATATTCCTTTTATGTTTGAGACATTTGAGGCAGAAGTCTTCAGCAAGCAGAGCTCTGATAGCAATCGCTTCTTTACTGCTCTTCTTTAAAATGAACTTGCCAAAATTCCAGTACTTAAAATTGGTCTTGTTTAGTGTTGCTAGAATAGCTTAAAGTACCTTGGGAAATCCTGGGTAAAACAGAACTAAAAGATTAAAAAATAAATCTCCACCTTGTCCAAAGGATCCTGGCATTTGTTCCAGTCCTGCTGAGCAGCGTGGCAGCTTGGGCTGGGAGAAGAGCTTGCTGAATTATGCAAACTCCAAACGATTTTCTTGGTGTCTTGAGGTTCCTTGAGACTCCCAAGCTCATCACTCTCCTTTTGAAGACACATCCCCGTCCCTCGGGTCCCAGGACAGAGGCACAGCCCTTCTCCTTGCTTTACACTCCGCTTTATTTTCCTCAACCTTATCTAGGAAGTTGAGAAATAAATTAAACAAACACTTCTATTTTATAATAGCTCTTTAGATACACACGTAGAGTCCTCATAAATCTCTCTCCTGATCTTGATTTGCAGAGGAAGCACTTTCAGGTTTACTGAAGGAAGGGTAAGGCATTTGGCTTTGGAGTCCTTCACTCTGATACAGTGCTTTTCTTATCATCTGGGTCCATATTTTTATTTAGGATTTGATTGTTCTCCAAGTTTATTGTCTGCTATCAGCATTTATCCAATTATTTTTTATATTAAAAAGAATATATCTGATATTATTTTTATTACTTTATTTGCTTTCCTTTCTTGTTTTGTCCTTTACTTCACTGGATTGTGGCCAAAGTTACTTCTTTTTAAGAGAATTATTTTTGTCATCCAAACATCCATGAATTCCCAGTCACTAATAACTTTTCTTCTGTTTATGTTTCTCCCTCTAGTCAATTTTCCTGTAATTTTCCTTTGCTTTCTCTCAGCAGAGGTTTCTGCCATGCAGTCATATTTAAATCAAATTTCATTTGATTACTCCTCATCTTTTATTATGTGAGATACCCAGTTTGGAATATTTGGGCTCCCTGGAGATGCGTGCTCACTCCTGCCACATCCATAGCGGACATTTATCCTTCTAAGAGTCATAAATTCCATTCTGTAGAGTTCACAGAGTCTGTTGCAGAGAGGGTTTAGCTGAAACTTCCAAGAGTCAAATCCTGTCTGCTCTGTTTAATTACTGGAAGTAGCATAATCTTTCTATAGGATTTGAGATTTATTCCTGTGGCTCGATTCTTTTCTCCTCAGCACTCTGGAGTTTGCTATGCAATTAGTCACTGCCTCCCCTTTCCAATAATCCACACTTCAGCAACGTTGTCTGGAAGAGAGCAGCTTCTTTGGGGCAGTTTGCAGTGAAAATGTGAGAGCCTGTGAGTAACTACAAAAGCAACTTTCTGCTGTGTTGTCCTTAATGGTGGAATGAGGGAATCACAGAATGGCCTGGGTTGGAAGGGACCTTAAAGCTCATTTTTCTCCACCTCCTGCCATGCCCAAGGACACCTTCCACTGTCCCAGGCTGCTCCAAGCCCCAGTGTCCAACCTGGCCTTGGGCACTGCCAGGGATCCAGGGGCAGCCACAGCTGCTCTGGGCACCCTGTGCCAGGGCCTGCCCACCCTCCCAGGGAACAATTCCTTCCCAAAATCCCATCCAACCCTGCCCTCTGGCAGTGTAAACCCATTCCCCCACATCCTGTAATAACAATTTTTAATAATTTATGCTTATTCACAGTATTATTTGTTTTTAACTCACACTAGAACTAGCAAATTAAAGGTAATTTTAGATCGTCCACTACCGTTAAAATCCCGTAGTTGTCATATTTGCCTTGGGTATCTGAAGGGCTGCGTGGTAGCAGGGAATGTTTTTATGGCACAGCTGAGGTCAGTGATTAACCCTGCTCTCCCCTCTGTCACTACTGCAGTGGCATTTAAACTGTGCTACCAAGAAGTCTCCATAAAGGCAGCCCAGAAACATTGCATGACAGCTCAGTGTTGTGGGGACACACTCTAAAGCAATGCTACTGATTAGATCCTTTGCTCATTATCTCCTGCTGCTTCTGTTGGTTATATTTCAACAAATTGGACAGACTTATTTACAAGGAGCATTGCTTTTTAAGATGTCCCTTATAGCTTAATTCCTATAAGACAGAAAAGAAGTTTTTGAAACATCATTTTACACACTTCCAGGAACAAAAACCAAGTAATTTTGTAAGAATGCTGGAGGACTTCACTAGAAATTGCCTTCTTCTTTTTCCATAACTTGCTTATACTTTAGTCCTAATAATTGTACCACGGTTATGTAAGATGCACTGTGATGTAGTATTGTTTCGCAGAAGCTCAATAACTGCTGGACTGAAGTTCTCTGAAGGATTTTCATCCTTAAGCCTGCAGCCTGATTTTACTTTAAAGTGTCCCGTGTTGCCTTGACTTGGATTCAGGCTGCATTTAGCTTTTCTAGGAGAGGATTTGTATGTCCTTTCAACAGGAAGGAGCTGTGGTTATCTCCCCAATGGAGAGAGGTTGATCTGTAGCACAGCGTGTATGTAATACCCAAAGACTTCTGGAAAACCCAGCGGAAGGCAAATCAGAAACTGTAAGAGCAGAGGCAGAAGCCGATGTGTTTGATTATCACAGAGTCATGGAATACCCTGAGCTAGAAGAGACCCACAGGGATCACTGCCCAGCCCCTGTCCCTGCCCGGACACCCCAAAATCCCAGCCTGGGCATCCCTGGCAGCGCTGTCCGAGCGCTCCCGGAGCTCCGGAGCCTCGGGGCCGGGACCATTCCCTGGGGAGCCCGGGCAGTGCCCAGCCCCTCTGGGGGAAGCAGAACCTTCCCTGCCCTGCAGCCTGAGCCTGCCCTGGCCCCGCTGCAGCCGCTCCCTGCTGCTGTGCCCGGCCCGGAGCGGAGCTCGGAGCTGTCCCTGCGCTGCCCCTCGGGAGGAGCCGCAGCCCCGGGGAGCTCTGCCCGCAGCTCCGCTGCTGCAGCCGAACCGGCCCGCTGGCCCCTCCGGGCCCTTCCCCGTCCTCATGGCCTCTTTGGGAAACTCTCTAATGGTTTAATGTCTGTTTTTTTACCTCGTGGTGCCCAGAGTTGCCCCAGCACTCAGGGCGAGGCATTGAATAGGAACAAAATCAGGAAACATCTACCCATCTCTCTAATACGTGCCCACTCTTGTCCTACTTTGCTGCTTTTCTCCTCACCCAGTTGCTCAGCAGATATCTTTAACATGACATGCAGCCCTCTGTTCTTAACCCAACCTAATATGCTCCTGTCATGTCTCTCAAATTTCTTTGCTAGCAAAGGCTTTGACCCAAAAATTCTCTCTCCCAGGAGAAAACGCTGCTCAGATGCTGCTTCTCTCACATCCTAGATCTCAGCTGGAGCAGTTGGGATAGAAACGTCTCACCTGTTACAAATGCTTCTCTCCCTGGTGTAGAAAAGTGTAGAATAATAAACTGCCGGGAAGTAATCCAAGTATGATGAACACTGGATAATTGCATGACTCATAGGAGACCAAGGAATGTCCACTTCATTAAAAAAACCCAAAGCTGTCCAGATTGGCAAAACACTCTTTGGGTTTCTACCTGCAAGGTTTTGCTGTGCAAATATGTGTCTGAGAGGTTTATTACTATTTTTCCACTAAATTAGATCCTTCATCATGAATCACTCACGGCATGGTGTTTGTAATGGAACCAGACACCAAAACATAACAAAGCTTTTAGCTGTGGGAAAGGCACATGTGTTTCCTTTCCAGGGTTTGTTAGTCGTGATCAGGAGCTGAGGAAATCTCCACTATCATCTTTCTCTTTTCTCTTCTCT
>VWPU01005581.1:0-30675 GCA_013398955.1 Callaeas wilsoni
AAAAAAAAAACCCACAAAAGAAATAAGAAAAAGAAGACGAAGCAACCGGCCCCTGCCAAGACGCAGGACCTGTTGTCTCGCCGTCCATTTCGGCAGGGGTTTCTCCTGCAATTGGTTTTCCTCCTTCGATTTCCTTTCCTTCCCTGCAGCCGGCGGCGGGGGGCACGCGGGGGGCCCGGGTGCGGGCAGGCGGGCGGCGAGGGGGCTCTCTCTGCCTATCCATTAAAACGATTGTTCCATGTGGCCGCTCCGTCTGGTTGTGGTGCTCATTGCCGCGGGGCCAGGGCCACCCCGCATTCTCCCCTTGCGCCACTGGGAACGGGGAGGGATGTGAGGAGGGATGCTGGAGGGGGGGTGACAGATGGGAACACCGAGTCATGGCAATGGGCCAGGAGAACATTGGAAAGATGGCCCCTGGACCTCACTGGTGAGCCCAGCAGGAATGCTGCCAGGTAAGGTAAGGCTTTGGTGAGTAGATGGCGAGGGTGTGAGGCAGAGCTGTGCCCTGTTTCCCTGCTAAGGACCCCACTGAGTGCCCCTAAGCTCACCGTGTGGCTCTCTGGCCCAGCTGCACAGCGTTGCAGGGGATGCTCGTGGAGCAGCTGAAGCGAATCCTGCGTGGGAAGGAGAGACAGAGTGATGTGAGGTGGGCGTAGGGAACACGTAACACTGTGTACAGGTGAAGCACGGCAGGATCGTTTGGGTGTAGGTGCATTTTGCTGTCTGTGGAGCCATGTCTTGGTCAGTGTCTTGGTTTTTTGTGGTGCTGGAAGGTTGCTTCGTGAGTCTGGTCTTCAACCTCAGCTGTAGCCTCCGGGGTGCTGGTTTCTTCAGGTCACCCGGCACATTTGCAGGATCAGAAGTTGGTTGCTATTGATGATGTGACAGTTTTGTGTGAGGTTTTTTTATTTCTGGACCCTATGATGTAACCCAAGAGATGAGAACAGAGAAGAGGGATGGGAAGCTGTTGCCTTGGGGTGTGACATGCAGTGTCCAAGTGATACCGATGTGGGGTAAGGGAATAACCATGCTCAGGCTTTGTGGCCCATCCCAAGTAAGGGACAGGGTACTGAGGGTGTGGGGACAGGACAGCTGGGCACAGGTAGCAGGGTTAGAGTGGCAGAGATGATGGTGTTGGTCTTTATGCAGGTCTTTTTGCGACTCCCAGGTTGGACCAGCCAACCACAGTAGAGCAAAACTGGTAGGAGGGGCAGTGCCCGGATGCTTGGGGGTTACTGGGAGGGATCTGGGGATAGGTGTGGAGGTAACAGGGCTCTCTCCCTCACCTCCTCTCTGTAATTGTAACTTTTTTGGTGTTCTAGGTGAGAGATCAAGGAGTGTCCAGTGCCAAAGTGGCAGACAAAGAGGAAGTTAAAGAGAGAGAGGCGGCTCGATGGATGCGTTTATGTAATAATTTATTGATATAGGTAAGGGTATCTCTTGGTGCTGGGGAGGGATGGAGGTCATGGTCTGAAATATGCCCTCCCTCCCCCTGGATGCAGCAGCTGAGGTCCTTGTCCTTAGGCACAGGTTGGGTGTTGCTGAGGGCCACGGAGAAACATCCCGCTCAGCCCGGGAAAGGGAGATGGAGGCTATCCCATGGCCGGAGAGGGGCTGCATCGCCTCCCCGTGCTCTGCGATGGGCACAGCGCAGACGAGGCATCGGGATGTGCCACGAGCAGGAGCTTTTGGGCATCTGTAGGTATTCACTCCAGTGGAGGCAGGTCCAGCACTGGGTATGCAGCAGAACTGGCATGGGAAGATGGGAAGCATTAGGGAGGCTCGGATTGTGGTGGGATCCCCAGGGGCCACATGCAAGGGGTGAGTGTTGCTTTGTGGCATCTGTAGCTACATCACATCAACCCTGGCTCCCTGATAGGCTGGGGTTTTTGGAAGAGGCTCAAAGCAGAGAGTCTCCCATGGTGGTCATCAACACTTGATTCACTGCAGGTGACATTGAGGAAAGCAGGCAAAGTGACATCCCTCCCAGATCCCTTCCCTCGGGAGGTTGTCGAGTTTTGGGAAGCACTTACCTTTCTGCTGGGGTCACTCGAGGGGGACAGCAGAGGTGTCCCTGATGTGCAAGGTCACAGCAGCTCATAGCAGTGCTGGATGGAGCTGTTTGCTTGTTGTGGGGTTCAGGGAAAAGCTCTTGGAACTGGGCTTTTCATTCCCAGGTTGGGGAAGAAGACAGGAGGTCTCAAAGTGAGCAAGACTCTGATGGGTCTGTCACAGTCCCACTGCCCCCAGTCTCCTGGCAGCAGGTGTCACATTAGACGAGCTTGTTGAATGTTTTCTCCTGGTTGATGGTGTGGAAAGGTGAGGCATCCCCTGGGAGCAGAGGGCACAGCCTGCTGTGAGATTACAGCCATGTCAGGGAGGCGCTGAGAGTCATGGCTCTTCTTGCTCCTGGTCCTCAAGGCTTTTGTCCTTTGACGAAGACATTTGGTCTGTGTCACGCACTGCCAGATCACGATAGGAGTGAACCTTGGGAGTGCATCACCTGCAGAGGCATCCCGTCGTGGGGGTAGGTTTAGTTGTCAGAGCGAGCGTTGTTGCAAGGCGATGGAGCAGATGCTCGGAATGGCTGTTGTGGAAAAGAGGCCCCCGATCGTGCTGCTTCCACTGAACGTAGGTGAGTGATGAGAGCAAAGACAGTCCTTACCCTGCAGGGACTCCGTCAACAGGTGCGTGCTCATTGCTCATCGGTGGACAGAGGTGGGCAGGACCCAGGACTCGTTGGTGGATTCCCGGGGAGATGCATGGATGGGGTGAGGGATGGCCCAAACAGCAGCAGGCCCCCAGCTGTGGGGCTTGAAGCATCACTGTGGCAGGGGATGATCAAAGGAGGGTGCAACCAAGTGCTGGGTGAGACCACAGGAGTGGCAGAGGTCCCAGGCACTCGGGAGCCCTCCCAGCTCAGCTCAGCAGGTGCCCAGCACCGCATCCCTTCCCTGGGGTGCGCGGGGCCCGTGAAGCAAAGCCCCGAAGGTACAAAGTTCGTCAAACTTTATTGATACACTGCACAATCACAACCATCTCTTATTCTTGCCGAATTAGAAAAGGTTACAACTACAATGTAACATGCACAAATCTCAGGTAGTATAGCCACCCTTGGAATACAATGATCGACAGAAACTCAAGACTGGCCATCACGGCCGTCAGCAGGAGAGACCCGAGAGCCACGCTGCCCCCGCCCTGGGCGCCCGGCCACCCCCTGGGCATCCAAACATGGAGAGCAGTGGTCTCAAATGGGTCTGCCACCTGGCAGAGCCGCAGCAGGGCCGGCCTCAGACAGCCAACACGTTCCTCACAATGGCACGTTACATGGCACGAGAAAGTCGAATGCTGTCCTGGCAGAGGACAGGGGAGCCCACCCAGCCTGCCCAGGGAGAAGGATGGGATGGGGGCAGCCCTGGTGCCAGGTCCGCCAGCCTCAATGTGCGTTGTGGCATCTCGTCGCCGTCTCTCTTTGATATGCCACAGCCTCTGGCCCTGTGATTCTGCAGCATTTCTGCTGTGGGGACACAGAAATTTGGGGCTGACCAAGGAAAGGGCACGAGGTGGCAGAGGGGGGCTGTGGTGGGGCAGTGCGGACCAGTAAAGGCATCAGGGCAAGGTGTCTCCTGCGCCCACGGTACTTTTGGAGCAGGCATGTGGGGAAGGATGTGCGTGTCGCCGAGCTGGCTGAAGACAGTGCCATCCCCACTCGATAAACATGCCCGGGGCCATGGGATGGGACCCAGATTGCTGACAGTGCCACCTTTCTTGGATGCCAGTGGAGAAGCAGAGCAGCACCGCAAGGACCGCAGGACGCGGACTCACCCAGTCAGTGCCGGATCCCCGTCCGCCAGGTAAGCCAGCGCCTCAGGCCAGCACTGGGGTGGCCCCCGCCTGGGGCCAGGTGTTTTTTGTCAGTCAGCCATGGTACATGTTGAACATCCAGGATGGGGGGGCAGGAGATTTTGTAGCAGGTCCTGGGCAGCCCATTGAGAACAGGGTTGAGGATGGGCACAGCTGCATAGAGGACAGGGTGGTGGCCCATCATGGCCTCTGGCTCGGGGTGGTTTTTTCCATCTTGCGTGCTGAGGGCTGGCACCCCAGCTTCCTTGCAGCCACAGAAAGCAGGTTTGGGCAGCAGCAGAGTTTGCGTGGGGAAGACAGCATGTGCGTGGCCGTTGTTCTTAAGTCATCTCACTTGTGAAGGGAGAAGGAAGGGACAAGGCACGGGGAGGCGCCGGGTCAGGACAGGGGACACTCTGTGTGCTTGCTCAGTGCCTTGCTGTTGTTGAGTCTCCCTGTCGCAGCCATAGGGTCCGGTGCCACGCGTGACTTTTCAGGAGCAGGATAGGAGTGTCCATCTCCAGACTGTGGCCCCAGAGCATTCCTGGATGGCCATGGAGTGACAAGAAGGCTCAGGGCTGCCACAATGTACTAGGCAAGGGGGTCCATGGTGCACGATGCCATCAGGAGCACAATTCCATATGCAGGGAGATGACATGGCTACCGCCACCATGGGTGGCAGCTCCCAGGGTGGCTGGAAGAAGCAGAGGGCAGAGTCTGGGTGCGTCTGTTTTGGTGTCACAGGCAAGTCGCAGCAGGGAGCATTGGAGCCATCCTTGTCCCCGCTGTGCCAGCACAGCAAATCGGCAGAGCCCAGGCCTCCTCCACAGGGTCAGACACATCAGACTTTCCTCAAGCAGGGGCACGTGATGGGCATAAGACAAGGCAGAGTGAGGACATTGCAGCTCAGGGCCCTCAGAGGGGCAGAGATACAGACGGTCATGAGCATCAGAGCCATAGCAAAAGCGCCTTATCAGCTGGTGTTTCGATCTGTTGTTCAGAGCCTCTGCCCCGCGCTGGTGATGCTGTGCTTTTGATGTTCAGGTTGCAAGGTGCTTGGAAAACAAGCCCAGAGGAACCTCCCCAAAAAGTGCTGGCAGAGCATCAAGGTGAGAGCCATGGGGCAGCCCCTGCCATCAGGGGGGCAGCAGCAGAGCGGGCAGGGATCTGGAGCAAGGAGTGAGGGCCTGGCTGTCTGATGCAGCAAGAAGGCTCTAGTCCCTAGGAGGGCTGGTGGCAGTTCCCAGGGCTCACATTCCTGGGAGAGCAGCCTCGTGTCCTCAGGAAGGTGAGGGGGTTTTAGCAGGAAGCACAGGGGTACGATGGCAGCTGGAATAAAGGGTAGTGGGAAGTGCGTGACCCTTGAAGGACAACTGGTTGTGTGGGGTGACCCTCTCCAAAAGGGCCAGCGAGCATCCTGTCAGGAGCAGAGGCAGGTGATGGGGGGCCGGCGACATCGGGGTGCTTAGGGAGGAGCTTTGGCGACGAGAACTGACATTCAGGACCAAGAGGGCTGAAGGCAGAGCCAGGAGGCTTCAACCTTGGGGTCTTTTTGGGCATAGGCGGCTTAGTGAGACGACGAGATGGACATCCCGGTGAAGGCTCTGGGCGGCACCCGCCCCAACGGCTCCATGCCCCCGACGGTGGAGATGAGGCAGCCACAGGGGGCACCGTCCGTGCCGGGCCACATCCCCGGGGCGATGGTGGCGGGTGACAGTCTGGTGGCACGTGGTGGGGTCTGTACAGCGTAACCGGCGGCGAGAACAATCCCGGCACGTGGGAGACGGGGCCATCCTCGGACGCTCGGCACCGCCGCCCGTCCTCCGGTGCATCGCCCGTCCGACGGAGAGGAGTCCCCGGGCGGCGTGGCGGCCGAGCCCGCGGCGGGGGAGAGGTGCGGCGAGGCCTCCCGGGACCCTCCGCTCCCTTATCAAAAGTCGAGGAGGAGGCGAGCGAGGAGGGTGGCCCAGAGGCAGAGGCCGGCAGCCACCCGGGACGCCGCGTTGCCGCCGTCGTGCACTGCTCCGGGCCCTGTTCGAAGGAGAGAAGAGAAAGACAAAGGACAGCGTTAGGGCCAGCGCTGAGATGATGAGAGAACACAAAGGCAACCCACCTCCCTGTTGTCCCTGCAGTTCCCCTTCACATCCCAGCCCTAAGCTGATCGGGGCGTTGTGTTTCCCCTTGGAGGGGTGATGGATTTGTCCATCATTTGGAGAGCATTGTCAGCGCTGAGCAGGAGGTGAGGAGGTAGGCCAAGAGTGTGAGGAACACTTAGGGGAGGCACAGTCCTTGTCTGAGGAGGAGGAGGATGCCCTGGGCAGGTGTGAGTCCAGCCCCACCATGCTTGGAAGTTGCCCTCCTTGGAGAGTCCTGATGCAAACAACCACGTGAGAGCCACCGGGACCAGAGACCTTGGTGCTCCAGAGTGGCACAACTTCTGACTTGTAACAAAGGACTGTTGGCTCAGGAAATGGCATTGTCCAGGTGTGGAATCTGCAGTATGCAAGAGCATTCTGGGGTCGCTGGGAGGTTCTTGGCAGGCAGATCAGGCAGGGAGAAGGCTGGTCATGTGGGTACACTGCTGGAGTGGAGAATTGTTGCTTTTTTTTGTGCTAGGGCTGTTGTTTGGGCTGCAGGGCACACAGGGGACCAGTCAGGATGGGATGAGACAGGTGGGCAGAGTGAGGGAAGCAGAGGCAGCCACCACACGCTCCGCCACAGGGCGCTCATGGGTCTGCCCGCACTCCCTGTGGCCATGGAGAGGCATTTTGGGGAAGTTGCAGGTCTGAGTCCCAGTACTGAGATTCTGAAAGGGGAGAAACAGAGAAATAAGTGCTCAGCTGTCTTAGCATCACAACTCAGGGCACGGACGAAGTGTGAAGTTAATGGGATTCTCATGTGTTTGTGAATATGCTCTCAGGCCTGCAGTCCGTCACCTGGCACGTGTTCACCATAGAATCCCAGAATGGTTTGGGTTGGAAGAGACCTTAAAGCCCATCCCATTCCTTGCCGTGGGCAGGGACACTCTCCACTATCTCAGGTTACTTCAAGTCCCATCCAACCTAATCTTGGACACTTCCAGGGATGGGGCAGCCACAGCTTCTCCGGGCAACCTGTGCCAGGACCTCACCACTCTCAAAGTGAAAGATTTTTTTTCCCAGTATCTAATCTAAACTCATCCTCTTTCAATTTAAATCCATTCCCTCTTGTCCATGCCCTTATGAAAAGTGCTTCCCCAGCTCTCCTGTAGCCCCTTCCAACCCAAATCATTCTGTGATTCTATGAAATCATATCCAGTTACAATAATTTCCTCAGGATGGTGTTATTCCTTGTCTTTTTATCTACTGATTTTTTGCGAACATTTATCTTAATTTGGGAAGAGGCAAGGGAGAGCCCAAGATGTTAAATCCAAGCACTGCCAGGAGGTGAAGGAAATGATGGGAAGATTGAGTGATGAGCAAGAAGCTGTGTCATGCCCATGCTCAAACAAAATTGATTATAAGAGCACATGATCATCCAAGAGGAGCAGAACTGCTATGCCATAATCAGACATTTCCTTGCTGAATAGACCTTGTGATATGAAAGGTGGAAACCCACAGACAGGGGCAGGTAGAGCCTTTGCAGGTAGAATGGAAAGGGCTTCCCTCAGACCTGTTACTGCTCCTTCTTTGGTTCTGACCCCTAAAACCAATGGCAGCAGCTCAGCACATCGTCCAGAACTATAAAAACAGTGAGAATTTCTGCAGATTTAATGCTGAATGCTGATTAGCCTTAACCTTTTATGTATTTACACCTGCCCAAACACTGCTAAATTGGTGTCTTTCTCTAGCATCTCTATCTACAGATGTGGATTTTAATGTGTGACTAATTCTTATCACTATTTTCTAGTTCACAGTTCTGCACTGGTTATTGGCTTTGATTTAATGACACTTTTAGAAATTTCATAATCTATCCTAAAGCAATTGCATTTTGGTTGACTTGGAGAGTTCCCAAATAGATAAGTCCCCTAATACAGAGAGGAAATAAAACTAAAAATGCTGGGTCATTACTAGAAAAAATAAAACAAGTATTTTCTCTTAAATTTTTTCTTTATTCTTTTCTGTGGAAGAATGTATTCTGGTATCAGACAGCTTGGCCTTGTAAAGATTGTAAAGATACTCTACAGAAGAGACAAGCATAAAGATACAGGAACAAAATAAAGTAGTAATTAGATACGATCACGAAATCAGGGCAGATGGCTCATTTCATCACAGGCTGCCTGTGACTCCTGGGTGTTCTCTGAACTGTCACTCTCTATGGGAAAAGGACAGCTCCCACCAGGACAGGGAGAGAACTCAACTGAGGCTCCCTACCCCTGGCATCCCAGCAAATATTTTGGCTCTGCTTTCCTCAAACTCCAGTGCCTGGGCATTGAGGTGTGAGTGCACCTGGACTCTGGCTGCCCCTACTCAGCTTATTTATTATTGCAGTTATTTATTATTGCTTGCTTTTAGTTTTCTTCTTCTCTATTTGTGTCCACTTTTCTGGCTATTTTCCTCCTTTCCTGGCTATTTCCTTCCTTCTCCATGAGGCAACCTTAGATTTTTAGAGACCTTGACTTGAGTAAAGATGGCAGGCTGGGATTTTGTCTCTCTCCTAAGGTCTTGGATACAAAAGTCAGAAGGAATCAGTGAGTCTATGGTGAATGGAGGCACTCTCAACTCTAGTGTGGGCCATGGGAATGGCACAAACGTTTACAGAGCTAAGCAGTCCCTTCACATGCACAAAAAATAGCTTTTTCTTTCTTTTCCTGCCTCCTTTCTGTCCAGGACAGCAGCCTCATGACTTCCCCTTCACTCCTCCCAATTTGCTGGGTGCAACATTCACCTTTCTGCAGGTGAGATACAGACACATGGAGATGAGGAATTTAGAACGTGTCTCCCACTGCTTTTCATTTTCAGGACTCAGGAGAAATGGGAAGGGAACGTGCCCTTCTCTTCTCATGGTGTTGCTGCAGCTTCTCTTTTCGAGAGGGCTCATGAAAAGACAACGACTGCTCTCCAATTCTCATGGTCCACACCAGCAGCTAATGGGGGAAAATCTGTCCAATTCTTCATGTCTGAGGACAGAAGTAACTGAAGGAAGTCTTGGGGATCTGCTGGGGGGGAAGCCTGTCCAGTGACTCACGTCTGAGAGCAGAAGCATCTGGAGTATGTCTTGGCAACCTCCCCAGGATGAGATTTTTCCTGATATTTTCCCTTGGGTAAACACATGGTCTTTCCAGAAGGACTGTCCCTGCTCATTGAAGGGGGTTTGGGCTAAACGACCTTTAAAGTGTCCTTTCCAACTGAAATTATGATTCTAAGAAGACTCCAACAGGGGCGTTCACCACTGTGACTGAGCGGCCGCCCAGCGCAGAGCAAGGAAGAAAATGTGGTGGCTTCTTGCACACAAAAAAGGAGACACAAGTTAAGCAAGATCTAAAGCTTGCCACAAACACAGACCCTGGAACACTATGGCAATGTGAGCAGTGACTGTAGGTAAGCATTTTATAGCATGATATTATATATATATATATATTATATAGCATCTAATAGCAAAGTCAGCAATTGGCATTTCATGAAATAGTTAAGAGAAAACACAAAGTACCAAACATAGGAAGACAACTGCACATGTGAAATACAGGGACCAAGTGGAAATAAAAGTGTGAAAGAGGAAAAAAAACCACAGGTATAGTAGGTAGAGAAAATAATAGGTGAAGGCAAAGTAACCCCACAGGGAATATGCTGGGGAAAACCCTACAAAACAAAACTCAGTGAACAAGAGTGAGTTGTCCCTCATTCCTTCAGCGGAAGATGGAGAAGAGAACACTGATAAATACTGAGGAAAAAGAAGATATCCCACTTCAGCTCTGGCTTCATTCACCAGGACATGAAGGAAGCTCTTCCCCCTCACCTCCAGAGCTGCCCAAACCACAGCGCCGTGGCACAACCTCTGCCCTCCCATACCAGCGCTCCCACGTGAGACTCATGGCTAATTTAGTCCAAGTTTATCAAAGACTAATTATTTACCTGTGTATTGATGACAATTAAAGCCTAACTCTGGGTGACATGTGGTGTTAATGATTGTCAGTCCAATAAAGCCTGGTTTAAGGTTCCAAGCTGTGTTGGTGTCTTTGAAACATCTCACCAGATCTGCAGCTGCAGAAGGTAAAGGCCGGTATGGACAGAGGGACACAGAGATTGAGGGGTACCAGCCAGCAGAGATGGAGCTGGAGAGCTTCACTCTGCTCCAGATCCTCGCGATCTACATCTTCTCCCAGTAAAACTGAGTGCAGGAGGAGCTCATGGGCAGACAGACCAAGGTGCAGGTGCTCACAAGGGAGGGACAGAATCAGGAGGCACGGCCAGGGTGGGGGACAGGGAACAGAGCCTGTCGTGAGCAACTCATGGTGACAAGGGAACTCGAAGTCACCAGGCAAGCTGGGGTGAGGGCGAGGCTGCCTGGCATGGCACAGCAATAGCACGCGGGGGCTCCTTGGTGTGCCACGGAACAGAAGGAGCCGTGACAGGGACACAAACTCAGGTTCAAGCTCTGGTGTCACTGCTGGAGTTGGTGGCCTCGAATAGTGGAACAACAAAAAAGGCTGAACTCAGTGAAGCCCAGCATGGTCCCCAGAGATGGAACGTGACCTCAAGTAATCTCACGTTAATTGGCTGACCTCAAGTAACCCTAATGACCTAAAGAAACGCCAGTGATATAAGGTAACCCCAAAGGGCTCTGTAGAAGAGTGTTTGACCTCTAGTAACCCCAATGACCTATAGTAACCCCAACTATTAACTGGATGACCTCAAGTAACCCCCCAATGACCTGTAGTAACCCCAATGACCTGTAGTAACCCCAAATATTAACTGGTTGACCTCCAGTCATGACCTCAAGTAACCTCAAAGTGTTCTGCTCAGAACAAGTTTGACCTCTAGTAACCTCAATGACATCTAGTAACCCCAATGACCTGTAGTAACCCCAAATATTAACTGGTTGACCTCAAGTCATGACCTCAGGGAACCTCAAAGTGCTCTGCACAGAACAAGTTTGATCTCTAGTAACCCCAATGACCTCTAGTAACCCCAATGACCTCTAGTAACCGAATGACCTATAGTATCCCCAACTATTAACTGGATGACCTCAAGTAACTCCCCAATGACCTCTAGTAACCCAAACAACCTGTAGTAACCCCAAATATCAACTGGTTGACCTCAAGTAAACCCAATGACCTATAGTAACCCCAAATATTAACTGGTTGACCTCAAGTAATGACCTCAAGTAACCTCAAAGTGCTCTGCACAGAACAAGTTTGACCTCNAACAAGTTTGACCTCAAGTAACCCCAATGATCTCTAGTAACCCCATTAACTGGATGACCTCAAGTAACTCCCCCAATGACCTGTAGTAACCCCAACGACCTGTAGTAACCCCAACTATTCAGTAGTTGACCTCACGTAACCTCAAAGTGCTCTGCACAGAACAAGTTTGACCTCTAGTAACCTCAATGACCTACAGTAACCCCAAATGTTAATTGATTGAGCCAAAGTAACCCAGTGATCTAAAGTAACCATAAAGTACTTTATAGAAAGTGAGTTTGACCCTGGGTAACCCAAATGACTTATACTAACAACAAATGCTAATTAGTTGACCTCAAATAACCTAAATTACCTAAATTAACCCCAAGAGTTAGCCCTCTCCAGCTCTCTTGGAGCCCCTTTAGGCACTGGAAGGGACCCTAGAGTCTCCCCAGAGCCTTGTCTCCTCCAGGTGAACACTCCCAGCTCTCCCAGCCTGGCTCCAGAGGAGAGCTGCCATTTCCTGAGGGGTGTTTGGAGCAGAAGATGCTGAGGGGAGAGATGGCTCAGCCCAGAGCCACAAGGGCCCCAACACCAGCCACCCGATGGACATCTGCCCAGCTCCCACCCAGAACATCCACACAGCATATTCCACTCAGTTAACAGGTAAAAATCATTTTACTGTTGACCAGAGCGAATGGAAGCCTTTGTAATTGCCCACCCAGCGGTGTTCTGTCCCTCCACTGCTTCCAGCCGGGCTGGCTGTGGCACCCTGGCACAGCAGTGTGTGGCCACCAGTCCCTGAGCTGTCCACCAGCAGATCCCTGAGGCAAAATGATGCTGGGGATTACAATTCCCTGGTCTCTTTGGCAGCAACACCGGAGCTCACATATCTCAGACTTTTTCTGGGGTATTAATAATGGCAGGTGGCAACTTGCAGAATGATGAAATGAGGTGTGAGCTACTTCCTTGACCCGAAAAGCAGTGCTGGTGGCAGACACAAAAGAGCATTTGGACAGATTCACCTGCCCTTCGAAGTTCCTGTAATGCACAAAAATAGATGTGGGGTAATTACTTTCTCTCCTGTACAAAAGACCTGGTTCAGATTTATACTCCCTGAATACAGCACTGCCTCCTTCTCCTCACTAATTTCCACTCCTAATATCTCCTAGGTTTGTCAGATTACTGGTTTGTGTGCACAAATAAACACAGAAAATCACTGAAATCACAGGCACTCCACAGCAACGGGTAAACAGGGCAAAGATGCTATTTCTTACCTTTTTTTTTTTTTGCATATATTTTGCATCGATTCTCTTTTTGCAAGATTCAAATGATTTGTAGTGAGGTTCTTGCACAGGTTGCCCAGAGAAGCTGTGGCTGCCCCTGGATCCCTGCAATTGTCCATGGCCAGGCTGGATGGGGCTTGGAGCAACCTGGAATAGTAGAAGGTGTCCCTGCCCATGGCAGGGGCTGGGACTGGATCAGCTTTAAGGCCCCTTCCAGCCCAAACCATTCTGTGATTCTATGACTTGTGTTTTAAGTGTTTTAAGTCAAGCAGTCTTTAAATATTGAATCAGAGCTCTTATTCTTAAAGACATAATTGCTTTCCCTTGCTTTTATGTATTTAGACTGAAGCTGCTGATTCTTAAGAGAGTGCACAATAAAGCATGAAAAGATTTTATCTCTCCATAGAATAATTGGTTTAAATCACATCTAACACTTGGTATTTTAACTTATATTCAGTTAACTCACCCAATCATCAATCACAGAGATTACATACTAGAAATGAGACCCTGAACATCGGAAAAATGCAGATGGCATCTTTTATAAAACATCTACATCTCTCTTTATTCCAAAGGCTCTTCAATGGAAAGGGCCAATAAAAGGTCCCAGAGCTCCCAGTTTGGAATGGGGGCTTGGGGGAATTTCCCTTGGTGACTGAGGGACACGCTGCACTTGAAAGAGATGTAAAGATCCAGTTCTGGGTGATTTTTTCCCCCTATCTCTAGATATAAATAGCAAGTACAAAATGCAACATGCCCATCAAAAAGTGAACCCAGACATTAAATTTTTAAATAAAAAAATTAGCATATTTCCAACCACTTGTGCTCCTCTCCCCTTTGGCAAAGGCTGGTAGAGACTGTCCAAGAAACACCACGCACATACCCAAATAGAAGCTCTCCACAGAGCCCATCTTTTCCGCTCTCCCCTGTGTTTCCAAGAAGCTGCAGTTTTGACTGACAAGCTGTTGAATTTCACAGCATGTTCACAAAATGAAAAAAGCGCAATCCTTGAGGAGGGATGGAATCCCACCTGCTTAAATTCCTTTTTGAGCCCACTCCATGGCCTGCTCCTCACTGCTCCAGTGTGTTTCACTCAGTACACACTTGAAAGATGGGGGGAAAATAGAATATCAATGTTTGCCTTTTCCTTCATTAAAAGTCATGAAATTAAAAGAGCTTTAGGTATCCTGAGTGTTCACACAGCAATATCCAAAGGATGCACCAATATCCTTTCAAAGACAAATTCAAGCTTCAGTGTTGGTACAGGTGAACACCCACATGAAAACAAACGGAACATTTTGACTTTTCCTTCCTAAGGCTTTTTCTTGCTGTCTCACTAGTAAATATTTTCCTAATCTTCCTTACATAAAGCAAGGATTAGAGGAATATTATTCCACTGAACAGACCATTACTAACAGGAGTTGCTGCAAGGCAGGGAGAGTTTGTTAAACTCGGCCACAAGATTGGGCTCCTACATCTCACTTTTTATGGATGTTTGATTTTTAATATCCCTGCTTTGCCAGCTATGGAATCACCTCGAATGTACTTCACTTCAGCCTGCTGGACCTGTTTGGGGGATTAATTTATTAAAACAAGGTGAAATTTTGTTTTCGCTGCATGTTGGCATCAATTAATAACTGGTCTGAGAGGATTGCTGTGCTGTCACGGGAGGAGTGTGTAAAGAGCAACATGAACTGCTGAGAGAAGGAAAAATGCCTGAAAACAGATGCTGTCAAATAAAAGATAACCACGAGATAGCTGCACTTATCCCTAGCACGGAACAAAACCAAAAATCCCTAATCCAGTCCCCTTCTGAACACAGGGAGTTACCTGCATTGAAGCTTTTTCTTTCGTTTGGTTTCAAGTCATGGAAAAAAGAGACTTAAGTGATGTTATTTTGTCCCACATTAGAGAAAGAGCAAGTGTAAGAGTGCCAGCAGGACAGGGAAACAGAAAAAAAATGGATATTGGGAAAACTGGATTGGAAACTTACTGTACTTATTTATGTACTAAATATCATAAATATAATATTTACTATACAGATTCATAGAATCATCAAGGTTGGAAGAGACCTTTAAGACCATCAAATCCAACCACCAATTCAGCACTGCCACTGTAAGCCCTACACCTCTAAACCATATATAAAAAAAATCTCATATACATTGTAACTTATATATTGTACTATATAAAAACTAATAATGTATACTAGATATACTATAATTTATATACTATGAGTATAATACGTAATATATAATAAAGAACAGTATGCTCATATATAATAATATATGTCAACAAGACACTATTATTAAATGTAATATATGAATAATATGTTGTCATCTCTATATTATTTATATCTTATTATTAATAATCTCTACTATATTATATTTCTATTATATTACATTATATATAGTCTATTATACTATACTGCATTATACTGGATATTGGCAAAAATTTCTTCACCAAAAAGGCAAAACATGAGAGAACAGACCAGAACAGTGGAGAGGGAATGAAACCCAGAGCTTTGGCCCAAAGAGAAAAAATCAGGCCAGGGGAGAGGAGAGCTGGTTGGAAGAGGAAGGCCTGGACCAGCCCCTACCCAAACACCACAGACTGACACTCACCAGACCCAAACAACCCTACAGAGCACAACAGGACAGAGTGGAGCCGAAAACACCTGAATGGGCCGTCCAGCCCCACAACCGAAGCCAAAGATGTGCCCCTCCCACCACCCCAAATCTCCAAGCACCCCCCAGGCCCGCACCACAGGGCAAAGCTTTGCTCCCACTGTCCACACGGATGCTGCCAAAGTCCAGGCTGGGGTGGAAACTCTTCCCCCTCTCAACGTCTCCTTGAGCCTGCTGCCTGACTTCCATCCTCTCCCTCCTGCTGGAGCCCTGCTGGGGAACGCAGGCTCCTTCTGTCCACCCTTGGATCGTGACAGCCCTCTCGGCTTGTCAGAATGCCAAAGGGACATGCCACAGGTACACACCACCTTCCTCAGTGACAGGTGTCCTTGATGACACCACTCCTCAAACACCTTCCTGCCCTGGCCGCCTGAACCACCCAGGCTGATGTCACCCGTCCTGTTCTTGCCAGTACAATGTGATCACTGCTGGCAGTCCTGTCAGTACCAAACGAAGGAAACCCCCCCACCGTGCACCCGGAGCGCGTTCTCACCTGTCCCAGGCTCCCTCCTCGCCCCCGTGCTCCAGCAACACCAGGGCTCAGCTGGCTGTTGGCCAGCTGTGCTGTGCACCCAGTGTGGAGCTGATACAGATCTCATCCTCTGAGCATCCTCTGGCAGGACCTCACTGCTCGGGGTTTGTGCTGTTTGGCACCTCGATGGACCAGGAACACCAAATACAGCCAGCTCTGCTCCACTGCTTCACCACTGGCCATCTGTCATCCTCCTCCTCTTCATCCTCCTCCTCTTCATCATCATGCTCTTCAAACTCCTCTTCATCCTCCTCCTCCTCTTCTTCATCCTCCTCCTCTCCAAATGCCTCCTCTTCACCCTCCTTCTCTTATTGCTCCTTGTCACCTCACCTTACTGCAAAAAAGGGGCACCTACCATAGAGGATGATGCTGGCGTTGGTGTTGCCCAGCTTGTTCGTGGCCACGCACGTGTAGTTGCCGTAGTCCTTCTCCGAGACGTTGAAGAAGGTCAGCGTGGACAGGCGGCCCTTGCTCTCGATCCGCACCCCCTCCAGCCCGTTCGCTAACCTGCGGAGAAACGCGGATAGCGGTGCTGGGAGAAGGGGGCTGGGGCTCTGGGATGTGTTTTGCCCCTCCCTGGGCACCCCTTTGCTTCCCACCAGTCAACATCAATATACACCCACACGTTCCCCCACCGGACTTGTGCATCCCAGTTTTGAAGACAAACTCTTCATCCCACTCTCCATCCCATAACCCAACCTGACCCATGTGTCCCACAGCCACCATCCCTGGGAGAAACAACTCCGGGATTTCCTCAGCTGAGCATCCACCAAAATGAGCTGATCCCAGCCTTCTTCCACATGATGCCCTCAGGCACTTCCACCCTCCTCTACCTCCTCACCTTGTCACCCCAAGGCTGTGGCTACCCCCCCATCCTCCAGCATCTCTGCAGCCCCTCACCTGGTGTCCTCCTTGAACCACTGAAACTCCGCCACAGGGACGGCCGAAGCCTCGCACTGCAGGATGCCCTTCTGGCCCACCGAGGCACCCGTGTTCTTGGCGTTGGAGATGTACGGCGGGTCTGCGGAGACATCACGCTGTGTCACCCTGGCCCATGTGCACCCACCCCAACACCATTCCCCTGTGCCCCGCACTCACAGTTGACGGTAACTTTGACTTTCCGCACGTCCGGGACAGCCACGTCGTTGACGGCGCTGCATTCGTACTCCCCGGACTGCTCTCGTGTGATGCCTGTGATCTCCAGGTACTCGTCCTCACTCACAAAGGTCTGCCCTGCGGGATGTACTGAACGTGTGGCACCGTCACCATGGACACCGACACCAGGGACTCACCTGTGCCCCTGCCCTGACACCCCCTGCCTGGGCATCTGTCATCCCCTTCACCCAGGAAGCTTGGGATAGCACTCGACAAGCAACCTCAGCCCCGTTCCAGGGAACACCAAAAGGTCAACAACTCTAACTCTGAGTCACCTTAATGCCACCCTGATCGCCTCTACGGGGACATCCATCCATCCCATCCAGGCCAGGGTGACCCCTCCTCAGACCCAGGAGGCTCATCCACCAAGCAAGGGCTCACCTTTCCCAGAGAGGTGCCGCCATGTGACAGTGGGCTCCGGTCTCCCGAAGGCCAGGCACATGAGGGTCACGCTGCTGCCCTCATTCACAGTGATGTCCGACGAGATGTTGACAATCTGCGGGGGCACTGCAAGACATAAAGGCCACCAAAGACACCATCAACACACCAGCTTTCCAGGCGCAGCTGGGAGGCGCCAGCCATGAGACCTGTCCCATGACGTGACGCTGGTGTCCACTCCATTGCCCTGTCCAGTCACCAATTCCATGTCTCCAAACCAGCATCTTGGACTGGAGCCATGCATGGATCCAGGGCATGGAGGAGTCCACTCACTGTGCTGGCCCCCCCTCTCCACGGCCGAGACCCCGATAACCAGCTCTTGTTATGGCCTGCGACAAGGCTCATATTTTAGCATATTTATTAAAGCTGTTTAAATTACTGAGCGTCTGCTCCTTCAATACCGGCCAGGGTGATTTATATTACTCTATCCCCAGATACTTCATCTAATAAATAACTTGGCAATCTCCGTACCCATAAATATCCCCAGTCGTGGCAAAAAGCAATTAAAGCTCACTTGCCGATGCCGCTTCCCGGCGCTCTGGGCTGTTGGACACAACCCCCTAAAGGGTCTGTGCTCCAGGGAGTAAATGAGGCCGTGTTTAACAACCCTCCCCAAACAAAACCCACACCTACAATGCCAGAAAGGATGCCCTGTGCCCCCTCCCCAAGCACACAACATGCTGAGAGCCCAGGACAGGTGGCATCAGATGCCCAGCCCTTGCACCCAGGGCTCTCCTGCAGTGCAGGGATTCCAGGATAATCACCTGAAAACCACTGTGGCTGACACCAGCATTGCCTGCAAGGGAAAGTGAGGCTGCCTGGCTCTCCTTGCACCCCCAGGGAAGCTCTCCTCACACCCCCAGAGAGGTTCTCCTCTCTCCCAGCGCGGGAGAGGCGGCACAGCAGGACAAGCCATGGCAAAGATGCGGCGTGGGCTCTGCAGGCCTATGGGTACTGCAAAGCAGTAAATTTCCCAGCAACTTGACACATTAATATAGAAGTACAGTCTGTTATAGCAGAGGGAGATTGTCTGAGTCCTTCAGGGGAAAGCAGCAATCCAAAAATGAAAAGTGTGTGCCGGCAACTACTGGAAAACGTAGTTAACGCTCGGAGCTGAGCCGGCCAACTCCGGCAGCACAGCCACGATGAGCTCCAGGCAGGCTGCAAACGGCCCTTCCTCACTCAGACAAGATGGCACCAACCCCTCTTACCAGCATCCTTGCACCTCGCCCCTCCAGTAACAGCTCCTCAAACTGGTACCAGGAACATCGAAAACCTACAAGAACATCCAGGACAAGGCCTCCCACAACTGGGCATTTTTCATGGGCTCATGAGCCTGCAAAGCAGCCCTCCTCGTGAGCAGTTTTGGTCCGAGATGACAGCGGCATCGTTAGTGGATGCTGAGACCTTGGGATGCCACCCCTGCTCCAGATGGCAGCCTGTCTCTTCCTTGTGTGCCTTTGCCTGCAGATGCTGTGGAGCTGGACTAGAGCGATGGCATGTGATGCAGAGCATCAGCAAAATCACGGTCATCGTTCTATCCTCGCCCTCCCAGTCACCTCCAGTTCAAGGCTGACATCCCTTTCCTGTCCCCTGAGTCCCAAACCACAAGTATAAAATGAGATGCAGAAACTGGTGCTCTGGGCACAGATGTGAGCCTGTCCCTCTCTCGGGCACAGAAATATTTTCATTCCTGTGGAAAAAAATACCACTACCCATAACCACTACAGTCCCAGTGCTCCCATTCGGAAAACCCCGAGCCACACAAACCCACACATCAGCCTGAAAGCCCCTCCCTTAGCAAAGGATGCTGACACAGACATGCCAGCAGGTCTCACAGTGGGGAACTGCAGTTCCTGAACATCCAGAGGCCAAGGAAGCACAGCCGTGCTTCCACTGCCTGCCCTAATCCAATCAGGAATGCCCCTGTAAGCCAGCAGGGACATGCAGCGGAGGGACACCCACGGACAGCACGGGGACCCCACTGGGCAGCTCGATACCCGTGACTGTGATCGTTGCCTACGAGGTTACCAGGACTTGGAGAAGGATATGGAAGGACTCTGATTACATTTTTATAGATCCCACCGACTGCGCTGTCAAGGATAGCATCTCAAGGACGCACTGGCTTTGCCATGGGAGGATTTAATCCTAATGAGAGGAGTGGGTGGAAACCGGGGCCACTTAGGGAGGCAGGCAGGGTGAGTTTGGTGACAAACACGACTGTGTGGGTAAAACCAACCTGCAGCCACACCCTGTCAGTACCATGACACAGGGATGGCCAAGGCATGGCTGCCCTGACAAGCACATCCCACTGAAGCTGCCGTGTCTCAAGGTGCTGACAGCTTGGGATTGGTGCTGGGTGTGGAGTCCAAAGGCTCTCCCATGCCCCATAGATCCCTCTTGGTCCCCTCCCAGGTCAGGCAGCCCTGCTAATGCCTTGCAGCCCTCCAGCATGACTGCAGGTGCTGTTCCTAGTCCTTTACCTGCTGACAGCATCCTTTCCCTGAATTACCTCTGGTTCTCCAAATTTCCTCTGCCTAACACAGCTGCAGTGAGAAAAATAGGGCAGAACACCATCTCTATCCCCTTTTATCCACAGTCCTTCCTCGCAGAAGTCTACAACTACAAGCAAATCGAATACAGAATAAATCCCGAGGAAGCGGCGAGCGGCGCGGTCTCGCCGGAGCGACGAGCGACACGCAGAGGGTTTCGTCAACCCTGCGTAATATTAATCACAGGGAAGTTAATGCATAAGGTTTTGTAAGCCAAAAAATACATTTGCACTGTAATTTCTTGTTTGTTCGGAAAGCCGGCGAGAGAAATTGAATGTGAAAGCGATGCCACAAAATTCAATAACAATAAGCCTGTGATTTATCTCCTTCCTTTACCACTCGAGACCTGAACCGCCTGATGCACCGATCCACGCTCTCCGTGGGGCCTGGGCGCGTGCCAGTGTCTGCCACCATCCGTGGGGACTGTGAGGTGCCATCCCTCCCCTCACCTCCCAGACTGGGCCGTGTGGGGCTGGCCACGGGATCACACCTTGGCGACGCTGCCAGCGATGCGCTGCGACGCTACGTGCAACACTCGGGATATCTGCGGGACTCTCCCCGCTGTGTCCCATCCCACTGTCTGCTCCGGGCACCGGTGATGGCTTTGCACTTGTTGTCCCATCTGGGGACAAAAGCAATGGGAAAGCTCGGACCTGGCGAGCCCCTACCCAAGCATGAGGAGGGATGGTCACTGCCGGCAGGGACGCCTCTTCCCCGCTAAACCGTGCGGGGAAAAAACAGCACCTCGGGAATCACTGCGTGATCAGTGACTACACATGACGCTGACGCACACGACCGCGTGCGGGCTGACTCATCCCTCGGCTGCTCCGGAGCGCCGATCCCTACTGGAGCCACTCGCCGCCGTGGCCCTGGATTATTTTTAGCTGCCAGATCATTACTGCCGCACGCCTCGGAGCGGAGAGCCTGCATGAGCACAGTGGCTGACACATGCAACTGATGTCCCTCCTCCACATCATTAGCTCCTAATCCATTAAAAGAGACCTCTTCCTACACTGCTGATAAGGGGAGATGACAGATGGATACCTATGGGCTCTTCAAACCGCCAGGCAACAGCCACTTGTCCACCTCCACTTGGGGGACAGGTCCCCATAGGAACAGCAGAGAGGGACGTCTCATCTCCGGAGCTCTGAAGCTTCCCTGGACACAGTCACACCTACAGAACGTTCTGGTCCTGCCCTGGCACCTTGCTTTCCATCTCCTCTCACACATCTCCTATTTTGGGGAAATGCAGCATTCATGCAGCTCCCTCACATCTCCAGCTGTGGTGTCCAGCTGTGTCCTGTGACAGGTGACGATGTCCCTGGCAGGGAGATGGACTGTCACCCTAGCAGGGGTCGGCTGCCTGCAGGGGATGACAGTGCCTCCCTTCCCAGCACCCCAGCTGCCTATAGCCCCAGGCATCTCAGCTCTGCACAAGCCTCCCCGGCACAGGCAGGATGGGGCTGTCAGAGGTGTCACTGTGCAAGGTCTCATTAGCGTACAGAAAGTCAGCACAAAGGAGGCAAATATGCTGAAAGCTCACATTTTGCCTGTGCTTTCCATCTCCTTCGCTGATGAGAAGCACAGCAGGATGGCACCGGGGCCTCCTCCAGTCCCTGTGTGTCTGCTGAAGTCACCAGCAACACGAGACCTTCCCTAGAACAGCTCCTGTTTCGGGCTGATGCCCTTAAATGGGGCAGCACCTGAGAGCCAGCTCCTGGCTGGCAGATGGAAATGGATGCGTTCCCTCTCTCCAGCTCACTGCTTTTGGGGTGCAGGAGATACCTGCAAGGGCACACAGAGTAACCCTGTGCTAATGCACCTCAGTGTTCCCATGGGGGAAGTGGCTGGGGCAAGGAGGTGACATGAAGAGTTTTAACAACACTTTTTTTCTTGGCAGAAATGATGATCATCTCTGATCGAACCGTTCTGGTGACAGCCCAGTCTGAGAGGCTCGTCAGAGCTGATTTTATTGAGATAATGGATTAAGCACTTCTGAAAGCTACAGTTTGGTCAACAAAATGATTTTTGTCAAATTTCCCTGCCAAGTGAGCGGCGTGCCATGGCCTCACTTTTTCTACAGGCACTCCATTTTGGGAATATCTTCCTTTTCCCTTTGCTGGGTCTTGAACACCCTCTTTTCACAGCCTTCCCCCAGTAAAACACTCTCTGTGGGATCCTTTTACAGGAAGGAACATGGTAAAAATGAAATACAGGCACTGAGCACCCTTTGCCAGGCGGAGTCGCCCAACCGCTTGCAGCACATCCTTTTTCTCCAAGTTTTCACATTGAGACAGGGAAAGCAATAAAACCGAAACTCACAGTGTTATACCTACTGTGTAACCACCTGTCAGTAAATTTATGAACAATTAGGAAGTGAGAGTGCTTCCCAGGGAGCTATTTGTGCGCGAGCTAAAACGTTCTTTCTGTTCGGAAATATAATGGGGAAACAACTTCACCAGTTCTCCCTCCTCTTCCCCAGTTTTGTTTTTTGCAGTAATTAATCATCTGATGCTGCTAGTCCTAGTGGCACATCCTGATGGCTCCTTTTCACCAGTTTCAGGCAGCTTTGAGAATGGGAGCCCTAAGACACTGTCTGGGTGCACCCCATCCTGTCCCTTTCCCGTTCTCCCATCTGGATTTTGGGTTAGCACGTCGTGGCAGGCACTTTAGGGACAGTGGCTGGGCAGTACGTGCTGTTTTCTGCCTGCCAGTCTGACTCTTCCTCCTTCCAGACCCTCCCCCTCTCCCTGCCCTCACTCCTTCATTACTCTTGCATTTCTCCCCTTTGCTGCCTCCTGCCCTTTTGATGCTCCGGTGCTTTTCTGCGTGAGCACATTTCCTTCTCTCTTTCCTTTGTTCTAGGGTCTCTGTGCTTTTCTTCTCATCTTTTCTTTTTGTTTTATTCCCCCTCCAGTTGCTTCCTTCTTCAATCTTTGCTATTCCTTCCAGATTTTCTCTGGGCTGCTTTGGCTTTGAATTCACTGCCATATTGCTCCTGCATCACCTTCATTTGGCCATTTTCACTCTCCTGCCCATCCTCTGCGTCTTCAGGGAGGAAGGAAGGTTGAGACAGGGGTCTGGTTGCTCCTTTCCACCTAGCCTTTTCCCTTTGGAGTAAAATATCTCAGTGGGGGCGGCTTGGGGGGGTGGCCCTTTGAGAGCCTTAAGGAGCCAGTTGTTATCACAGGGGAAAAATAAAAGACTCAGTTTGGTTTTGAAACACTCACTGAGAAGCCACATCTGCACTGGTGCTGCTTTGAGAGGCGGCAGGTGAGACACGGGACCAGCTCCAGGAGAGCATCCCTAGGTGCTTTTGGATAACACACCGCACAGACACACCCTGGAAATGAAGGCCGTGGCCCTTCAAAACCTGTCCTGGGTCCCAGGGCGAGGAAAGCAGCAAACACCAAGATGGGAAATGGATTGTGCCAACCAGAAACGACAGTAACAGTGCCAACGGCTGGGAGAGGCAGAAAATCCACGGAGAGGAGGATTAGGGCAATACAGGGAAGGGTTCTCGGAATAAATCAGAATCAGAGGACATCTGAGGAACACCAAAGATGTCTGTTAGGTAAGGATGGCCAGTACCAGTGTTCACCACCAAAATCTCCACCAGAAGGGATCCCAAGCTCACAGCCTCCACCAAAACACTGACCCTGAGCTCCACATTTCAGACTGAAGTACAGCCTGGAGCAGCCCAAGCCATGAAGGCAGGGCTGTGTCCTGCCTGTGGTCTACCACACTCCTGACACCAAAACCATCCTGCAGCATGATGCCATTAAGGTCTCCCAGCTCCTCCTTGCAAGCCTGCACCTCCCAGGAGGTCTCTCTCCCCCCCTTTTTTGAGAGGTGGCCTTTGCAGTGCTCACCCCAGAGGCAGGAAGGCTCACCAAGGTCCACCCCCCTCCAGCTCCACTCAAGCCTTTATGACAAGAGAAGGATGGGGTGGCTCATCTTCTACTTATATGAGCTTAAATGCCTGTTCTCTCCCAAATTCTCCCCAGAACACACTAGCGTGCCATAAGCACCACACATGTCTCCGAAAGCATCCATCCCTTCATCACGAGGCAGCTCCTGACAAAAAGAGGAAAAGGGAGACAGAAAAAACCCTCTGGCTTCCTGCCATCTACGCTCTTATAAACCCTGTTAACGGCTGTTGCAATGAACCAATGCAAGAGACATATTAATAGTGCTACTAAGAGACACATTTACTGTTGACGGCGATTCCCTGGCAGATTTATCGCTGGGTTGCTGGGAGGGAAGGCCGGGCCCCACAGTAGCACAATTAAAACCCAATTGAACATGGGCACAAAGAATCAATACTCTCTCCGGCCAACTTATAGTTTTGCAAAATACAAATAGAAATTAATTGACCTGAATTTAGTTGCTAACTGGTCATTACTGCTTGTTTGTCATCCCATGGGCACAGTGAGGGCAACAAACAGAGGACAGACCTAAACCTCATTTTTGAAGCCAGAAACAGGGCTTTGCTCCCATCCCTGTAAAGCGTGTGCTCTGCTTGCAGTAACAGCCAGGACCAAACTCATCGTTGGAAAATCACTCCTTTCCTCTCAGCGCTGAGCAAAGGACTGTGTGTTATTCACCCTCACAGAAAGAACAATTTAGCCACCAAGGAACTGCAGTGGAACTGAATGATAGAATGGCTTGGGTTAGAAGTGATCTTAAAGATAATCTCGTTCCACTTGCCTCCCATGGGCAGAGACACCTTCCACTATCCCAGGCTGCTCCAAACCCTGTCCAACCTGGCCTTGAACACTTCTAGGGATGAGGCATCCTCATCTGGGCAACCTCTGCCAGGGCCTCATCATCCTCCCAGGGAGGAATATCTTCTTTACATCAAGTCTCAATTTCCTCTCTTTCAGTTTGAATCTGTTAATCCTTTTAACTACAGTTCCTGATGAAGAGTCCCTCTCTGACTTCCTTGTAGGCTCCTTCAGATACTGGAAGGCTGCTATGGCATCTCCATACAACCCTCTCTTCCTCAGGCTGAACCGGGAAGGGAGCACAGGAGGATTTGCCTCTCTCATCACCACCATCAAAGGCACAGCAAGGTGGCACCTACAGATGGATTTTCTCAGCAACCCAGCTTAGGCAAACCGTGTGGTTTGAGCTTAACACATTGAAAGGGAAGTACAGACACTGCTCAGCATGGACCACTTGACCTGTGCCTGCACCCCCTGTTCCTCTCACGCTTGCCTCCAGCTGTGGAGAAGTGGCACTGCTGAGAACCACAGTCATCCCTGCGGTGGGAGCAATTCAACAGGACTTGCTCACACCAGGAAAAACCTTTGCCCAGCACAGTTAGGAATGCCTCGCCACCAGACAATCACTCTGGATGCAAACTCTTTCTCACCTTCACCTCCCGAGCCTGGCAAGCACCTGCATCACCCTGAAAAAGGGGTGAGGGCAGCGGGTGCTGAGCATCTCTGCCAGTTCACCTGATTGCATTAGGTGCAAAGCACTCGGATACTTCACTGGTGTTGACTGGATGGATTAGCACGATTAGAGAGCAGACAGGATAAACAGATTAAACCTCACAGATGGACAGCTCACACGCAACTCAAAAAGGGGGAGAGGGACAGCTCCAAACAAGGGGATGGAGGGATGCTTCCAGTGGATCTCCACTCTCCTCTTCCTGAGGTGAGCACTCCCCTTCTTCACCACAGCCTGGTGCACATAATCCAGGGTTTCCCAACACAGTTCCACAACCACCAGGCAGGAAAACCTATTGGATAGGTGACCACAATCAACCCCTGCCTCCTGCCAATAAGAAGGGTGCATAAATACATACATAACTCTGTTGGGGGCTTCTCAGAGACGTGTCGAGGCTGAGAAAGTTTTCAGATTTGCTCATTGCAAAATCAATACCCATCAGCTGTTTGAAATTAAAGGAAAGATTAGGTCCTGGTTTTATACACGCTTTATTGTATTCCGAGAGCTTTCTACTCAGCCAAATAAATCTTCTTTAAGAGGATTAGGAAACTTTCATTATCTTTATCTAACCTGAACTAACACTAACTCTGAAAAATTAATCTAGAGACCGGACAAAAGCCAGTAGCTGCTGCAAAGCCATAAGAATCCAGAGGCAGCATCCACTGGAGTATTACTGGCCCCTCTGATCTGCCAGCACTTGGATCTCCTCATCAGAACAGCCTCAGGATGCTGCTTTGCAACCCAGCAACATCTCGCCTATGAAGCCCTGTGCCAAAAGCCCTTCATGGCCCCACAGTGACTGCGACCTCTCTCCCAAAACCATGGAGCCTTGTGCTGTTGGGATCTGCTTCTCCTCTGTGCCTGGCAGCACATTGTTTTTGGCTCTCCTGAAGCATCTTCGAAAGCGTGCCTGAGCACCTTACTAACGAATCCCTGATGGAGCAAGCTGGACGTGGTTCCAAACAGCAGAGACGGGTGAGATTCACCGCAGGGACAGGCAAAGTGGGAACAAAGAAGATCTCAGCAGCCCCTTGTCAGTTCTCAGGTGTCCTCTGCCTCATGTGACAACCGTACAACACAGCAAGGCTGAGACAATGCACGTTCATCTCCTCCCTGGCATGGTGGGCACTTGTCCACACCACTGTTCCCATGCCATGCAATCCCTGGAGCAACTAATGCTGGTTCCAACTCAGCTGCCAAGAGGGCCTCCAAACCCTTCCCAAGCCCAGGCAGCCTTCCAGATCAAACCATCCAGCAACAGCACGAGGCACGTTCAGACCTACCTTGCACGATGAGATGGACGCGTGAAGTCTTGGGGTGATTGTCTGTCTGCACGGAGCAGGTGTAGGGGCCCTCATCGTATATGTCCACGTTGTGTATCTTGATGCTGTACTGAGTCTTGGTGTTGGACAGGATGACCACGCGGTTGTCTATAGACCACTTGTCATTGCCGGCATACAGGATGGTGCTGCGGTTCAGCCACGCTACCCGCGTGACCCGGTCATCCACAGTACACCTGGAGGGGACACACAGAGGGTCACACACCTGGAACGGGACACACACAGAGCATCCTGGGTCCCAAAAGGGGATGGGAGCAGGATGGGAGTGTGGGTCCCCAGTTCCACCAGCTGGAGATGGTGCATACCATGGCCGTGCTTCCCTGTTTCCACATTCCCTCATCGAGCGAGATTTCACATCAACAGTGGGTTTGTCAGAAATAAAACCTCCCTTTTTATTTTACACACAACTGGGGAACCACAGACAAAATTCCCATTGTTTGACCTCTGCAAGCCAGGCAGACCATTTCTATCCCCCTTCTCACCCACCTCCACAGGCCCCCTTGCCCTTGCTGTACACCAAGAATTCCAGATGAAGCTGTAAAATGTGCTGACAGTTCAGCTTGTCGGCACAGCCTTCGAGCCATCCCCAGGGTGATAAACACCCCCATTGCCAGGGACAGGGGCCAGGGCACATGCACAGGGAGAGGGAAAGAAGAGAAACAGCCGGAGACGGCCAAGCCAGCACACGGGGAAGGGAAGGGAACATTTGGATAAGCAGCTGTAAATCCTACAAGTGCCTTGAAAACACAACGCGGTCGTTTCCATTATTTATTTCCTGCCTGGCTCCCACCCTCCCCGCTCTGAGACGCGCAGCAGCTCGGCAGCTCCGGTCCACGGCGCTGAGTTACACTTGGCAAAGAGTGGGATGGGGGGATGGGTATTAAAATGTTCCTGGAAAACACGGCTTTTTCATTCTCTTTGATAGATTCTTCTCCACCTATTTACTTGTTGCCTTCTCTGCTGCCACCATGGTACCTGCAGCAAAAGCTCTGAGCGTTTGGTTAAATTAAGAGCCCAGCATCTCTTGGGAGCTTCACCTTTGCCACCCGAGCACCAGGCTAGGGAAGCTTTCTCTTGGCACAAAAAAACCCAGGAAAACGAAGCTAGATGTGAGCTAGTGCCGGCAGTGGCAGAGCTGCCACAGCTTTGTGCAGCCGAGATCGTAGGAAAAGGCACCTACAGTCAATCAAGAAACTCGTGCAAGTCCCTCTCCACATGCCTGTAAATTCAGAGAGGGGCTGGGAGGCTGTTGCTGTCCTCATCCCCATCGCAGCGCCTCTCCTGCCCAGGCTCCGGGGTGTTATATGCCTCCCTTGCTGAGATTGCAGAGCGTCACCTCGATCGAGATTATTAATCGGGCACAGGGAAGGGGCGATACTTGGCGTGTTTGAGGGTCCCTCCGGGTGCTCGGTTCACAGGAATGAGCCATATATTCTCCTGCAAACAAGTAATTTTCCCCTTGCAGGAGCTGTACATCTCTGCCAGCCACATCACGTAGGGACACCGGGAAAGACGGATGGCCCTCCACGCCTGCCGTGGCACCGCCGGCACGAGGGGAGCCTGCCTGGTGTCAGACATGCCCCGGCGCCAGCTCGGCTCTGCCGGACCAAGGCAGCCTTGTGCCGGCAGACGGCATTGTCCTTGTCGGGAAGCCGAGCCCTCTCTTCCTTCAAATTAACTGGGGGAGAGCTAAGCACAGCCGAGTTAAGTTCGGCCCTGGGGGATTCCAGTCTAGTGGACTATTACTGCTGTCTCACTTCATTATAATGAATAATAAAGAGATACTTACACACGGCTTCTGTAAATTATTCATTGCGTGCACTGAAGAATCAGGGCAGCAATATGTAAAACAGACAACTTGCATGTCTGCGCTCATATAAATATCCAGACTACAGCCCTGCGAGGTACTCTCGGGTCCCCTCATTAGGGGTGAAGCACAAGGACTCGGGTTTGAAGTGACAGGGATGAGACGCTCGTGCCGGCACTGAGTATGTTTGACTGGTGCTGCCTGGCTTCGGCTGGCGCATACGGGATGTGCTTCCCGAGGAGATCTGAGGCCGGTCCAGGATACCTGAGAACCGGGGTGGTTCATTCTGCATTTACAGCTCACATTTACATCTCAGAGCTGCACCCCCACAAGCATCCAGGGATGCCCCAGGTGGACACGCTCAGAGGAGGAGGGCAAAGAGAGCATCACCCTCCCTTGTCCGTGGTGCTGGTGACTGGTACTGGCCTCAAAACCACCTGGAATGACCAGGCAGCAGCAACTTGGAGACCTCTGTAACAAACCCATAATGAGCAAGGAGGCAAAGGCTCCTCCTTCCCATCTCTCCAGCTCACTCTTCAGTCACTGCCACTCAATAGGTAATTTAGGACCAAGTGTCTTTGGCTTTGTGCAGCATCATGCTCCTCTCTACCAGAGCCCAGACTGTTCCCTGCAGCTACAGACGACCAGACAAACCGCTCTCCTTCAAAAAAACCAGCCCTCCTGCACCTCCTGGGAATGTGTCAGAACCACCACCGGCAGAAAAGCCCCACCCATCAGCTGGCACAGAGCACACGCCATTCCTGGAGGCACCTTCTCAGGTGACCTCGCCTACCCACCGCCAGTTTTCCCGTGCCCTAGCAATTGGCACTACAAAGAGAATACCGACGGATACCCTGGCACAAGGAGCACCTCATCAGCTTCTTTACCTGTCTGGGAAAGCGATCTCCATTAGCCGCTAAGCTGACGGCACTCGCTTGTCTGCTGAGCCGTCTTTGCTCCCCATTTCCAATTGACCAGGATTATGATAATGTCTCCAGTAAGCAAACAGGTAAAGAGACTTCTGCAAAGTGTTTAGATAAAGCAGACAAGCTCTGACAAAGCTGGATAATAAAGCAGGCCAGGAGGTTTTCCCTTGAAGAGATCTAATTAAAACCAAAGACAAACTCCCATTAACAGTTTCCTGAAGGCACCGTATCCATCTCCAGAAACTGCCTTATGAGTCCAGAAGGGACAAAAGACAATAAAGTGCCTGTCACATGGGAGGGAAATAAACTTATCCTGGCTCTGCAGTTCACCTGGAGCAAGTCTATCAGCAAGGTAGGGGGAATATCTCGGGAATGATATCATCGGCCCCCAGCATACGCTGCATCCCAGCTCCCTCACACATCCCTTTGTGCAACATGACCTGTCTCATCTCTGCATCCCGCTTACACCCTCATTGCCTTTCAGCAGAGACTTTTCACCATCTGCAACCCTTCAGCTGCCTCCAACCACTGCTGCTCTCCTCCAGAGTGGCTGAGGAGCTTTGGATGCCAGGCTTTGCTGGAGCTCCGGCCCCCACAGTGCTCACAATGATACATGTGGGCTCTCCGAGGCTTCATCTCCTGAGACCCATATTGATCCCCTCACTCCGTGGGAGGACGAGAGCTGCCGTAGGGATCCCAGAGCTCCACCAGAGACGAGGGCGGTGAACCTGAACGCGGCAGCGTGAGAAGATGCATGAGGGTGGGAGCTGGGGGCACCGGCGCTGCGCTGCTTCCCCTCTAATTGCCCTTATTCCTCATTCTTAAATGCTAATTTTGAAGTTTGCCGTGGAATTATTTCACTTAGTGTCAACAATACAGATAGCTCCGTTGACATGCTCTTTGTGTTTGGTGGCACACAGCGGCCGTCTCCCTCCTCCTGCACCTATTAGGAGAGACTCCACATCGCTCCCACAGCAGGCTCCTTCCCAGCCCCATCAATGACACTGACAGTGCCTCTCTTACGTGTGGGACGAGCCATAACACCCTCCACCTTCACTCCATGCCTTCTCCAGCCGCGTCACGGACCCTTCCTGCACTGCTGACTCGGCTGAAGACGAGGGAGAAGCCTGAGGCTGCCCTCAACACCTCCCCCATGGTGAGGGAAATACTGTGTCCAGGGTCAGCACAAGTTTTCTAGCAGTAATTCGGAGGGATAAAGAGCACACGAAGAGCTGGAAGCACACAGGAAGGGTTGCAAAACCCTCTCCATGGGTGCAAAATATTCTGAGAAATGGGATGCATGGGACCCCAAAACATTGATGCACATCCTGAGAAATCCG
>VWPU01005582.1:0-22189 GCA_013398955.1 Callaeas wilsoni
CGCGCAACGCGCGCATGCTCGGCGCGGCCCCGTGAAGGTCAGCGCGGGCCGGCGGGGACGCGCGGGCGAGAGCGCTTTAACCCCTCCCGCGCCTCCTCGGCACCGCCCGCGGAGGGAGGCGGGGCGCGGCGGGGCGGCTCCCCGGGGCTGCGGCGCCGCAGGACACAGCGGCATCGGGCTTCTCTCGGGGTGGGCGAGAGCGCTTCGCCTCGGCCCTTTGTCCCCCCCGCCGGAGCATGCGCTCGGCTGCGCATTTCAGGGTTTTCTTACTTTTCCCCTTAGCTGCAGATACGCCATGGAGCCGCAGCTGCCCCGATCTCCATCGATAGCCGCTGATTACCTTCTGGAGCAGGAGGACAACTGCTATGAAGTGCTACTAATTTAAGTTCAAGACCATACAATATATATTGTAATCTACCTGGATGTTCTTAACAGACATCCAAAACCATATTTCCTTGAACATCAAATTCCAAGGCCAGCCACTTGAAAATTAAGGAATGGCCATACGCGTTTCAGCTGTTGACTGAGTAAATATAAAAAAAAAAGTTTAAAAATCCTGTAATAATAAAAACTAAGCTCTTACTTAGTATAATGGTAGTTCTCCAAGCACTTTAGGAAATAAATCAGTACATGCAGGTCTTTATGTTTTGCAAATGGAAAATTAGGTACAAATGGATGGAAGCGACTTGCCCAACATCACCTAGCTGAGAATGAAACCAATTTCCTGTGATTCTTCAACCCTTCACAATAGCGTCCAGGAAAACTACTGTGCGAGGCATTTGCACAAAAGGGTGAAGGTTACCATGCAAAAATGTCATTTCCCATATTAGGAGAAAGAGCATATAATTTTATTCTAAGTTGTTCGGGTTTCTATTTTCCCACCTTTTTTTTTTTTTCATAAAAAACTAGAAAATAGTCGTCAATGTTCTTTAAAAAAGTGACTGATTCAACCCAAGTCGTCCCCTACTGCTGCAAGTATCCTGGCAGCTCCCAGCCATCTCTGGCCTGGAAGTTCTCTGTGCCATGGGGCTCTCTGCAAGGCTTGTGTTCCTCCACTGGTTCTTGAAGGCTGAGCACGCACTGGGGCCTCATTCATACTCACTTTCAGCTTGCTTCATGTCACATTCCCAGACCATTTCATTTCACAGAAAGGCTGACCTCCTCCCTGGTACTTCCTGGGGCTCTCGAAGCCCACCTGGTCTCCATGTGTGTGGTTTGGTTTAATTTCAGTGCTGTTATTCAGGCTTTTCAGGTGGTTAAACTAAGATGGTCTGATTAGAAAAGAGGTGAACCAAGTTGTAGTTTTAGGGAGACATGCTTGCTGCTACTTGAGATGTTTTGATCTATAGGTACTTATAGAAGTACATGAAGGTGCTGATTGCCTTAAGCAGGCATGGTTTCTCTCATCCAAGTTTCACTAAAGTCAGCATCGCTCTTTTCACTGAAACTTAAAATATTCGCAACAGTTTTGGAATTGATGCAATGTGGCATAGAAGACATGCTGGAACCAGAAAATATCCCAAGACTGAGGCTCTGCCTAACCCAAAGAAATGTCCACTTGTTCCTGAGGTCAGAATTATTCAGTAGTCCCATTAACAATATGGATAATGTACTTAGAGAACATGCTTATGCAATTTCCTAGCAACATACGGTTTGAAGAGATTACAAGTTTGCTACAAGAGATGATTAAAATTAAAATCCTGAGGACCTGGAGATATGTCCTGTTTTTTTCAAACCACAATTCAATCAGAAACAGTGCAGGGTTCCACATCAGGATAGAAATCAACAACTATCTAAACAGAAGATGAGGAACAACTGGCTGAAGGGAGTTTTTTTCAGAAAAAATATCTGGGGATATGACAGATCATAAGCTGAATGTGAGTTAACAGTACTACACTGACACAAAATAAACAGATTAAACCCCCAGAAGATCAGGAACTGCAGGAATGCTGCCCCACTGCTCTCATCCCCTTGGTGGCAGCATAGGCACTGACAACAATACTCTAGATTCTTCTTTTCTCCTCATTTCCTCTCTCCTCCTTCCCCTCATCCCCTGAGCTCTTCAGGGCCCAAGCTGTTCCAGCTCAACATTTCTTTAAGGTTGCAAAATCAAATTTTGCCAGAATTGCTGAGGAACTCTTCCAAAGCAATTCTGTTGTGGTATGAATTGTCAGTGTCTCATCCAGACCAACCTTTGCAGTCAGGGACTCTGTGCATCAGAGGAAATGTGGGAGAAATCAGGAAACCAGAATGGTTAAGGAAAGAACAGTAAGTGTGATAAGAACTGTAAGGCCCAAACAAGATAAAGAGAAAACGACACCATCGTCAGGTATCCAAAAGGCTGCTGCAAATACACGGAGGAGCTGCTCCCCATACACAAAGTATAGGAAATAATGGATTGAATTTCTCCCAGGAAGATGTATGTTGGATATTAAGGAGAAGCACAGCAGTGACAGTAGAGATGTTCTGGGATAGTCTGTCCAGCAAGGATGGGAATCCCAATTGCCACAGGTCTTTCAAGAACAGGTTAGACAAGCATCTATCCAGAGTGATGTAGGTGGTGTGGATTCTGACTTGGGGCAAGACAAAGGACCAGCTGATTTCCAGCCGTTCCTTTTGCCTTATTTCCCTACAGAAACTGTATGAAATTTCGTAACACAAAGGTAACACTTCTTTTCTTTCATCCAGAGTAGTTTCCCCTGACAGCTTTCACATATCTCATGCAAGGAAATTTCAACCGAACAAAAAGAGTCCCTTAAATTTTTTATTGCAGGAGGAAGTACACATCTGATTGTTAATGACAATGCACGAACGAGGACTCTGCATATGCCGAGTGCTACCAGTTATCCTTTGGGGCTTCCCAAGTATCACACAGCTTTTATATTGTAGCTTTTTGCTCTCTACTTGACTCCTGCTCAGCCACAATCTTGCATCACTGTGCCACAGGCCTTCCTTTCTCTGTTAGGCCTTTCCACTACTTGTTTCTAAAATCTATCAGGGAAGGAGGGAGGAAGAGAGAGAGTGAGAGAGAGAAAGAAAGGGAGAGAAAGGGAGAGAAAGAAAGAGAAGAAAGAGGAGAGAGAGAAAGAAAGCAGGCAAAGAAAAGTGTTTGTCTCTGTCTCTTGAAGGTTCCAAACATTATTGTGCAGAGGTAGAGAGAGAAAGTTATTTCCTGATTATTTTAAAAGTAATCAAAGGCAACAGCAGGGATGCTAAAAGATGGAGAAATATATAAAATATATATGTAATATTATAGGATACGTGTCATCATATATTATATGTCATCAGAATTATCATGTTATCAACCACACTATTATTTTAATCAATTCTGCACAATTCTGTTTGACCTCATGGTAAGCTGTCTAGTTCTACCATGCCTTTACCTCCACTTTTCCATCCTCAACATCCTCACCAACCCTCTTTACACTGAGTGTGCAGCAACAGCTGTGCACGGCTTCAAACATCTGAGCGAAGAACCAGAGCACTGCAAGCAGCAGCCACAATCCTCATCCTCTAGCCAAGAGGCAGAGCTGCAAAGTGTGAGAGGTTCATAGTAAGACTTTGGTCCTGGAAGGAGAAGAATTGGGAATACAGATTTGAATTTTTCAAAAGTGAAGGAAATAGAGGAATTCTCAGTAAGTAATCCTGAAGGAGCAGAGAGAAAAAGACCTATCAACAACTACCCTCAAACCAACTGCCCCCTAGTCCAAGAAATGTATCTTCATGATATTTGGTGGTTAGAATGATGGCTTTTGGGTACATTTGGTAAGAGCATCTTAAAAGATTCACCTAATGTCACTCACTGACAGAACAGACCTGAGAGAACCACTGGGTCAGCAACTGGGAACCACTGGTTCTTCCCAATGAGGGTGGTGAGGCCCTGGCACAGGTTGCCCAGAGAAGCTGTGGCTGCCCCATCCCTGAAAGTGTTCCAGGCCAGGTTGGACAGGGCTTGGAGCAATTTGGTCTACTGGTTGGACTGGTAAGTCCCTTCTGACTCAAACCGTTCTGTAATTCTCTGATTCTGTGTATAATCGACAGCAACCATCTCACATATAACCCTTTCAGATAGAAGTTTATGCACAGCACTTTAAATCTTGGTATTCCTAGGGGACAGATGCTAAAAATCTGACTTCTAGGGTTTTGTATATGTGGCTATTTTCATTTACTCTTATCAACGTTGTCCTTAATAGTCCTTTGTGTTTAATGTTTATGCTTTGAAGCATTTCTACATACCTGTCACACCCACATTCACTCCTCCTTTTGTCAGACTAAACAAGTGAAACTGTTATTTGCATTCTTAAAACTCTGTGCCCATTGCTCATCATTCCATCTTTTTCCTGTCAGTCCCAGTTAACCTGGCTGGAATAAGGGCAGACAGAATTTTATCTCCAGTGTCCAGGCCACATCCTTGTGTGCCATTAAGATTTTTCTCATGAGGAGAAATCTATCAAACCTTGCTAGGCTCACAGCTGCCTTCCACAACATCCTGACAGTTCCCTCGAACGTGAACTGGTGTACTGGGCTGTTTCTCCTTCTTAAGCAGTGTCATTAAATCAGCTTCTGGCATACTGTGCCTACTCCTGTGACAAGGCCCCAGGTGCATGGCTGCACACTGTACTGTCACCAGATACCAGCTGGTTTCTATTTGTGTAGTTCACAGTCAAGCAGTTCTTCCCATATAACCTGTTCTCTTCTGCTTCAACGATACCTATTTTGCATCATCAGCAAATTTAATTATTACATTGCCTATTTTTGTGCCATGGGCATTAGTGAAAGTATTAAATGACACCAATCCCAAGACAAATCCTGAAGAAACCGCAATGTCTTTTGTGTCTTCTTTACTGAGCTTCTTACCTACTTTGCAGTTCTGCTATTACCTGTCTTCTGAGTCCCAGCCAGATTTTCAGATCACACTGTATCAAAGGCTTCACTCAACTCTAGACAAGAAAGACATTGATTCCTTTGTGTAGAAAATTACTTATCTGAGAAAGAGTAGATTAGTAAACTTAGGTTGCTTTTTCATACCATGCATATCCTTCCTATGCTCAGTTATTTTCTCTTTCAAAAATCATTCTTGAGCCTTGCATGGACTTAGGATGAAGCTAGTGCATCTGCCTAGGGTACTCTTGCCCTTCTGTATTGTCAGAAAACCTACAGGATTTCCTGTTTGTTCATCAGCAAAAACAAATTTAAAGTCCATTTTGATTAATACTAGCAATGCTAAGAATTACGTCCTACTGTCACTGAAAATCATTTGAAAAGTATCTATAGTTTAAGCAAATCAATAGTAAGTAAATATGAACTGAAGGATGTATTCATATGCAAAGCTGCCTAAGAATTGAGCACTAGGAGGCTGGAGAAATCACAGAACCAAAGAAGGAAAACAGCAATCTTGGCTGTCTCATAAATTAACTCCCACTTCAGCTGAACTGGAAGGACACTTAACAGGGGAATACAATCAGATCGACCTTAGAACATGATGGAACTGAGAGCAAGTAATAGTGATGATCATAAAAAAACTGCATTGCCAGACAAGGCCAAATGTCTTTTAAAATTATTTTATTTGGCAGAATAATTACAACAAATACAGATTACCCCAAAAAGTCAAAGTTAATCTCAAATGGTACATCATTACAGCAAATAATGGCTTTGGAAAAAAACAATGGCAGCCAGCAGGAAATGACAAATGTGACTTAGAGGCAATATAAAACATTATCATGTGCCTGAAATTCTTAATAGGAATATAATTTGTATGTAATTTGTGAGTAACATTACTGAAAAGTTATAAGCAAGTAATAAACAAGTGGAAGGAAAGTGACTACTACGGACTCCAAGGTGGGTTGATACATACAGATTTTTTTACCTCCTTCAAAGATCTAAAAGAGGGAAGCAAAATATATGTAGATTAAATCCTCACACAAGAAGATTTTGGAAAAGTTTCACAGCCAGTCAGGAGAGAGGATAAAAAACTCAACTTGGCCTAAAATGTTAGACAGGAGACTTAGCTGGAAAAAATCAAGCTGGTGGAAGATAAATCCTGAGGTGGAAGAACTGCGGTATGTCTGTGCAGCAGGTAGGATGGCTTGCTAATCCTTTCAGCGTCGATCCACCCAGTACATAAATACATGTATGAAATCACAGGACCGTGAGCACAGCAGCTTGTGGCCCAGCACTTGGGCTCCAGCTGGACAATGGGCTTTTGACTAAGGCTCATCTGAGCAAGTGAGTATTGCAGAAGTGGAAACTGCCTGGCTACCGCACAACACAGTGGTTTGTCTGCTCCTCTCCCTCACCAGGCACAGGCACAGCAGGCTGGCAGCTCCCAGCTCAGAGCCACAACCTGCCTTTGGCAGTGGAGTCACCGGGCACACAGCGTGCACAGCAACACACTGCATGTGATCCCAGGAAAAAGCACATCTGAATGACAAGGCACACAAGTGGTGGCACAAGTTACTTGTTACATCATCTTCAAAACGTGCAGAAGAAACACAGGCAGAAGAAACGTAAGTTGAATCATTATGGCGTTCAGCGCTTTCCAAAAGAGAGTTTACTTTGGAGAACTCCCAGGACAGGGGCGTGTTTGGGCATGGCCATGAACTGTCAGAGGGAGAAGAGCTGAGTGTTGTACTTTGTGTCACATTCTCTGTCACATGTCACAATCCTTCCTATTCTTGGGACTCAGTAGTTTCTGGTGCCTGAGAGTACGAGGCGGTACAGCTAAGAACAATGTAGTCTCTGACCTTGACAGTTTACAGATGAAGTTAACCGATGGAAATAGAAGGAGCGCAGTGGAATAGAGAACACTCATCCCGACAGGCATGCCAGCTGTCTGGCTGCACTTGTTTGGAACAGCCACCAAATTCCTACCCTGTGCAGTCCATCCTTGGCACCTGTTTTCTGACCAATTTATACCCAGCCTGCAACTTGAAACCATAGAAACAGTGCACTTGTGGGGGATTTTGACTACCTTGTTGTCTCTTGGGAAATAACTATGCTTCCTTCTTCAAAGAGATTCCCTAGTGTTCTGATATATATATATCAGAATATACAGCCAAGCTGGTGTATATATACATATGATACAGCAACACCAAATGCTAATTATAAATATTATGCCAAATAATAATACATAAATTTTTGCTAAGGTCATAGAGAGAAAGACTTTCTAAATTGTTAGTTGTAAGTCTGAGACACCATGAAAATTAAAACACTATTTCTTTAAATCCTTTTAGTTAAGATCTTGCATATTAATCTCCACTAGGGTATTCACCTAATCTAAACAAGCATAAAACAAACCTAAAAAATGAGTGAAAAGTTTTTATAATGGAAAGTTAATCACTAATATTCCATTAATAAGAAATACAGGGAGCCAAGAAATATTCCAACACAAAAAAAGCTTGTCATATTTCTGTTCTTCAGAAAAGCTTCTTTTGTCTATCACATAACTTATTCCTTTCCTGCTGCATTTGATCTTTAGCAACTCTTCCACTTGGCTGATTTTGTTTTGACAGTTACGCTTTTTTTTAATTCTCTGTTTCTCCACCTCCTTCTATTCGAGTCAATCCTTCCTCTCCCCTGTTCAAGCTCCTTCTGTTGCACATCACAAAACCACAATTCTGTCTCTTCTGAACTTGGCAAATACTTTTTTTTTCACTCTGATTAAATCCTCTTGGAATGCCACAGGCAAAAATTTGCTCCAAAACTGTCTATATGCAGTATAGATACTGCATATAGATAAGGGCCCAATTCTGCATCCCATCAGCCTTATGCATTTGCCGATTTTACCCTGCCCTGCATCCACTTTGCCATACAACCCCAGGATGTCTTGTCTCTTCCACAGCGCTGCAAAGAGTCAACAATCATGGTTCCTCATGAGAAATTATTTAATCAAAAATCAGTTGCAGACCTACATCCCTCTCCTGTTATGGCCTTATTTTAAGGCTTATGATCTTCCCTCATACTTCAACTCCATGTGTCTATCAAAAGACCAGTGTTGTGAACCCTCTTGCCTGCCCACAGAAACAACAGGTCTCTGACATTTCAAACCAGACAAAGCCCTGAAGAACACCCTCAGAAAATTACTGTTCTGTCTGGCAGCTGGTGAAGAATGGACCACATATAACTGCAACAGTTAATATTTCAGTTCCTGATCTTGTTGCAGTCTCCCTGCAGCAAGGCATCTGAGAGAGCAGGAACATGTGAAATGCTTTTTCCGCCGTTTGCCTATGGTTGGAGGACAGAAGGGCCTCAGTCACGGTCTTCAGACTGATGAAGCTGCGACATATTCTCCTGATTCCTATAGCAACGGTGCCGTATCTGCTCCCAGACTGACAGCCCACCTCTCCCTCCTCCAGAAAGCTTCTGAACATCCATGCTGTTAGTGATGCCGTGTCTGGTCCCTTTTCACCCTGAACACGCACTGAATTCCAATAACTGACAACTCACAGGACACGAGTGCTGTGGTGGCTGGAGACAGACTCTTTAGGAAGGGCAGGCTGGGGGGTGAGGAGGAGGAGCTGCCCTTCAGCCAAGCGTGTGGCTGGAGCACACAGAGCTCCGTCTTGGGATGGACAGAGAATGAGCTGAGAGTTCACAGACCAGAGTTAGGGTCAGGGTTGTCAGGTAGACCAACACGTAGCGCCGTGGTAGGTGTCTGCTTCAGACCACCTGCTGAGGAAGAAGCAGTGAGACCACAGACAGCAGGAAAAATCCCCGTGAAGTCTTCATGGAAGACTTCAACAACCCCAGTATCTGCTGAAGGGATAACAGAGCAGGGCGCAAGCAATCCACGAGGCTTCTGGGTCACACTGAAGATAAACTCCTAACATGGGCAACTGAGGAGCAGACAAGGAGAGGTGCTCTGCTGGACATGGAAGAACTGGTCAGGAATGTGAAGGTCGGAGCCACCTTGGCTAGACCATAAGATGATGTTTCAGGAACATGAGAGGATGGATCAGGGTAGAAAACAGGATCATAGCCCTAGAGTTCAAAAGAGCAGTCTTTGGCCTGTTCAGGGATCTTCTTGGAAGAATTCTATGAGTTATGGCCTTGGAAAAAAGAGAGTTCCATGAGATCTGGTTGATTTTCAAAGATCACCTCCTCCAAATTCAAGACTGGTTCATCCCACGGGCAGGAAATTAATCAAAAAGCAGCAGGAGGCCTGCATGCATGAACAAGGAGCTCCTGACTGAGCTGAAGCATTACAAGAGGTAGATGCAGGGACAGGTTATCCAGAAGGAATATAGAGACAGTGTCCAAGCATGCAGGGATGCAATTAGGATAACAAAAGCCCACCTGGAGCTGAATCTAGTGAGGAACATGAAGGGCAGACAGAAAGATTTTTATAAATATCTCCACAGTAACAGACAGACATGGGAGAATGTGGGCTTGCTGGGGAGGGGATTTGCTGAGAATGAACACAGAAAAAGCTGAAGTACCGAATGCCTTCTTTGCATCTTTCTTTACTGGCAAGATCGGCTGTCAGGAATTCCAGGCTCCTAAGACCAGTAAGGAAGTCTGGAGTGAGGAAGACTTGCCCTCAGTGAAGGAAGACAAGATCAGGGAATGTTTGAACCAGATGGACATACACAAGAGGTGAACAGGTTTTTACTTAGAAAAGGCTGCCCAAAGAGCAAGTTCACTCCATCACTGCAGATATGCAGAAGTTCACTGAACCTGGTACTCAGCAAATTGCTCAAGCTGACGCAGCTCTGAGATGGGAGGTTGGAACACATGATCTCAAGAGGTCCCTTTTAACTTCAACCATTCTATGATTTTATGATTCTAGTCAGGAAAGTCTTAAGCATGACAAGTTACTCAATCAACTTGCCCAATCAACAATCAGTGAATTCATATGAGGAACCACAGCCTGGAGACTGGAGCAGAATCAAGGCAAGGACAAAACACCCGGAGTGACTTTACCTGGAAGCATATATACCTGTCCAAAAGCAGTGACTGAAAGTGCTTTTTGCCTTAGAAGGTATGTATTAGGGGGCAAAACAGTACAATAATGAAGGTAAGTAATGCATTTTTATTTTGCTATCCTTTAATGCAGGACTAGGAAGAAGCTACTGGAATGAAAAGCAGGCTGTTGACGAAAAAATTAAAACAAACACTGCTTAGTAATACCTACACTCAATACATAGAAATGCATTCAAAATGCTGCTTCTAAAATAATTTTCCCAGTTCATCACTTCGAAATTATTACTGTTTCATTAGTGCTTCTGCATCCCACGCCTCATATTTAAAAAAGATAAAAACATCAAACCATGCTTCGATCCTACTTCTGGTAGGTGCTAAATATGAGTTGGCTCCCTTAGAAGAGTATCACAGTAGATTTAGAAGAAGTGGTGCCTATGATACATAATTTGCTTACTTTATTAGCAGTTCTTATATGGTGGATCTCGTGCAGATAGGCCTGCCAGTGTCTCTGCACAATTCTCCTTTTAGACACCAAAAAGGGCTGCTGAGATGCAGACTCCTTGCATATACATTGTTTCCTGTTTTTCAGATTTGTCTGTCCTCTCCTTTGAAAGAATCAACATCAAACACTCTCTGATGCCTCTCTGGATAGCAAAAATCCTGCTTTCCTTATGGGGAGCTGCAAAGAAGTCTTTAATGATGGCAATTAGGGACTGAGGAAGGAACTCCCCAGATTAAAGAACACTGCACAATTAATCTGTTTTACACAGGGAGCAGGAACAGTACCACACTCTTCCAGTTCCTCCTCGTAAGCTGCAAGATCAGAGCACCTGAATGTGCCCACAGCCTCTGCTCCAGGGAGGAGCAACAAAGAGCTGGGAGCCTGCGCTGACAAGCTCTGCACAAGCCCTCCTTGAGCACCCCTCCAGTCCGTTGCCATGGGAACAGATAGATGCCTTCCTGTTGCCAAGGAGACAGCCACTGCTTTTGGAGACTGTGCCCAAAGCATTTCAGCATCTTTAAGATCATAAGGAGTTTTACACAGTCCTAATCACCTCCCCCAGTTAAGGACATCAATCATTCTCCTATTCCTATTTTCAGAATATGTTTTAAGCGTTTTGCTATAATATGTCAGATTATCCCTAATACCTGGTTTTGATATCAACATTTAAAATGACATTGCCAACCTACACGCCTGTGTATGCCTGTCTTTTCTCCTGCTGTCCTGTTGCTCTTTCAATTCACTCTCACTGATCTAATGTGCAATAAAACGGATTCCTTCCTCTCCATGGGTTTCCTGTGGTCTAGACCTGCACTTCCAGAAAAGCTGGCTGGCAAAAGGCAGTGCCCATCTCTCCTCCGTCTTCGCCTTCGCCACTGGTTTGGGCCAGAAGCGGCTCTGTGCAGTGCACCGGCGGCCTCGGGGCAGCAGCGCCGGGCGGCGGCACAGGGCAGGCTGCCGCTGCGCTCCCGAGCCGCGCGGTCGCTGCAGCCGGCTCTGCGGGACGCCGCCCCGGCAGTTCCGCACTGCCCCTCGGCGGCCGCTCCGGCCCGTCCACCGGGGAGAGGTGCTGCAGCACGGGGCCTTGCTGGCGGTGGGATCTGCACTGCAGCCATGCAGGAGCAGCAAGGGAGTTCCCTGGGCTGCAGGATGCAGTGCCCAGGGCACTGCTGGTGCCACCCAATCTCGTTTCACATTCTCTCTCCTCCCTCACGCAAGCCTTTTCCCCATCCTTCTGAAAAGACTGCACTGATACTTAAGACTTGCAACTTTGGGAGGAGCGTCAACTGAAACAGGGGCCTGCTGCTCCATATACCTGATGTGGGGAAGGAGAGACAACTAGAGACTGGGCTCAAAGCATCAGCGGATAGCATGCCTCATAATGGGGAAACCTGGTGGCTTGGTGTTTCTGGCAGCAGAGGGATCCCTTCTCCACCCTTATACCTCAGTTTAACAGAGTGAATGCAGTGCAGTGCCCTAAGAGTGAAGGGGAACACGGTCCACTTACTAATCACAGAAGAGAATTACAGAATCATTAAAGTTGGGAAAGACCTTCAAGATCATCAAATCCAGCATAAGTCCAGCACTGCCAAGTTCACCACTAAGCCATGTCCCCAAGTGTCATGTCTACGTGTCTTTTACCTTCCCACTAGGAATGGTGACCCTAATACTTCCTTGAGAAACCTGTGCTGGGGCTTCACAACCCTTTCAGTAAAGAAATATTTCCCAACAACTTGACGCCATTCCCTCTCCTCCTGTCCCTGTTCCCTGGGAGCAGAGCCCGACCCCCCCGGCTGCCCCTCCTGTCAGGGAGTTGTGCAGAGCCACAAGGTCCCCCCTGAGCCTCCTTTTCTCCAGACTGAGCCCCTTTCCAGCTCCCTCAGCCGCTCCTGGGGCTCCAGCCCCTTCCCCAGCTCCATTCCCTTCTCTGGACATGCTCCAGCCCCTTGATGTCCTTCTTGTCATGAGGGGCCCAGAGCCGCCTCCAGGAATGGAGTTGGCTCAGCAGGGCCACCACAGGGACAGGCACTGCTCTGGGGCTGTGCCCACACTGGTGCTGGTAGAAGTCAGGTGCCATTGGCCTCCTCTCCACGTGGGTGCATCAGGGCTTATGTTCAGCTGAAAAAAAAAAACCCAACACCCACAATATTTTGTGCTAGTTTTAAGACTATTGCCTCATAATTTCATCACATGCCTGTATCTTCCATAAATCCTAAGTTGATTTGTGCTTTGCCTTTCCTCAGTGGTGGCTGATGATCTCTAGCACTTTTACCTTCATATATCATTTCTCTAAAGAATTCTCACATGCCTCCTCTGATGGAAATCTCTCCACCTCTCACTATCCTAATCACTTTTTCTAGAATTCTTCTAGTTCTACTGGTCACTGCATCTTAAGGGATACAGAACTCCATTCTCTCTTCAGATCGTAGGAGAGCCATGGATTCATACAGTATTACAATAGTAACTTCAGCTTTTTAAATTCATTTCCCGTAATATCTAACATCAAATTTTCCATTTTAATCACTACTGTTAAGCTTGTGTTCACAGAGAACTCTCTACAAAGATGATAAGATTTCTTTCCTGAGCTGAAAGAGATAATTTTAGCAACAATGTGGCTACATTGGTAGGTTTATTTTCTTTATGCACTTCACATATAAATTCATCAACCTGGAATTTATTCCGCCATATTATCATCCAGTTTTGAAACACTCTTCCCCAATCCTAAGAGACAGATTTAGGTTCTACTATGCCAAATAATGTCACATTATCATCGAATTTTGTTGCTTCGTTATTTAGATCTTTGTCAATCATTCATCATACACTGAGTACAAAAGGGGGAACCAAAAAGGCACAGAAACTCAATATTTATTCATCCTTCTACAGCCACCACCTTCAGCAACTGCCGGTCCCAGAGACTGCACTAATTCAGCTTAGACCTCCTGAAAGCTATGCTGTAGTTTCCTAAAGGCTCATCAGTCAGTGGAAGTCTGCTCTTGGGCTTTGTCGCCATTATCCCTTGACTAACAGCCTTGTGTCTCTCTTTTTCTGTAGCACTTTCCCCATGTACTTATTATCCCCTTTGCACAGAGAACCTCCTTGACTGCCTGACCTCAATGAAGAAGAGGTGTACTCTCGCCTTGCATGTACCCTTACCTTTCCTGGCAAAATTCACTAGGAAGTGCACATTGCTGCCTCTGGGGAAGAACAATCCCAGGCATCGGGACGTGCTGGGGCCACTCAGCCCAAGAGCAGTTTGTCAGACAAAGACCCCGAGCAAACACGAGGCAGCAGCGAGGGCAGGGTACCTGGGCTGCGCTGGGCACAGTGACATCCAGGAGGGGATCCTTCCCCTCAGTGCAGCATGATGAGGCCACAGCTGGAGTGCTGTGCCCAGTGCAAGAGAGACATGGACATACTGGGGAGTGCAGAGAAGAGCCATGAGGATGCAAAGGGACTGGAGCATCTCTCCTGTGAGGAAAGGCCAGGAGTGCTGGTACTGCTCAGTCTGGAGAAGAGAAGGCTCAGAGAGGAGCTCATTAATGTATATAAATACCTGATGGGACCATGCAAAGAGGATGGATCCAGGGTCTTTTCAGTGGTGCCCAGTGACAGGACCTGATGCCACTGGCACAAACGGAAACGCAAGAGGTTCCCTTGGCACATCAACAAATGGTATTTTACAGTGAGGGTGACAGCTTGCCCAGACAGGTTGTGGAGTCTCCCACCTTGGAGATATTGAAAGGCTGGCTGGACATGGTCCTGGGCAACCAGTTCTGCTTGATGACCTCCAGAGGTCCCTTCCAACCTCAAGCATTGTATGAGTCACTGCTTTTTCTTACTGCTTACGAGGAGTTTTCTTTACTGACTATTTCCCTTATTAACTTTTATATTCTTTAGAAACCTTGCGGAGAGCCATTTTCAAAACACTGAAGTGCAATATGCTGACAAGCCCACTTTTATTTACATGACCTATCAAAGAATTCTAATCCTAATAAAACAGGGACACAATGGAGAATAGAATAGGAATATAACAGACCCATGGGGCACTATTTGTCTCTGCAGAAGATACACTGACTCCTTACCTGCAATGGCACACTTACACATCAAGTCTTCAAACAAAAAACAGGACTCCACCAATTACAACTTTGTGTGCAATTTACATTGTTAAAGATATTAACAGATGAGGATGCCTGCAGCACTCGACAGAAGCATTCACTCAGAAAACAAAATTTGAAGGAGCTATGAAGAGCCTGACAGAAGACATTACAGTACACAGTATCGGTCAGTACTGGTTTTTTATCCCACTGCAGCCAGTGCTGGTCACATCTCTAAAAGCATACAGCAGAATTATAACCATACAGATATAGAAACACTAGGTACAAAATAATCCTCTTATGGAGAGGAACTGAAGCAGAGTGCCTGTTTACATTGCAGAGAAGGGGGGAAGCTACACAATGAAAATTGTCACTGTGCTGAAAGGAGTGCATTATCTTGTAATAGAAGAACTTGACGACCAGCAACAAAAACAGAGGACTAGGTTCAAAATGAATGAAATCTTTTTCATGCAAAATAGCCAGCCTGGGGCACTAACTGACATAGGACCAGCCAAGACACACTGAAGATGCAAAAAGCAGTAACTAGATAAGGAGTATCCAGTTTTCTCGAACTTGTAAACCACTTGGCAAAATCTGTATGTGCCACACATCCACAAGACACACACCACCACTTACTTTAGAGGATGCTGGAGACTAAAAGTACCAGACAGTCCACAGCAAAGTTATGACAGCAGATATTTCTCAGGTGCCCTGTCTCAGGGCCCACTGCCTTGGTCCCTAGCTGGTCTGTGCACATCCCAGGGAGATCTAGGCATGCTGTTCTTAGCAGTCCACACTGGTTCACTTCCTTACTAAGACAGATCTGGACTACCAAGTACAAAACTGGCAAAGGAATTACTTACAAACCACATACAGATACCATTGGAATAGAGAATTCAATTAATACGAGAAAGCTAAGTATTAAGAGAACAAGCAGAGGGCCTGGCATGGCCTTTACAGCTTCAAATCCTTCCTTGCCCCAAGTCAGCCTTGATCTGCCAAAACCCTTCTTAACAGATATTTGTCTAAGTTCTTAAACCCTCCATTGATAGAAGGTCTACAAGCAGTATATCGCATTTAAATCCAATGGTTAACCAGCTTGTCTTTGTGGAAGGTATAAGGCTCCCAGTAAGGACCAATGGAAATCAATTAGTGCTCAGTAAAATATGAGTGTCACATGATCCAAAAGTTTCTTTAAGCCATAAGGTCCATTAATGTGTAAACAACCATGATCAATGCAGATCAACACCTGGCTTCATGGCTGGTGTTGATGTCAAGGCTTCGGTTTCTCCAGTCATGGGATGTTCTTTGATGAACACAGATTACTAGAGAGAGACAGGATTCACCATCGGCCAGTTCCCTGAGGATCCTGGCATCTGTTTCATCAGGTCCCATGGACTTGTGTATGTCCATGTTCCTTAGATAGTCTAGGTTCTGACCTACTCCTACAGTGGGCAGGACTTCATTCCCCCTGTCCCTACCTTGAGATTCGGGGCCTCCAGAGATTTGGGAAGAGCAATTACAAGTGAAAACTGAGCAGGAAAAAAATTTGTTGAGTACCTCAGCCTTCTCCATTTTGGTGGTCACTAATTCTGCATCTCATGTATTGGGGGAACAGATCCTGGCCACACGTGCTGCCAGCCCAGAAACAACCTGTGTCCTGGGCTGATCCCACCACATGGACAGCATGGGGCGAGATTGTTCCTGTTTGCTCCTGTCAGACCTCACCTGTGATCCACAGTACAAGACAAACATAGATCTGTTGGAGCAAGCCCAGAGGAGGCCACAGAGATGCTCTGAGGGCTGAAGCTCCTCTGCTCTGGAGATGGGCTGAGAGAGCCAAGGGTGTTCAACCTAGAGAAGAAAAGGCTCCAGGGAGATTTTCTTGCAGCCTTTCAGTATTTAAAAGGGGCTTGTAAGAAAGACAGAGAGAGACCTTTTACCAAGGCCTGTCAGACAGGACAAGGAACAACACTTTTAAACTGCCATTTTAAAGAGGGCAGTTTTAGATTAGACCTAAGGAAGACATTTACAGTGAGGGAGGTGAAACACTGGAACAAGACTAGGTGATCTGTGAAGGTCCCTTCCAACCCATACCATTCTATCCCTCTGTGACCCATAGTGAATGAGCTTTTGTACTTTCTCCTGCAACCGCTCAGATTGGCCTGTCCACACAGAGTGTGATCAGCCTGCCAGCCCATTCAGTTACTATGTGGTTATCCCTATTATCTCAAAGAACAAACAAGAATAAAACCCCTTAATTAACCTTCCACTATGTCCTCTCTCTACCATGAAAATGGAAAGCTTAAAAATCTGCAAGTAACATTTTAAAATCATTCCTCACTGGTCTCACAGCTGCAAACACAGCTCTTGCTTTCCATCTGGACACCACCTTTTAACTATAAATTCTGCCATTGCCATGAATCATAGTATTTTACCAGGAGAAAATGACTAGTTTAAATCTTTAAAAATATTAAATTTATAAATTTTCAATATCATACTTTGTTGAGCCTTGCAATTTCACCACGTGAAGTCAAATTTCTTTCACATCATAGACTCATAAAACATTAAGAGGTTGGAATGGACTTAAAGATCATCTAGTCCCAAGCCCCTCTGCCATGGGCGGGGACACCTTCTACTAGATCAGATCACTCAAGGCCTTATCCAACCTGGCTCTGAGCACTGCCAAGGTCAAGGCAGCCACAACCTTCCTGGGCAACCTGTTCCAGTGTCTAACCACCTTCATAGTAAAAAAAATCTTCCTAATATCTAACCTAAATTTACCCTCTTTCAATTTGTACCCATTACTCCTTTTCCTATTACTGCAGTTACTAACAAAGAATCCCTCTCTAGCTCTCCTGTAGCCCCTTCAGATACTTCTACACAACATTCTCTTCTCCAGACTGAACAGTCCCAACTTTCTCAGCCTGTCTCTATAGGGGAGGGGCTCATCAAAAGCATATTTGCAAATGAAAGGCCACATGCTGAAAAGTTAAGTTTACATGATTTCCCACTTCAATGCAATAGCTGTGCCTGTAAATATAAAAATATATAACTGGTAAATTGTGTTTTCTTCTCTGCAGTTTAGGACCTCGAAAGGAGCTGAACTTACTTTACTTTAAACAAGTAATTTTTAAAAATTTATTCACAGGCAGAGAGTAAGTGTGCCAAATTTGGGGGTAAAAGGCAAAAGATACAGTGTTGAATAGAGTCTTACACTGACATTCTTGGAGCAAGCAAATTCTTCAGTCTAGCTAAGGCCTTCAAGCTAGCTAAGGCTAGTTCTGTTCAGAGAGAAATGCTTCTATCCTTTGCTTTGGGCAGTGATCACAGACACCATCTCTGTGCCAGTACAGAAAACAGAGAAGGCTACATGACTGTAAGAGGCCAGAAAGTAAAGGACAGGAAGTTTGTCTCTCAAACACTGGAACCTATGAATGCAGAGATTTTTAAAAAATGGAAGGAAGACTAAAACAGCTTTCCATAAAATTCATGAGGTTCTTGTCCAGCACAGAGCTGCCAGGGCTCTCAAATACATCCAGGTACAGGAACGACAGTATCATTGTCACTTCCACATTTACTCAGTGAATATTGGAAATATTTGACAAGGGCATCTCAGGCTGTCAATTCACACCTCACTTGATGACCACTGAGGAAATCAAACACACCTCACTTGATGACCTCTGAGGAACATTCCCTGAACAAGACCTATTAGCCAGTGTCTGCATTATGAAAACACTATGGAGAACACAGCGCAACCTTGTGAGCTAGATGAAAAGGCACGTAAATTGTAGATATCTGCTTGTTTCCATGCACCCAGGACATTTCTGTAAAAATGCAAAACCTGGATAGCTCCCCTGGTATAACACCTGAACTCATAATCCTTTACCATTTAAATTAAGAACCATTCAATTCCTCCAGCTGCATCTTTCCAGAAAAGATAAGCTCCTGGAATGCTGTTCAATTCAAGGAGAGACCACCAAATTCCAAGTGTTAGCCCAAGTGCTCTGCTTGGAAACCAGTGTGGCAACACTGCACTGGACGAGGAGTGAGTGCCGAGTGATAAAGAGAACGGAATGTTAACATTAACATCTTATCTTCATCAAAAAACTGAAGGAGTTTTCATACATAAGCTCTTCCAATTCCACTGAGACTTGTTATAACCTAGGCTATTTATTTCCAAACCAAAAGAGTATACATTTCTTCTACCATGCAATTTACACCACCAGTGAGGTGACCTGTGCAGGCTGTGAAAGGTGAGAAGTCACCAATCCAGCTGTGGCAAAAACAAAAGTCCCCTACAGGCACGCTGTGTACTGGCTGGGAAAACAGACAGGTAGCTACAGGCGGATATTCACAGTGGAAGCAACAAGAAGAATGTAACTAATGGTAGAAAATTAATGTCTGAGTGGCAGATTTGAGCACCTTATCATGGTGATGACCAATGCCCATCCAGCAACAGCAGGTACTGATGAAGTCTTCCTAGCTGGGAAGAGCTAATTTAAACCTGCACTGAGAAGCATGGGAACCCCATAGATCAATAACCACCTGACAAGAACCAATTTTATTTACTTGTGGCAAATGGAGTAATGAATTACCACAAAGAATACCTGCTACTACTACTACTCCTCCTCCTCTTAGCAACCGCATCCTCCAGTGTCACTTCCTCTGAGCCAGTCCGCTCTGCCAGATCAGCATTTTCCTGCCAGCACTAGCACAAACTATCACAGAAGTAACTGGCTATTCAGAGGACCAGTTTAGGTCAGCAGCAGCAAGCTGGCATCTTAGGATTTATTTCACAACACAGGATTTCCCATATGCCCAAAGGCAAACATTTTCCATCCTCAATACAAAGCACAGACACATCCTTCCTGACTAAAACAGGTCACTTTTCAAAGAGCTAAAACCTACCTGTACCAGACAAGGCAGCTGAACACCTGGAGTCACATCTGTGTAGACCAAGAGGAAGCAAGAAACTTATCCTGTGGATGGAGCAGGAGACCAGATACTATGTCATGATGAATTAGCAGGAGATGTTCTCATTGACCTTAAGCAGGAACAGCTCTAAGACAGCAGGCTGAGGATGCATTTGGATCCAGCTCTGAAAAGAGAAAGTACATACTGGGTGAGAGGGAAATAATATACAATAAAAATAACACTTCCTAGAACAGCATAAACCCATTTGACACTTCACAAGCAGCACAACTTGGGGAAAAAAAGAGGGGGGAGAAGAGCAAGAAAGGGAAGATGAGACTGACGTAGCTGTTTGGGACTTCTCTGGAGACTGTGCACATAGGTGCATGTCCAGGCTGCCAGCACAGCAGTTTTGCCCACGCACTGGCCCATCCATGTGAGCTCTTCAATTTCCCCACAGGACCCAGCTTGTATTTGTGGAGTCTGGAAAGAACACGAAGGTCACTGCTTGCCTATAACCTGTCAACATACTGAGCAGGCTCTGATAAGAACAACAGGGTGGGTAGGATTGGAGAGGACACCTGGAATTTGCCTGTCCTAAGAAGCAAGGGTATCTTCTCACTCAGATGTTCTCAACCTTGGGAAGGCAGGCCAGTTTAGGAACATTAACCAAGTCAGCTAGCTTTCATTCTTAAAAAAATCAACTCCATAAAGAACTCAAAATCAACTCCTACCAGAACGCTCCAGCATTTTAGCAGGCACCATTAGCTGCCCCAGTAGGGTAGGGAGAGTGTGGCAGACTGGAATAATTAATGATCCCACAGATTTAGGGCATAGTCAGGCAGCTTCAGTGTCTGCACACTATGATAGGTCCCAAAGAAGACAAACCTGGCTGAGAAGGAAAAGGGAGCTGTTCCTTGGGAAGAGCTGAGCCAGCTGCACCTGCACATACAAAGCCCTGCTGCTCCTGACAGCTCAGTACTGTAGCTGATGAAGAAAAGCAGCATTACAGCAGAACAGGTGTGAGCACCAGCACACACAGCATTCTCAAGCATAAGCTCACACCTACACATGCAGGTAGAAACAACTGTTCAAAGAATGGATAGGCAAGAAAGGGAAGTACGAGCATTGCAGTGCCAGCCTGGGCAGTGCCAGGCAGCATGAGAAGAATGGGTGACTCCACCAGGGACAGGACCGAGGCTCTGGATCTAGTGGGGTCAGGAAAAGGGAAGAATAAAGGGCAGAAAGAAGATCTTGGTGACTTCTGCTGAAACAGAGCTGTAGTCAAGGAAGGACAGAGCCCAGGCACGCAGGGGATGAGGCAAACACTGCAGTGGAGGCAGCGCAAGTCAGAAGGGAGAGTGCACGAGGTACAGAAAGGAACATTACTGCAGCGCTGAGGAAAAGGAGGAGAGCAAAGGCTGAGTGTCCTCACCCTGCCTTAGGGGCAAGGCCAAGCTGCAAGTTCCTCCTCATAGAGAGGTCAGGAGACTCAGTGAGGGAAGATGGGCTGGTTTCACTGGTGGCGTCCCCATGGAAAACAGCAGATCGTTGATTGCTCCTGAGACAACACCAAGGAACTGGTTATCTTCAGAAGCTGCAGGACTTCCTTGGATGGGCAGTAGGATGAAGTCAGTCTCTCCAAGAAGGGCAGTGCTGACAGCACCAGGCAAGGATAATGCACACTCTCCCAGACCATGCCAACTGGTGAATGACCTTGCTTGCTCCTCAGTCCCCCATTTCAATTCTACCTCAGTTTTTCCCAGCAGCAACTTGCACAGAGGGATCCTCCACAGGCCACAGTGATGGAGGAAATGGAGAAGAGTTCAGGCCTCAGGGAACAGGAGGAAGGGAAGGAGCAACAATCTATCTCCAGCAGCAAACTCCTGGTGCCAAACTGAGATGGTTTGCATGTGTGGGAAGTCAGGAGATCTTCCAGAAGGCCATGTACAGCATCAGTCTCCCAGACACAGATCTGTTAGTCTTGAGAGAGCATCTGGGACCGTGTATCTCACTCTGAAGACAGAACTGAGGGGCATCTTAGAGGCTGCAAGTCAAATACTCTCTCTCAAAAGCTGCCATCTCCTGTGTGAAGGCTAGTTGTTCCTGGAGCACCAGAGACAGCAGTCAGTTAGATGCAGGGCAGCGCTGGGGTGTATCCAGGGACAGGGTGTTAAGAAGAGAACCCTCCTCTCCATTGGATGCATTGACCATGTCAGGGCAGGATGGGCGAATCCAGAAGAGTGATGGTGTCTCCCTCGGTAATTCAGTCCCTGCTAAAGGAGACCCTCCCGAGGGGGCCTGCAGCCCACATTCGGGAGCGGTAAATGAGCACTGGGCTCCCCCTTTTGCCTGCCTCTCCGAGCGAGCCGAGTTCCTGCAAGGCAGCAAAGCCGCCGGGGCTCGGCGGAGGACGCGACGCCCGCGCTGGGACACCCGGCGGGGGCCAGGCGGGCGCTGCACCGCGTAAAGCCGAGTCCGCGGGGAAGATCAGAGAACACGGCGCGGCAGCCGCCAGGGTGTTCCAGCCGCGGCTCCGCGGGGGAGCGGCGCCGGCGGCAGAGGAAGGAGGCACCGCCGGGCGGTACCGGCGGCGCGAGGGTCCGCCCGGACTCCACCGGTCTCCCGGCCGGGCGAGCCCTGCGGGCAGCGCCCGGGCAGGAGCAGCAACGGCGTTGCCCGGGGTCCGTGCCCGGCGCAGGGGTACCGCCGGCGTGGGCGTTCCGCAGATGCCCGGGGCGGGGCAGGGCCGTGCCGG
>VWPU01005583.1:0-49240 GCA_013398955.1 Callaeas wilsoni
AATAAAATAAAATAAAATGTAGTCCATTGCAGCATCAAGGTTAAAATGCTACATTCTGAATATCTGGGTAATTACCTTCAAGAATGAGGACAAAATAAATGCTTATTTTCTTGCAGCGTAATTTTTTTTTAATTTTTAAAAACAGTCTTGAATTTTTTTAATACAAAAAACCCCCGAAGGCCCTCAGTTGTTTTCAGTATCCCATAAAAGTAAAAGCAGCAGCTGCGGAGTTACTAAAAAATGAGCGTGAGAACCTCCTCAGGTGCTCACCAGAGGTAGCACCGAGCCTCTGCTGCAACGCAAAGGTGACCGAGGTGCAGCAAACCCCAGAATTCCCCAAGCAAACAGCAGCAAGGAATGTTCTACACGGAGAGGAAAAGGCGCCTCAGCCCCTCAGGCCCTCTCCTGCGAGGATCACGCTTCCAGTCTTACTTCTTTTATAGGTACCTTGTAAATATTGGATTTGAACGGGGCCCGCGGAGCGCACGGGGCCCTGAGCACAGGGTGACCCAGGGGTTTCACCCGCAGCGACAATCGAAGGGTTCCCTGCCATCCTGCCGGGACAGCGGGGCAGGAAAACGTGGAATTGTACACTGCCTAAGGTTGGAAAAGACTTTTATGAAAAATTATCGGGTCCAACCATGGGCCGGCACCATCCCCACGCTGCCACCGAACCACGTCCTCGAGTGCCACATCCTCAGATTTTCGGAACAATTCCAGGGATGGGAGCTGAAAAACTCCAGGGACTCCACCACCGCCCTGAGCAGCCCCTTCCAACGCTTCACCACCCTTTCCATCACGGAATTTTTCCCACTCTCCAATGGAAACCTCCCCAGGCCCAGCCTGAGGCCGTTCCCTCTCCTCCTGTCCCTGTTCCCTGGGAGCAGAGCCCGACCCCCCCGGCTGCTCCCTCCTGTCAGGGAGTTGTGCAGAGCCACGAGGTCCCCCTGATCCCCCTTTTCTCCAGCCTGAGCTTTCCCAGCTGCTCCTGATCCTCCGGCCCCTTCCCCAGATCCGTTCCCTTCCCTGGATGTGCTCCAGCACAAGAGAGATGAGGAGGGACAGCCCAGGTGAAGCCCCCCAAAATCCCAAACTCTATATCCCTGAATCTCCCCAAAATCCCAAACCCTATATCCCTGAATCCCCTCAAAATCCCAAACCCTATATCCCTGAATCCCCTCAAAATCCCAAACCCTATATCCCTGAATCCTCCCAAAATCCCAAACTCTGTATCCCTGAATCCCCCCAAAATCCCAAACCCTATATCCCTGAATCTCCCCAAAATCCCAAACCCTATATCCCTGAATCCCCTCAAAATCCCAAACGTTATATCCCTGAATCCCAAGGGCCCCCTGCATCCCTAAATCCCTGCAGCTCCTCAGCAGCAGGGAGGGATGAGGCTGGGAAGTGCAGCCCTGAGGCAGGGGAGCAGCACCAAGAGCTGCAAATGAGGGGGTGAAAAAGTTTGCTCGCAGTATTTGAAAAATAGGAAAACTGGGAAAACTTCTTCCATCTTTTTTTTCTTCTTTTTTTAAATGCTAAGGCACAGACTTTAACAACAAGGAGGGGGGAAAAGGAACATTGCTGTTGAAACCAAAGAATTTCAGCTTCCCAGCCTTCTTTATTGTTGTCAACTTCAGAAATTTCCAAAGCCTAACAACATCACTTCAAAAGCACTTGGTCTAAACGAACAGCAGATAATGAAAGAACATCTTTTAAGAATATTTTCAGAGACATTAAAACCCCCAGCAAGCTTCCACGAGCGACACTTTTGACAAACAACGCTCCCAAAAAACCGAAAAAATCTGGGCACGGAACTAAAGCTGGTGGCGAGAGTGACACTTTCCCTCCTGCTAATTGACAACTTGGGGAAACAAAGCCACGAAAAGAGACGCATTCTGCTGTTCCTCCGGTGACTGGAGCCTGTCAGGAGCTGGAAATCAGCTCCAGTTTGATCTCAGGCAGCGCGCGGAGCCGCGCCGGGAGCACAGGGGATCCGCTGGCGGCACAAAGAGCTGCGAGACGCAACCAAGGTGTGTTTGAAGGCCCATTAGGAGCAGCCAGGGAAGCTGAAAAGGCAGAAATTTCAATATTTTTAGTGCTCTGCGGCTTCTTTCTTGTTTAACAGCTTAGCAGGGCTGCATCTCTTAGAGCCAAGTGGGGAGTAACTTCAGGATGGGAAGCTGGGAGGGTGAGGTGTTGGCATCACTCAGCCGCTCCAAGGACTCCGGGTTCAGGACAGTGAATCACATCCAGGAGCTCTGTTCCCAGAAAAATCCAGAAATTTCGGCTGATTAAGTGTCCAAGGCCAGGCTGGATGGAGCTCTGAGCAACTTGGAAGTGGTCCCTGCCCATGGCAGGGCTGGAATGGGATGAGCTTCAAGCTCCCTTCCAGCCCAAAGCATTCCATGAATCTGTGATTCTGCTGACTCACGGGTTTAAAATAAATCCTATATTGGTCTTAGTAATAAATCCTACATTTTCTCCTAAAAATGGGGATTTTCCTTTCTATCTCAGCATTGTGAGATGAGTAATTATTTGATATGCTTGCTATACAGCTCTCTCTCTCTCTCTATATATATATAAATTCCACTATTGTAGCTGCCAAAAGCTTTTGTCTTGTGCAAATGACAAAAATCTGAAAAATATTGGGCATTTTATTAACCCTTTTTTAATTCATTCCCTATGCAACCATGAAACAGCCTTAGGTTTTATACTGGAAATCTCAGCTGAAATTATTACAAATCACATCAAAAGATCACCTTTAGGATTTAACAGTTTCTTACCAGATATTTTTATTAGAATCAGAGATCCTATAGCATCCAGGTTAGACGCTCTGCTGCTTTTTTTGTCTTTAACTTGGCAATAATCCTGTGTCTATCTGCATCAGGAGGCCTCTTAAAATTCTACCTTTACATGCACGAACACTGCTCCAGTGGCTTTTTTTCCCCCCACATTTTTATTTCTTTCTCCCATAAAAACCAATCCTCCATGAACTTATCACCTTTGAGGCCAATAATAGAAAACAAAATGCACTGATGGAGGTTTTAGTGCTGAGTTTCATGTTACAACCCACCCTTAGGGCTTGGTTAGAGGGGCAATAAAATCTGCCTTGTTTAGGGGAAAGCTGACACTTTCTTTTTGTCTCCGAATCTCTGAAGGCCACAGCTTGGGCTGAGGAGTTTGGATGATTCTGCCATAAGAATAATGAGAAACTTGAAGGAAAAAAGCCAGCAGATATTATATTTTGCATGCAAAAATGCTGCATGGAGCATTCAGGTTTGTTATTTGGAATAGTGATCATGCAATTTAGCAAACTGATAAAAATAATGACAACTTCACGCCAAGTTTGAGGCAATTCCTCGGCCGTGCTGTATTTTATTCCACTTTGCAGAGAATTGTGTTTGGTCTCCTGCAGAAAGATTATCATCAAATATTAATATTTTTTCCCTATGCAGAGTCATAAGATGGGAAGTGTTTGACTGTTTTCCATCATCCTAATAAACTGTTCTGAAAGGAAAGAATTATGGAGAGTCTGAGGTGGGGAAAACAATGCACTGGCACTTAAAAAATGAGTCCCAACTCCGGAAAGCACAACAGAGAGCAAGTCCACAGGACTGGTGCAGGAATTTTGGGGCTCTCCAGGTACAAATGCATTTTGTCAACCTTTTTATTTTCCTAAACACCACAACACTCCAGACATTCTTTTACTCATTTCACCCCTTTCAGAAGTTCTGTGGGAGGCAGTTAAAAGCAATGAAAGCTACAATGATGTTTGAGCACATTGTTTTGAAACGCCACCCACAGAAGTTCACGTAGATCTTGAATAAATGAGGTGAATAAAATCCTGTCTTTCAAAACAGAGACAGGCAGAGCCTATCATTCACCAGGAACTTGTTTGCCTTCGTTGCAAATTCAAAATTTTGCTGTTTTGGCAGGAATTGCTGACTTTGAGAAGGTGAACAAATCAGGTACAGACTCATTTCTCATGCACACTATGGATAAGAAGGAACTCAGCCGCCAGATCCACCTGGAATTCTGGGGATAACTCTGTGTCACTTCTGCATCTCATCACCTCTTTCATTTTTGGATGCACCTAAAGGCAACCAGAAGAAAGTTCAAACAGCTCAAATTCCTCATAAACGTGCATTTCCTTCCTGAAAGGCTTTTAAATGAGAGCTGACTGCAGGAAAAAAAAGACAAAGGCTCCATTAAAAACGAAGCCGTTCCTTCTATAACATTTTAGATCAAATTAATGATTTAGTGAGTACAAGTATTGCTGCTATCAGGCTTCCACAGCACTTCGCCAAAGAAGTAGATGGCTGGAAAAAACCTGTGGAGAATTATTGCTCACACAGACGTGGTGGAACAGTTAAAGCTCTCGCCAGCGACGAGAGCAATAAAGTCTGACGAAGATAATGCAACAAACATAATGGTTTGCTTTGCATCTTAAATAGATAATGAAGCAACCAGAGGCAATAGATCCAGCAGCTACTGCGCTCAGGGCTCCATAAATAACAGCTCAGAGCAGTAGAATTTACTGTGCTAATAAAATTAACAGATGACCGAATTCCGGCACTTTTACTCACCCCACTGGAGATGGTCTCCCCGTGAAGCTGGGGGGTTAATCCCAGGGGTAAGGCAGCAGCAAATTTGGAATAGTGGAGCCAAATCTGAGCTAAAATTATGTTTTGTGGATGGGGAGAGGTGATCTTTAGGAGTTGTGGATCGAATGTTCCCAGAGCAGGTCCCTCGGGAGCATTCCTTCTCCCTCCACAGCTCCAACCCCCAAGACAAGGCTCCAGCCACTTCTCCCCGTCCTGATCCACATCTATCACATCATCCACCCTTCTATCCTGTGATTCTGCTGAAGTGCCCCTTCCCGGGGTTCCCCTGGCCGCAGTTCAGCTGCTCACACAGCTTGGAGCTGAAGGAAGCACCCCAGCTTCTCCAGCTGCGAGAAACGAGCCGCAATTACAGCACGTGCACTTCCCCAGAGTTGGGAATGTGTCTCAGGAGAAGGGAAGCAGAAGGGCTGCCCACAAGTTGCAGGTGCCTCATTATTCCAAGTGTCCCAGGCCAGGCTTGGAGCAACCTGGGCTCGTGGGAGGTGTCCCTGCCCATGGGACTGGAGGAGCCTTAAGATCCCCTCCAACCCAAACTATCCTGATGCCTTAGGATTTTAGCTTTTATACTTTCATATATTTGTAATCCTGCAATTCCTTAGTGTGTAACTCTGAGCTCCATACAGCGTGTGTGCAACTGCTGTTCCCATTTGAGTCAGACACAACAATTCCTCTCCAGGCCTGGGAATCAAGGACACCTCACTGTCTCAGGCCCTGAGAAATGGAAACAAAAGTAAGTTGGGGGGGAGCAAACTGAGAGAATGGGACTGCACTGCCTGAAGCTGGAATTGGGCAATTAACCTCTGATATGCAAATGGACAGAACTTCTATCTGTCCCAAAAACGTGTGGCTGTGTCCATCCTGGGTGTGGTCTCTGTGAGACTCCTGCACTGCCCAAGGTGCGCCCTGGGAAGGCCTTTCCATAAATCCCTGCCCTTTATCCTTAACTCTGCCCAGCCTCTGCTCCAGGGCAGCCTCTACAAGGCATCAGTCCTGGGATTCAGTTTGGAGAGGGATGAGCTCTCACAACAATGAGGTGGAGATAAACAATCACCCGAGAGCAGCAGCCCAGGCATAGGCTGAAATTAGACAATCTTGTACCTAAATGTTCCCTTTCTATTCCCACCAAGAAAATCCTCTTGACACAATTTAATTACACCTAAGAGGACATTACACCTCAGCAGAGGCAGGGAATTCTGAGAACGCTGTGTCAGAGCTGATGACATTATCTGAGCCATTTTTGATGGGATTAATGTTGTTTAAGGGAGCTGAGGAGAATTTTGCTGCACGAGATAGAACAGCAACAGAACAACAGGTCCAGAGGGTGAACACGGCTCTTCCAGGCAGCGGCGGATAATTATGAAATGTAATTATCCTTGGAGTTTCTCAGGGAAAAGAGCAAGGCTTGGTAAACATTTTAGCACATTCTTGCTGTTAGGAAGGAAAGGGAAAAAAAAAAAAGGACATTTCAAGGAAATTAAAAACCCAAGGCAGCAGGTTTTGCAGGGAGGGTTTGAAATACTGAATGCTGGGATTTGACAGGTCATTTAAATACGTGAAAATGTTATTTAATTCATGTAACCTGAAACTGTACAAATAAAAGCAAATAAGAGGGAAGAGGATTATCTTACAGATGTGTGGGTGTGCATGTAGGATGGGAATTTTAAAATCTAGAACTAATCAGTGGCTAAATCTGACACAGAGCCCCCCTCTCCTTGCTGCTGGCTTCTCTTCTCCCCATCCCTCAAATCCATCCCATTCCAGCAGCTCTCGTATGGAGTGGATCCAACCTGGGTGCAATTTTGTAAACTTTTAATAGAATTCTGAACAAAATTATACAAAAACCCCACATGGGAAAGGAATAAGATAAGGAATCCTATTTATTCTCTTTCCCTTTACTTTTGCAGTAAATTGTGATGTTGAGTAGTTCACACTGAAATTGCCCAAATGGATTTAAAATTCCTTTTCTATAATTAATTGGGAAAAAAGAGTAGAATAATAGAAGACATTGCCTGTGACTGCCAAAATCACCAAACAGAGTGGATAAAGTGGCAAAATTTTTGTCCACTCCTTACGATTCACTTTGAATTAAATTTTTAGCAGACAGCAAAGAATAAATAACATGAACAATGTGCTCCCTCTCTGTCCTCTCCTCTTCTACAGGAAAAATGGGATGTGCTTTGCTGAGGACCCTGAAAGCACAAAAAAAAAAAAGCTGTAAAGGAAATATTTAATAGGAAATATTTTTTTAAATGGTTCTACTATTTGAATACAGTGGTTCCTCAAAATTGGTGCAAGATGGGGCCCCAATGCCTAAAATTCTGCTCTGTGGAGCCATTCCAACACCGTCACTCCACCTTATCCTTCTGCACTTCAGGACAGGTGTTGTGGGGCCAGAACGTGTGATGCTGCAGAAACAGATGTGCTGCACAACGTGCGGATCCGAGCTGCCTGAGCCGGCATCCCTTGCCTTCCGTCACTTCAAATCCACGTTTCCACGGGCGGTTCTGCACGCCTGAGGCCATGCTGATGAGGCCGTTTCTGACAGGATTTTGCATATATGGAAAAGAACGTACGGAATTGTGATTCCAGAGGATCAAAATCTCGCAATGCAATCAAGGACAGATTAAAAATATGCTTTGTGAGGTTTGTCAGGAGTGACTGGGGGATACGTCCAAGCCTACGTTTTTGTCATTTGGTGTCCCCCTTAACAATAAAACCCTGCAAGTTGTCAACGTGTCAAGGTGTGTTGACTTCACAGTGAGCAAGGTAAGGCAAAATCTCCTGAAAGAGCACAAGAATAGAAATGCTGCAAGAGAAAAGGAAACTTTGGCTTCATTTTTTTTTTTTTACATTTTTCAACATTTACTCAGATCAAGTCTCTAAAAATAAAGATGCCTGCCTTTCCCACTAAATTAGCCTCAGCCAGGGATTCTTGTCAGATACATACATTATATAAAGCCAAAAACGTTCTTAAAAATAGAAGAAAAATAAATAAACCAAAAAATAGAAAGCCAGCAAATCTCTTGCTTTGAAAGCAGAGATTTGCTTTCATATACATAAATACAAATGAGTCTTTTATCCTGGCATGTGTAGCCTTAATTAGAGCTGGGTGTACAGGATCTCCCAGACACTACAGAGGAGGTGTCAATACAGATCACAAAGTACATCTGAGTGGGTGCACAAAACCCCTGGCTGCAGCAATTCCTGCTGCACAACAAACACCTGCTCCATATTTATACTCGTCGTTCGTAAAAACAAATTAAAAATCAAAAATCAATCAATTCTGCACTGAGTATTTAATGGAGAGATCATTTAAAATTAGCGTCTTCTCTAGATGGTAATTTTTTTTTCTCCTATAAATTTATTTACTCTACTTAAAATAAATTTGAAGCCTGTTTGACTTTGTGTAGCATCAAAATGGAGTGATTTTTACCATCCTGGTAGATTTATATCCCCTGGTACATTCCTATCCTCATTATCCATGGAGCTGGTTGGTTCTTTTGCCCTGGGAAAAGTCACGCACAAACGGAACACCCTGGACTGATCTCCGTGGGAATGGCAGAAGGGAAAGGCAGAAAAAGGAAGGACAGACAGACAGAGGAACTGCCACAGGAACTGATTTCAGAACTGCGACCTCCCGGGAGGGAAATCCCCAGCAAAGGAAAAATTTGGGCGCAAAATATCCTGGAAAATTATTGGAAATTTCTGGAAATCCAGCAGGGTTTTTGCATTATGAAAAAGTATTGTGAAAGCACAATTAGCTCCCACACTGATGATGGGAATGAAGAGTATTTTTTGAACTTTCAAGAATTTTCAGCGATCTCACCCAAAAAACTTCAAATTTAAAGCTTAAACAAATTTAAAGCCAGTAGGAAACCAATTCATGAGCAGCGAACATGAAGTTTCACTGTTTTAGATACATTTAGATAACAGAAAGTGATATTTAAAGATCTGATCCATTAATAGCAATATTTGTGATCTCATGAATTCTCTGCCACTCCCTCTGGGGGGGATGGGATTCTTAACCCTGCTGAACACGGACAAAATGCAGGTGCAAGAACATATTTGTGGAAAAATGCAGATTCAGGTCACCAGAACTATTTATATCTAATTCACAAGATTGTCTCATCTGAGGGCAAAAAAAGTTTTGAGCAGACATCAAAGGGTGGGGTTTGGTTTTTTTTTCAACATTTCAAAGCAAAATTGTTGCTATTTTTTACTTTCCATGTTTCATTTCAAAGCACTCCTTTCTTAAAGAGTAAAACATGAAGACATTTTTAAGATTTTTGTTTTGTTACAGGAGCTAATGAAAATAGTTTAGACTGACAGAGAACAAGCCAGGGCTGTCTCAGGCATTTTGGGCTCACCTGGCAAAGCAAGCGGCATTTAATGGTTTATTTTAGAACTTCCCAAGTCAACTGAAATTATAAAATATGAGAAAATACAGCACATCAACAACTGATAGAACAAGAGGACACAGTCTTAAGTTGCGCCAAGGGAAATATAGGTTGGATATTAGGAGAAAATTTTTTACAGAAAGCGTGATAAAATATTGGAATGGTCTGCCCAGGGAGGTGGTGGAATCACCATCCCTGGATGTATTTAAAAAGAGATTGGATGTGGCACTCAGTGCATGGCTTAGTTTAGTTGAGGTGTTGGGACAGAGGTTGGACTCGATGATCTTGAAGGTCTCTTCCAACTTGGAAGAGGAAGAAAATGATCACTTGGTAAGTAAAATACACTTAAACGGTCATAAATGGTCGTAAATTATTATAATGTATATGACCCCTGTCCTCAGATTGTATTTTAATGAAGTTTTTTTTTTTAATTATCTTAGTTTTTATAGAGTTAATATCAAATAAGTGATCAGGAATCCACGCAAACACCTGCTGGTCTATGCTGACACTTCAGGTTCTGGTATTAGGCATGTGTATTAAAATTTTATACAGTATTTAAATATTTATTATGCACCCTATGGTTTATATAGTCATGTTAAACTGTAATACATATTTGCTGTGCACGTTTATTTTTATGTAACTATAGACACTTCATGCCAACATCTTCATAGGACAACACTNATTGTAATACATATTTGCTGTGCATGTTTCCAACATCTTCATAGGACAACACTCAAGCATGGAGAGTGAATCTGCATTTTGGAAGTTCCTACTCACTTCTCTGCCTTGGCCACAGAGATGGAGGTGCCACAGCTGGGGAGATTAAATGTTTTTTTCTTTCTTTTCCCTTTCCCTTTCAAGACCTTTCTCCCCTTTTAAGATTCCGTGACCCATTTGCTCGGGAATTTGCTGTTTGCTGGGAAGGAGCTGCCTGCCTGGCTGGCTCCAACGAAGGCAGCCTGATCACGGCTGCTGCTCCCAGCCGGACAGCTCGCGAGGAACATCATTCCCAAACACCTTCCCTGGAGGAACAAACCCCACCAACCCCTGCTTTTAGGCCACAAACCCAGGAATATTTGGGAATTCTGCCCCCATGCTGAGCTGCCCCAGCCCTGGAAGGATGTGGAGCTGCTGGAGCAAATCCAGAGGAGGCACCAGGATGATCAGAGGGATGGAGCAAATGCCAGGGTGGTAAGATTGCTTTGAAAACATAAAATGAAATAAAAATCAAGCTTCTAGAGTGCATTCCAGAAGAAAAACGGAGGAACAGACTCAAAGTCTGTAAGAGTCAGTCTAATACGGGAATTAGACCCCAAATGAGGAACTGGGTTTTTCCAGCAGGGCAAAGCCTCACACCCAACTTCAGGTACGGGGAGTTCCTTAAAGCTCCCTGGGAGAAGCAACTCTGCAAACCTAACAGAAAGGAAATAAACCCGAATTTCTCGCTTGTATTTACACTGAGAAGGGGAAACAGGCCAGCAGGAGACTTCTCCTTCAGGATGAGTTTCTAGAGAGCCACCAGCTTCCCCTGGCAGCAGCACAAACCCTGCCAGAGCTCACAGTCCCAACCCCGTGCCAGAACCTTTGCATCTTGCTGCTGTTCTGATCCAATGTCTCGAGTCACAGGGACAGATTTCTTTGAGGATCTCACAAAGATCAATTTTTTAATTGCTGTGGGACCATCTTATGCACATGATAGAGCTGAAAGCCAAAAAAATAAAGAATTAAAGTGGCTGGATTGTACAGAGTGCAGTATGCATGCACAGAGCTGTGTGTATACAGAAATGCCACACTTCAGCTCTCTCCCAAGTGCTGTGAGAACCAAAATAATTACAGTTCACAGCTTTAACTAAAAGACCCTGGGTTTGCTACTTTTCAATCCTTTTCTTTTTTAAATGTTGAGGGAAAAGCAGAGCATCTGATGCAGTGAACTCTTACGACTTAGGCAGCTCTGGAAATCTCAAAAATATATTTGAATTTATGCTTTTTATGATTTTTGGAACTTTCTTCAAGGCTGGTAATGCAAATCTGGCCCATGGATTGCACAGAAACCATTTCCTGAAGGCTCCTGCTCCACTGCCCTGGCAGTAAATCCCACTCCTGCAGCACGATGAGGAATTTTTCCTTTTTCAATACCCACCCAGGAAAGCCAGCTGAATTTTTATACTTCAGAAACTCAGCCCCTCAGAGATGCAGGGTGATACCACAACTCGTCCAGAAGCCTATTTGGATTTAGGAAATGAATTTTCTTGGGCTGTCCTCAAATCCAGGCCATCCACATTAGGCTTATGGGGTATCTGTTTAGGAGGAAGCACAGAATTCTGTTTATCACATAGGATATTCCCCTTGCAAAGCAAAAGCAGAGAGAAACAAACAGAAATTGTCCAAAAGAAATGTCTTTATAGCCACAGTCACCCACAATATATTCCCACAATTAAAAAAAAAAAAAAAGGAAATGGGAAATTTCTCATCAGGAGTCACCTGCTGCCAGGGACTGTCACCAGTTCCAGCGGAATTATGCCATGTGCAAAGGAAATGTAGAGAAAGAGCATCTGGGAGACATTACCAGTCATGTTAAATACACTAAAATCTGAATTTCAAAGGCCCGGAGGTCCCTGAGGAGGTTTTTAAAGAACTGGAATTCCGAGGATTCCACCCACACCCCCACCTTGTCCAGGCTCCCGGCGCACCCACCCCCTGGGCTGAGGTGAACCCCACACCCTCGGGATTCCTGCCACAGCATTCCTTCATTAGCCCCTGGGAAACGGCCTCCAGCTGTGCCAGGACAGGTCCAGGCTGGATATCAGGAAAGATTTCTTCCCTAAAGGAGTGACCAAGCACTGGGACACGCTGCCCAGGGCAGGGGCAGTCACCACCCTGGAGGTGCCCAGAGAATGAGGGAAGGTGACACTTTGGGACATCATTTAGAGGGCAGGGTGGGATTCAGTTAAAAGTTGGATTGGATCATCTTGGAGCTCTCTTCCAACCTCAACAACTCCATGACTCTTGCCCATTCAAATCCAGAGCAGTGAAAGAACCTCAGTGGCACATTTAGGGATCCTGCACTCCACACGGACTGAACGTCCTCATGGAACGCCAGCACAGCCTTGGAATGCTGTGCAGAGCCAGCCAACAAAAAACAAATAGACAAGAAAGAAATCCTGGATTTTATTTACTCTGAAACAAACCAAGCCTTCCAACAGCACAAATATTATCAGAGAAATGTGGGGATTTGGGCTCGGGATGAAACCAGGGAGTGAAGATTTTGACAGCACAGATTTATTAGCAAATTCAAACAACTCTATTGTGTTTTTTCCCCCTTTAAATTTATTGTTTCCCTCTTGCTTCCTAACAGAGATATCTCCTCTAAAAGAAAAAGGGAAAATATGCATAAATATCACATTTGAAAAATGTAATAAACATCCATTTGCCACTTTTTCCCCCCAAAAGCAGCAAACCATTCGCATAGCAATGCCCAGGCCGTCCTTCTCCTCCCCACAGGCTCTGACGCTACAAAAACACAAAGAACAGGCTAAAAATCAGTCCCTATTTCCATGACATCCCCTGATTTCAGCTGAGAGCAATTCCCTGAGATGTATTTCTCTGGCTGGGGATGCTCAGCACCAGTTCTCCTCGCTGTCCTGGACATGTCACCCACTAAAGCATCCCTGCCCTCTGAGGACAGGAGTAAACAGGAGCACAGTTTGCTCTCACAGGAGACTGGCTGCTCCTGAAATGTGAAGAAGCTCGTGGCAAATGGGCAGAACCTTAGGAAGAAATAAGAAAAATGGGGCAGCAGAAATGAATCTCCCACAATGATTTTTCTCACTCATTTCGGTGGGAAACGGCCTTTGCTGAGCTCACAGGAAGCCAGACACAGCAAATTTGCAAGTTGCAGGGGAAAAATGGGTTATCTGCTGTTTGAAATATCAACTGGAAAGCAAAATGTAAAGACAGAGGCTCCCACAAACAGGCAGCAATTTGAGGCAATTATATCAGCCAGGGGACAAGAGATGTTTGCTACAGCCATTTAAACAAAAAACTGCTTCGAAGTTGTAAGTAAACCAAAGAAACACTAAATTTCACCCTATTTTACAGGAAGCTGCTGCTGCACCCCAGCAGGGATTAAATAATACACATTGTGCTTGATTTTACAAATAAGTTTAATCTCAGTGCCACTTCCTAAGTGTCTGAAACTGCACCTGCCCACAGATTCACCTTTTTCAGGTGCTATTTCATGCTCTGCCCCTGCCTACAGCAGAGTTTTCCCTCTGCAGTTTCATCTGAGGCTCTTCAGAGGCTCAGGAGAGTTAAATGGAAGTGATTAAGTCAGGACTTTGAGCCAAGTCTCTCTTTCTGCTCCTCAAATCCCCAGGAGGATTCAGTGCGAGTGCAGGTGACAAACCTGCCCCAGCCGGATTTCACCGGGAATTTCCTCAGCAAAAGCAGAAGAGATCCCACTTGTCTGAATTCCTTGTGAATCTTCAGCCCACACAGTGATTTAGACAGCTTTTCCCAGAAGAATTTCAGCCTTGCCGGGACAACACAAAGAGGAGTTTCCATCACCACTGCAAGAACCAGAGAGAAGAAGATGTATTAAACAAACAAAACTTGTGTGGAAGCACTTTCTGAAGTATTTCAGATTTTCAGCTTTAGGAGGTGGCTCAGCTGGCAACACAAACCTCTGACCAGAGTGAATGCCTTATCCAAAAGGGTCTTTTAATTCTGTTTTTTCCTATCATTTTAGGCCAGAGAGGAATTTCAAGGAACTTTCACAACTAAATGAATCCAAAGAAGGTCCCTCAGAAGTGTTTTATTTCGGTAACAAAAGCCCATGAGTTTGTTGAATAATTTCTTATTTGTTCTCCTCAACATTTCACTTCCTAATCAGCATTTTCATTCCCAGCCTGACAAGCTGATTGATTATTTTTGTTATCTGTCTCAGAGCTTCATCACTGAAGTTTGAAAAGAAGTTATAGGGCGAATAAATTCAAAAGATGGAGTGGCTGAAATTAGAAACCTTCAGATTTAAGACCAAATTACAAAACTTCACCTTCTTCTGTAACTTTAAACCATTACAGAGGTGCTGAAGTGCCAGGACTTGGATGTTGCAGAGCAGAGCAAGGCCCAAGAGCCATTAAAAAGAACCTATCTGAGCTTCCAAAGCATTTCCCACCCACATTAAATGCCTGAGCAACTCTGCTCCTTCCTTTTGTATCCAGGCAGAGTTGAGTTGAGATTCTTTTGGCATGAGAGGGCGAAACAGGTGACTGGAGATGTGGTTCTGTGTTGGTGAGCCCCCACCTCTGTGGAGAGGGAAGGTGACACGGCAGGAGTTAGGAGCTGCTTCTGTCTGGATCCCCCTGAGCACAGACACGTTCAGGAATTCACTCCATTAACTTTAACCATTATCCAGTTAAATTTCTGGTCAAGTGTGTGCCTGGCACCAGCTCCAGTAAATTTTTCTCATGGGAAAAGGAATGTCCCATCACCACTGCAGCTTTCCAAAGTGCTCTGAAATGGAGCCTTGTCACTAACAGACTTTTACAAACCTCCAGCACGGCAACACCCAAGATTTTCTTACCTCTGCATATGAAAAAATTGCTTTTCCAGAGTTCATTACAGACAATAAAATGTTGGGACCAGCACCCACCCGCAGGTGATCTCTGCATCTGGTGAAGGCACAGAGCAATAAACAGGTTGTTCACTTCCAGTCACAAACCTGGACAGCAGCACCGCAGGGAAACCCTTGGAGCAAGCTGGGAAAAGAAGGAGCAGGAATGATGGAGAACACCGGTTCTGTAAATGTGGATAAATTCAGCTTTCAAATACTGCAGGCAGAGCAAGACAGGATTCCATCAGCCTACAAAAAAATATTTCACCTACCTCTCTACCAAGCCTCAAAACTGGTAAGAAGAGAGCAAAAGCAGCTCTGTGATGGGATCCTGAAGAAGATGTGGGGTATGTGAGGCTAGAAGAGGCTGAAGCTCGAGTGAGCCATTTCCACCAAAAAGCCCAGCGAAGCAGTTTGGTGATGCTTCAGATTGGGTGAGTCTGTGAAGCCACCCAGAGATGGCTTTAAACACCTAATTTTACCAGCCCAGCACCCCAACATTTCCCACAAAACCACCAGGAAGGGCTGGTGTCACACTCAGCCTTGGCGCTGGACTGGGCTCTGTGCCCCCTCCAAAGCCAGCGGTGCTGCTGTTCTGACAGCACCACTTCCTGCCACTCCCATACAGATGTCAGCACCAAAACGTTACCAGGATCACTATTTTATACAGAAACAGCTAAAACGCCTTTGGCCAGCAAAAGAGGAAATCAGGTTGTTCAAACAAGGCAGAACCCCTTTTATATGAGAGTGTTTTTCCACCAAACAAAAGGCACTGAACAGAGGATGCATCAGACAAATGCAAGATGAGCTAAACTTCACAACAGATTTTTCCCTGCATGAATAAAATCTCTGTCCACACAGAATGTTTGCAGTGTTTCACATTAACTCAGAGCACTCAGATCTAACAAACGTGGCAAGCTCAAAAATAGGTGCCTGTAAACTTTAATCTCCCTTCTAGAGTCATGTTTTTATTAGCAGACTCTGGTTTCCAAAGCTGTGTAGCCAAACGGGAACGGATTTTATCCAGGACTTTTCCCCAGGAATGCATGCTGCAAATGGTTTAATTTAAATGTCAGGGAGGGAGAGGATTTCACCTGAGCAGGATTCAAAGGTTAGGACAATATGTCAGTGGAGATATTTCCTTAATGCCACTACAATGCCTATGGAACCACCCACAGCTGAGAATCACCGAAAGCAACCTTAATAAATTGAAAACTCTGTTAGAAGGTGTTCATAAAATGCATTAAATTTCTCTGTGAGTTACTCAGCAGAGTGAGGGACTCTGCTGCTGGAGTGAAAAGCCCGTAGAGCTGTTGGAAACAGCTATTTTGAAATCCCAGCCAACACTCAGGCTCCATGCAAAGCTTCTGCTACAGAGAATTTCTGTCTTGAGCATTGATTTTCATGCCTGAAAAGTAGTCTTGCATATCTTCCCCTCATTTAGCACACCTGAGAACAATGAACACCAAAAAAAAAGGAATGGATGCTTTGTAAGTTCACCCGAGGTGATGAATACCTCAACTTCACCGCAACAATAGGACACGTCTGAAAAACAGAGCAGCTCCGATGAAAGGAATGATGAGCAGACATGCAAATCTTCCTTAATTACCTCTCTTTGAAACATGGCAAAAAATGGGTGGCAACCTGAGGGAGAAGTAATCAGTCAGTCAAATCACAGAGCAGTGGAAAGGTCAGATTCTTACAGTCCAAACATCGTGAATTACAAGAAATATAAAGCATTAAAATTCCAAATGGCTGCTTTTTGACAGAGGCTTTAATGAGAATGCAAGGAGAGAAAGCAATCTGTCCTCATGACAAAAATCATAATGAGAATGTTCTCCTCTCAGTCTCTTCAGTGAGGGGAAAGACGTTTCTGTGCCAGGACCATGAAGGACTCAGCTCCTGTTTGCACATTACACAGCTCAGGAAACTCACGTGATCGACTGATTTGTCCTTTCACCACTCCAAAAAAACCTGCTGAGAGGTCTGGCCTGGCTTCCAACCGCCCTTGGCCACGACTCCTGACTCCCACTGGGTTTGTGGAACATCCCAGCTCTCCAGTGGGCAAGGAGCAACCAGGAAGGAGGCAGGAAGCGTTACGAACACGAGCTAAGCAAGCCTGGTTCAACGATGAGACCGTAACCCCCAGCAAAGCCCGGCTGCCAGCGAGGCCAGAGGACGGACATGGTGTTATTTATCCTCTGGAACACTCCAAATCCCCTTGGAAGAAGATCCCAGAGCTCAGCCCCATCCCTTCCCAGGCAGCACAGATGGGCTGTGCAGGGAGCACGGCTCTGTCCTGCTCCAGCGGTCACGGAACGGCCGCGCAGTGCCCACTCCCCACCCAAAAGCACCCAAGTGGCTCCTGCAGCTCCCTGCTCCCTTCCCTGGGCTCCAGCAAGGACTTCCAGAGCCCCAGCTGGCACTTCAGGACTTAACGACCCTTGTCAGAAACGCGCCTGATGATTTTCATTCCATGTGAAAAGCAGCATTTGTAATCCTTCCGTGCTGATGTCCCTGAAACACGCTCAGGAGAGCAGCAGCTCCCGGGTGTGAAAGTGTCTGACTCTGCTCTTGCTCCTCTACTGTGCCTTTCATCAAGGATTTAAGAGTAAGTTTGGCTTCTTCTAAGAACAAGAGAAGATTTTTTAGGGGGGTTTTGAGTTGGATTTTTTTGTGGTTTTGTTTGGGGGTTTCTTTGTCTGTTTTGTTTTGGGGTTTTTTGGATTTTTTAAAATCTATCACAAACCAATACCAGTTTTTGGCAAGTGGCAGACAAATAACGTGCCTTGCTCCAAGGTGATTACACCTTTAATGACCCCCTCATTACCACCACAAGCGGATATAACAAGTCCTCATTTCCATCTTTAAAAAATAATCAGGATACCGTGGTGTTTTACCATTGCATCTCCTCTTTTATTTCCCCTCTCTCACTCCCTCCAGCCCCACAGGCAGCAATCATTTCTATGCAAATGCTGGGTAATAGAAATGTAACTTCTCCACAGCCTGCCCTTCCTTGGGGAAACCAATCTGCTGGCTGCGTTTGGAGACGCAGGGAAAGCACTGAGCTGCAGAATTTATCTGATATTAATGGTTTCTGCATCACTTACATATTCACTGCTTGCTTCTTGTGCACACTTTATTCTGGAGGAGCAGTGACCACCTGGTTTCCAAAGGCCAGGAATAATGGGAGGTGCAAACCCCACCCCTGCAGGGTCAGCTCAGGAACCACTCAGAGAACTTCTTGTGGCAGCTGGGAGGGAGGAACATTTAATGGCAAAGTGCTCCAAATTCCCTATTCTCGACGGGCTGAAGCACTCAGTGACCATTTTGGGCTAAAACACGAGGAACTGGCCTGCTCACAGGTATGCAAGAGGTCGCTTGGCTGGTCCCCTCCTGCTCAGGAGTGGAAATGTGGCAGATATGGAAAATAATGAGCAGGAATTACCAGCAGAGAGGGTTTCTGTCAACTCCATCACTCTGCAAAGCACCTGCTGGCCCCTCCAGCAGGTACAGTCTTGCTGCTGAGGCAAAAATCCCACATCCTCTGGACAGCAGGAGAGGCTGCCAGGTTTGGGCTTGAAAGTCCTATTTTTGCCCTTTTTTTTTGCGATCTAAAATGTCCCCCTGGGGTTCTCACTGTGGGAAGGAAGAAGAGGCTCTGCCCAGCACCACACAGAGCCTTCAATGCTCCTCCTGAACGCACAAGCCGGGCTGGAGTAGCTTCAGCCCAGCTGCCAAAAATCTGTCTGTCCTTCTAAAAAAATTAAAGTTCCTGGGAAAATTATAAACAAGGACGAGATTTACATTTGAGAACCTCTGGATTAATACACGGGGTGCTGATCTCAGCACACACTGCAGAGTGCCAGGCGTTACAACTGAGCTGTACTTCACAGCTTTTTCATATCTCTGCCCAAATACCAAAAGCAAATAAACAAATAAACAGCCTGAACCCTTTGTATGCACAAGAATAAGTACAAATGTCTCGATCACCATTCCCAGGGAGCCTGCACTGTGCTTTGGCACATCCTACAGTCACTCAGGTGCCTCAATCTCCTCTCGTTTTCAAAGCTCAGCAAGAAGCAGCTCCAAGAGTTTCAAGAGCTCCAAGAGAAGACGCTCCAAGGGGTTTTTTCTCTAAACACCACTGGCATTGCAAATCCTCTCACTGCAGAATTCTCTACTGTGAGGGTGGGGAGGCCCTGGCACAGGGTGCCCAGAGAAGCTATGGCTGCCCCTGGATCCCTGGCAGTGCCCAAAGCCAGGTTGGATGGGGCTGGGAGCAGCCTGGGACAGTGGGAGGTGTCCCTGCCATGGCAGGGGTGCCACTGGATGGGCTTTAAAGTCCCTTCCAACCCAAAACCACTCTGAGATTCTGGGATTTTGTGATACAAGATAAAATACAGGTACAGAACAGAAACGTATGGCAGAGCCTGAGCACCAAGGGTGTATCAAAAGTAAAAGACACGGTGAAGTGTTAAGTCAGAAATTAAAGAATAATATCCTTCACCTTTTAAGGCACTGAATACAGGTAGGGGAAAAAAAAAAGTCTCTGAAAAATAAAATTGTCTTCAAGCAAGAACTGCCCACAGGTGTTTACATAGGAATTCCTACTTCCTATAGTTTCTATATGAAAACCGATAACTGCAAATTAAGAAGTTAAAAAATAGCTCCTAAAATAACTCCTGAAGATCTAAAAAAAATCTTCATAATAAATTCAGCAGGTTTTTTTTCTTTCTTTTCATCAAAGCCCTTGGTTGTATTTCACCTGAACTTGCTCATCTCTGTCATCTCTGTGGGGAGTTAAATGAAACCCAACTCATTGTTTGGGGTTGATGAAGCACCTCAGCCTCCCTCACCAGGCTCACATTCCCATTAATAACTCAGCCCTAAAGATCAAACTTTCAAAAGAGAAAACAAAGAAGTAAAAAAAAAAAAGCAGAGGTGTCATTATCTGTGGAAATAAATAGAAAAAAAGTTCCTTTTTGGAAATCACGAAGAAATAAAGTGAAGCAATGCTGAGTTCAGCAGTCTGAAGCCAACCTCCCTCCTCCCTTGGTGGCTTCTGGCTCCACAGGTGTCTCTTGGATTTTGTTCTTCCCGTCTTTACTGCTTTGGTTTGGGTTCATTTCTTGTTCATTTTGGTGTCCGATGTGCTAATTCAGCAAATTCTTCCACCGACCTGGATCTGCCACTTCTCCTGCAGCTGGAGAACCACAGCTCCACTTTTTTTTGGGAAGAGCTGTGATCCCTGCTGGGACCCAACCCCTCATCCCGGCTGGGAAGAGCTGAGCCCTGCTCTAGCTGTGTTTGGAAGGGCTGCCAGTGTACTTTGCTAACCTTGTGGGAATTCAGGAACGTCAGCCTAATTAAAACTGTTGTTCTATTTGTTTTGCCAGGCTCTCCCTTTTATCTGCACCATAATGATTTTGCCTCATCACTTCAAGAAGCGTCTGTGGGTGGGAACAGTGAGTGATAGATTCAAATAATGAGGCTCTAAACGACTACAAAAGACTTTACACGGCTCTGAATCATCCATCTCCAGTGCTGCATTATTCAGAAATTAATGCAACCCTATAAATGAATAATGATTTAAATGTACTTTTAAAAATTGTTAATGCTCCAGCACTTTTTCCTTCTCTACATAATCAGAAAATTGATTATGACTAGGACTAGACCTATGTTCTTAATTTAACTTATGTAACGGGGATGGAGAAAAAACTTGGCAACAAGAGTGGAAATGGAAAGATTTCCAGGAGACTGGAAATGGGTTTCTAACCTTCAGAATTCCCTAGCCAAACTCTGCTGATTTCAGAGGGAATTAACACCAAAAAAAGCCTCCTGGAAGGCTGTAGGGTCTAGAGAAAACTGAATTATTGCCAAAGCTAAACAGAAAGATCCAAAATAGATCAGAATATGTGCTGAATAGTAAGGATAAGGATCGTAAGGATAAGTTATAATAACAGAAGGCGTTTTGCTCGTTGTTTGTTTTCCCACGTTACCCTTTTTTAACAAACAATTTCTTAGGAGATTCTTAAAGCCAGGAGATGTACGAACAGTAGAAACAGCACAAACTGATTTCCAAGTATTTGTCTGAGGATGATTCCCATCTGGATTATCTGATGGACGACTGAGGGTGAACACAACACAGTGGGATTTATAAAAGGATCTGTTTTCCAGGGAAGCTGTGGCTGCCCCTGGATCCCTGGCAGTGCCCAAGGCCAGGCTGGATGGGGCTTGGAGCACCCTGGGATAGTGGGAGGCGTCCCTGCCATGGAAGAGGGTGGCACTTGAGAATTTTAAGGTCTTTTCCAACCCAAACCTTTCTGGGATTTGAAGATTTCACTCCTCTCTCTGGGTTTTCATGTTTAGCAATCACGATCCCTCCATCTCTCTTTGGAACAACGCTGATAAAGAGATTCCAAACTGGTGAAGGCAGGGAGTTCACACAGAGGTAGAGACAAAAGCCACAGAGAATGGTTATTCACCCTTCAGAAATCAAGGATGATGTGACAACTTTGGTCCTGCCCAGTTAATTCTATCAGAATCAGAAGTATTCTGGTTTTAGGAGGGCGGAGGATGTGAAATTGGAACTGGGTCTGTGCGTTTTTGCTGAACGCTATCTGAGCAGCGCATCAGCTCTTCTTTAGGCACATGTTTTAAAATAGATATTATGTAAATTATTAAATGCTTTTCTGTTCAAGTCACACTGGGAATTTTTCAGGAGCAGACCAGAAATGAGAAATTGTTCTCTTCACACAAAAGCAAGTGAAATGTAACAACTCCCTCCACCAAAAGACTGTTGAACAAGGTTTTCTCTTGTGCAACAATACAAGTATAATGGATACATTATTTAGTGTTCTGCTCAAACCAGACACTTCAAAGACTCTTCAGCCCCAGGTGATGGTTTTGATAAAGCCATCTTCCACCAGGACTGGTTTATATTCTGCAGGTCCCCATTAAATAATCCTAAATCACTGGCACCACAAAGGGCATGAACTCTGCTGAGGCTACAGCCACAGCTGTCCCCTCATTAAAACCCTGTGAAAATCACTGCCACTCCAGCTGCAGGACTGAGTTTGCCTCAAAGCCTCGGTGAAACATTGCCACCAACCCAGCAAAGCCCTGCTCCTCCCAGTTACCTGGAGCTGGACAAACTGCCCACCTTGGCTCCTGCATCATCCTGCTGATAACCTGGGAGCTCCACATTGCTGCCCACACATCATTTACCAGGCTGAAAACATTCCCTCAGCTCCTCCTTGACGGAAGGGCTGCAGAACACTGGGAACCATCTGATCCCTCAGGATGGGACTGATGCCTTGGAGAGGCTGCCCTGGAGCAGAGGCTGGGCAGAGTTAAGGATAAAGGGCAGGGATTTATGGAAAGGCCTTCCCAGGGTGCACCTTGGGCAGTGCAGGAGTCTCACAGAGACTGCACCCAGGATGGACACAGCCACACGTTTTTGGGACAGATATAAGTTCTGTCATTTGCAATCAGAGGTTAATTGTCCAATTCCAGCTTCAGGCAGTGCAGTCCCATTCTCTCAGTTTGCTCCCCCCCATCTCACTTTTGTTTCCATTTCTCGGGGCCTGAGACAGTGAGGTGGCCTTGATTCGCAGGCCTGGAGAGGAATTGTTGTGTCTGACCGAAATGGGAAAAGCAGTTGCTCACACTCTGTATGGAGCTCAGAGTTACACACTAAAGAAATGCAGGATTACAAATATATGAAAATATAAAAGCTGAAATCCTAAGGCATCAGGACCACCGAAGCAACGGGAATAATTTCAGGAATAACCCACAGGAGCCTGGTGCTCACTCAACACTGGTGACTCTTCCAGCTGCAGAGGGACAGGTCCAGCTCTGGGTCACATTTAATACTACAAGTAAGGTTCTGACAATATTCAGGCACACAAATAATGACCAAACCTGTCCCTTCTTCTATTAAATGCCAAGAAATACTCCCAAGTCTTAAACTTGACTGCTTGTACTGAGTCAGACAAAATTTCTCAAGCTTCCTGCCCAAGATTACATTTTTCAAAGGTGGTGAAAAAGAGAGGTTAAATTATCCAATTTTTAATAGCTTTAAAGGCAGAGAGATCTGTGACTCTTAAGAGCTTCCCCCCTTACAAGTTGGAAAATCTTGATCTTGAGATTTTCCACCCTTACAAGAAGAAAAATCTTGGAGTCAATGATAAATATTGGCCCGCTAATGAAAAACAAGTGTCTCATCTCAATACTGGGGAGGATCTTTGGTGCCTCTTCTCACAGCTGAGATAGATAAACCAATACCACCAAATTCATGGTGCCTGCAATTTTCTAATTGATTCAATTTAAATTTTTTGTGCCTTTTTTCTCCCCACAATGTTTGTCTATTTTTTAAATTATCAGCAGTAATTTCTGATTCTCTTGAGTGAACTCATTCATTAGGAAAATAGCAAATTCCTACCATTGCACAGGAATTGTCTGGACTTACTCCAAACCCAAAATTGAAACTGATTCTCTTGGTATTCAGTATCAAGGAATTCAGTCAAAAATTCCTGAAGTACCTGGTCTCTCCCAAATCCATGTGCACTTTGTGTCCTACATAAAGTCAGCGCATGAATTAAACTAGGGGGTGTTCCATTTAACACAATTAACTTTAGAGAGTCGTATTTCAAACAGATCAAATCATGCTCTCCTGTATTTTCAAAATAAATGGATTTCAGGATAAATGGGATTGTGGTTATTATTTCATAAAGTCACACAGGAAGAGGCAGGAGCAAGAAACAACAAATCCAACTCACCCAGTGCCCCCTGGACAGCCACAGCAATGGAATGGAACTGTCCTGATCTTCCTCACTGAAAGCTGCCAACCTTAAAATAACTTTGAGTTCCTGGTTTTTACGAATTCCAGGTCTTAGTTCTGAAGCTCTGATCTCAAAATGTGCAGGGAATGCTTTAGCTGAGCCTTGTACCATTAAACAGGGATCGCCAGGAGTCATAAATTATTCTCTTTTCAATGCTCGAGACTGACAAAGGTGCCAACTTTTCAATTTAATTAGGGAAATTCTCTGTAAGAGATGTATTTTAGTCAAGTTCTGTTCTCTCAGCTTCACCTTAGGTTTCATCCTTTCCATCAGCCAAACAAATACTCTCAACTTGTTCTCTCACAAATCATCTCGTGTAGGTAAAACAAATTATTCCATTTTGCATACTTGCATTTATCTTGAAAGATGCCTTCAAATCCTTCCCTGGCTGGCTGGGACACCCATTGTTTTCCTGAGTTTCCTAAAGGAAAACTTCCCAAAGCAGAGGAGTTCAAGGACATCAACCCCCATCCTCAGCCACTTCACCTTCCACCTCAATTCCCCAAATTCTGCCACTAATTTCACTCATCTGTGGAAAAGCAGTTCAGAACAGGGGCAGAGAACTCCCATCAGGGAGGAACAAATAAATTCATTACACTGAGGGTTTAAGTAAAAGATTCTATAGATCATTTCTGTATTAACCACAGGTTTTGACAAGAAACAGAAATTATCTCCTCACTGGAAGGATTCAGACATTAAACTTTGATTATTCCTTCTCTGCATTTTGCTCCAGTCACTGGAGAAGTCACAGGATCCTTATGCAAGCTACACTCTTAACTATGGATTTGCTCCTATTGATTTGCAAGAGTGTAACTGAGGAGAAATACATCAACTTGATTAAAATGACCCATTTTTATTGACTTTGTCTGTAATGAATTTTCCTGCAGCTGAACAAAAAGCACATTTGTACAACCTGAACTCCTCCCGAAGTGCAGAATCAGAAGCAGCAAAATGGACAAATAATTTTGAACTTAACAAGCTCCGTCTGTTCTAATCTCAGCCACAGCTGCAAAAATGGTGTTCCCCAAATTGTGTCTCCCTCGTTTGAATGTAGGTATTGCTGTTACAGCAATATCCACGCCCTACACAATAAAGTAAATGAAAATACTATTTTCAAATTATTAACCTTGCAGTTCTGGTTACACCCGGAGAGTGATTCTAGTGAGTTATGGCATAGGCAGGGCCTGGGATTCCTACATATCAAAAGTGGTGCTCAAGACTAGTTCAGGAAATGGAAAAAAATCAGAACCCTCACAAGTTTTTAACACAAGAAAACATCGTAATATAGAATTTATAATACAGGATTCTGTGAAAGGCTGTAAAGAACTAAAGCACACACAGACTCAGACAAATACCATTACTTTTGTTGTCTGTGTGAAATCAGACATACTAATTTCAATTCCAGGTACTGATCCCTGATTCTCCATTTCTTGGTTTTCATGAATTTTTTTTTAACTATTTGAGTAGCTTGAGTTTTCTAAACCTGTGGACATGACATTTAAACTCTGATTTATTATACTCCTGAATGACACAAGCATTACTTCCAAAACAGGCAAACCCACAAAGACTGAAGTTTTTGCCATCCTGGGTAAGAGTTTAGCCAGGTGATCAGTGCATTTTCCAGGACCTACGGATTTTAGAGAGATTCTTTTGTGACATGTACGTAATTCTGCACGTTTTAAACACAATTAGCTGATTACGCACATACGAGAAACCAATCAAAGCCGGACCTTATAAAAATCCTTCTGTTGAAGAAATGAACGTAATTACTCCAAATAAAGAACCTCCAACACTGAGGCAGTGACCTGGAGGCAGAGTCACGGGATGGTTTGGGTTGGAAGGGATTTTAAGGATCATCCATTCCACAGGCAGGGACACCTCCCACTGTCCCAGGCTGCTCCAAACCCCAATGTTTAACCTGGCCTTGGGCACTGCCAGGGATCCAGGAGCAGCCACAGCTTCTCTGGGCACCCTGTGCCAGGGCCTTGGCACCCTCCCAGGGAGGAATTCCTTCCCAATCTCCCATCTGTCCCTCCTCTCTGTCCATCTGAAGCCATCCCCCGTGTCCTGTCATTCCGTGCACGGACCAGATACAGAACAAAGTGTGGAGAGCACAACCAAGGAAAGTATTTTTACATTTTTGGGGGATTGGATTTAGCCTCCTTCCCTCCACGAATCAAACTGACATTCATTATTCTGATATTCTGGAGGTCAAGGGCCACCCAGACCCAAACCTGAGAGCTCCATAAAACCCAGGAACTTTCCCTGGGAATGCTGGAGAGCTCAGAGAAAAGAGAGGGCACCTACACTTGGCCCCTATTCACCAGCCAGGTGACCTCAAATCCTACTCTGCCATTTAAGCACAACTATTTCCCAGAGGTTTATAAAATAATAGGTTTTGTAAAAATAGAACTGTGGTTCTCTCGCCCAAATCCTCGATCTGACTCCCACCAATTTTATCTCCTTCCTGTTATCCTTTCAGCAGTTTGCAAGATTTCTCTGTGATTGTTTCTTTTTATTCTCACAGGCCTGTGAATTATGCTGAAGAGCCTATTCTTTATTTCACTTTTTTTTTCATCTTCTTTATTTGATGGTATCAGGGTTTACCAAGCTCATAACCACGTCCCCGTGCTTTTTCCCATTGAAAGGCAGCAGTAAAGGATGCAAAGAAAAACCTAAACTGTTTCAATTTTCCAAAGCCAGGGGGTGAGGGAAAAGAGAAAGCAGGTTTTCAACAATTTTGTCCTAATAACTATTGATCCTACTGGGGAATTTCTGCAGCAAGCAGCACGTAACTGCCAAAATATGCAGCAGAAAGGGATTATAGGTATAGGAAGAGATAACATAAATCAGTTAAATAGTCAATCAAGCACAAGACACAAATCCAGAGGAATCCTGGCTTCAGCAGCTCCGCTGCTCACAGAACTCCCCGGATTTCTTTAATGGTGCTTTAATCCTGTGAAGATTTCAGAGGCAAAGCAGTTATGAGACTGAGCCTGAGTCTGTGCCTGCTTCTGCATCGTTAACCAAGTCCAGAGTGAATTAATTACATCTGATCACCCCACTCAAGGCAATGAGGCCATGCAAGGTGCGAGTCAGGGGCTGCAGAACATTTATTACTGGTGACAGGGCACCAGAACGAGAACTCTCTGACTTTCAGATCCAAGTGTGAGCTAAAGATCTGAGTCTGAGTTAGCAGAGCTGAGTTTACTGAAATAACTCCTTTCACCTCCACAGCTGATGCGCTTGAAGTGGAAAAATGGAATTCTGAGTGCTGTGACATTATTTTCATTTTTCCAGAGCCATTCTTGAGCGTGATGCTACAGTTTCAACGTGCTGCTGCAGGCTCCACCTCAATTCCTGTCCTCAGGGTGCAAAAGAGAATCCTGGGCAGCATCCCAGGATCCCCAATCCACCTGGAGGATGATCCAGAAAGTTCCTTCTGGATAGGAGAGGCCTCGGTGACATTTGCTGTCACTACACCCCACTCCCAGAACCCAAACCTCAGGCATAACTGCTGCTCTCCCCATCTCTCCAGACGTTCCTAGGGAAATTCACATTTTTTAGCATAAATAGACTGTATTTAAATGAAATTTAATGAATGGCCTGGACTGTGATTTGCAATAATACTGTCACCGCACAAAGACTACATGAGGTGACCCTAAAACAGTGACATCTCTATTTTATAACCCCTCAGATGCAGCCATCTAATTCTCTTTTCTGTCCTGACTGGAAAGTGGGCAAGAAAAATTATGACCAAGCAATTTTGTCAGGGTGTCCTGCCCTCTATTACAGGGAGATATTTCAGGGTGGTTGATGCTGGCAGAGTTCACACAGCAATTTATCCACCCAGCTGCCCTCACCTGGATCCAGTGCCCTGCTGCCCACGAGGATCTCCACAATTTGGGGGTTATTCTGGCCACAGCCACACTTCAATATAAGAATATTCTGTGAAAAACAAAATATTCTGGCTTTAGCAAGCTCCTACGTTAATATCTGTGACCCAGTAAAAGATGTGACACTCACCGGCCCTTCCATCCAAACCATCTCAATTTATCCAGAAAATCTACTTAACTTTTCAATAATTCTTGTGTATTCTGCCAAAGCTTTTCTAAAACACTGATACAGACAACATTTTTCTCAGCAATTAGAAAATCTCTATGAAAAAAGCTCATTTTTTTCAACAGTGTTACAGAATTTACAGATCCTTTTCCTTTCTTCCTCCCCATCTCTGTCATAAGTGAATTTTAACAAGCAGAGCTCGTTAAACATATTTAGCACAAGTACCTGAAGTAGATTTTAATAGTTTCAGTACTCCTAAAATATCTCTTATGAAAAACACGAGCTAGAAGAACACATTAGCATGTGCTGCAGGGATTTGTAGGTTGATTTCTCAAGAAGGCATCACTACAGATCCTCTTTGTTAGGACGGATCGTGAAAACCTTTGGAATTCTGCTCCAGAGGACACCTCACACCACCTGCCCTGGCAGTGGCTCTGTGCAACCCCCCCAGGCCTCCCAAACCTCACCTTCCCCTTGCAGAACTGATGATTTCTTATTTTTACACACCTCAGGAATTGTCTGGGGGAAGAATTACAATTATTCCGCTCTTTGATGCCCTAATTTAGATGGAATCAGCCAGGTTTGGGTTCTTCAAGATCCTGTGCATCCCCTCCGTGGCCATCCTGGTTTTAAAACTCCGAGCTGTAGAGGGAACTTTGTGTAACTGGTGTGAGAACACCAGGAAAGATCCCCAAATCCATGGTTTTTTACACACACATACAGTTTATCATTTTGGAACTGGGACAGGAGGAATGGGAAGATCCTTCCCCAGATCCATCGTTTTTTACACACATGAGCAGGTTCGTTTTGGAGGTGGGACAGGAGGAATAATAAGAATCTTTTCCAAATCCATGGTTTTTTACAAACATGAGCAGTTCCATGTGGAAGTGGGACAGAAGGAATAATAAGAACCTTCCCCAAATCCATGGGTTTTTACACACATGAACAGTTTAATTTTGGAGATGGGACAGGAGGAATTGGAAGATCCTTCCCCAAATCCATTTTTTTTTTACACGCATTAGGAGGTTCATTTTGGAGGTGGGACAAGAGGAATAGTAAGAACTTTCCCCAAATCCATGGTTTTTTACACACATGAACAGTTTACTTTTGGAGATGGGACAGGAGGAATAGGAAGATCCTTCCCCAAATCCATGTCTTTTTACACACAAGAGCAGTTTCATTTTGGAGGTGGGACAGAAGGAATGGGAAGATCCTTCCCCAAATCCATGGTTTTTTACACACATGAGCAGGTTCATGCGGAGGTAGGACAGGAGAATAGAAAGATCCTTCCCCAAATCCATGTTTTTTTACACACACGAGCAGTTTCATTTTGGAGGAGGGACAGGAGGAATAGAAAGATCCCTCCCCAAATCCATGGTTTTTTACACACATGAGCTGGTTCATTTTGGAGGTGGGACAGGAGGAATGGGAAGATCCTTCCCCCAATCCCTGGTTTATTTTACACACATGAGCAGGTTCATTTTGGAGATGGGACAGGAGGAACAGGAAGATCCTTCCCTCTCTCCCAGAGGCTGGAACATGGAGATGCTGGGATGAATAAATGGCAGGGCTTCTATAAATGTTGGAAGGACAGGTGAGAAAAGCTCCTCAGGAGGAGTAACAGGACATCCACATCACTGCTCACTGCAATTCCAGTTACTCCAAGACTTCTCCACCTCTTCAAATCTCAGGCACTCTGAAGATGCCAAGAGTCCTCCTCCCTTTTAGAAATTTAAGCATAGCACAGGCCTGAAACTGAGATAAATCTCCAAACAGATTCTCTTCTTCATGTCCCAAAGTTTGTGCCAAGAATTTTTAATCTGCAGAACGATTGTGCCAGTCCTTTATAGTGATGCTGAATATTGAAAAGAAGTTACTTTGACACTAATTCCAGCTCTGTGTGTGTTCTGAACCTGAACTCTTAATGCAAACACGATTTTAACTCACCAAGCACAGGGGTTTCGCTCGTTGTCACGTAATTGTTCCATGCTGGCACATTTTAAACCTCATAAACACCAGAACTGTATAAAATTAAAATCTGTCCATTTTAACTAGAACTAGGTAAAACTACAACTGGATGAGGAATAAAAAGATCTGGTTAAAACTAAGCGGCTCAATTCTTAAAATTAAGTTACCTGATATTTCCAGCATGGACTTGCAGATAATATCATGGCTAAAAAAGAGTTCATTTCTACAGAATAATAAATATTGTGGTTAATCCATCACGGCCCTGCATTCCCATCAGGATTGCTGAGCAGGGAGCAGGACGGACAGAGCTCCCCCAGCAGCTGCTCCTTGTGCAGTGTGACAGAAAGTGCCAGTGTCTACGCCAGACTAAAAACCTCCAGCTCCACCATCCCATGATTCCACGATCCTATGAAATGATGATCTTGTGTCCTTGTAATTGTTTAAAATAAATTTATTCTTACTGATTTCCCTGTGAAGACGTTTCCACATCTAGAAGTGAAATAAAATAAAAAAAACAGAAGTAAAGATACAGCTGTTCCCTGATTTGGCTTAACTGACCTCGACTGGGTGTCAGCATGGTGCGAGGTTCATTGAGTATTCAGAGTTTGCCCTGAAACAGAGAAAATTGGGTTTTTTTCCCTGAGGTTAAAATTATTTATGGATGGTCTAGGGGGGAAAAAAAAAAAAAATTAACTGTGCACATGCTCTCAAAGCGTCCTCTGCCCAGAAATAAAATTGTAAAAAACCATCAGCTAGTGAATCCTGTATAAACAACCCAGGTGAACCTTGCTATAGGTGTCTAAAGAGGTGTTAATGACAACATTTTGGAATTTTCTGGGGAAATCAGTATTTTCAAAGCAGAAATTGCCATTTTCTGCCAAAATTAATGAATTTGCAGCTCCAGAGAGGTCAGGATGTCGTTTGTGGTGTGCTGTGCAAGAAATCATTTCTCAGGGCACTTCTCCCCACTGAAATGGAGCACTGGTGCAGTTATTAATAAAATATTAACAGATTTATTAACAAAAGGACAGACTGGGATTAAAGGAACCAGTCAGGAAGACAACAGAACCAAAAAGAATAAATGTAATTGAAGTGTTTGTTGCAACAAGAACAATGAAACAAAGCCAAGTCCCTTCAGCGGAGTTTTTTCCACGTCTTGCTCCCCAAGAAAGGTGAAGGAGCTTTGGAACAACAATTTCCCAGCTCATTTCCAGTGCTGTCCTCTCCCTCTGGACGGAGCAGCTCCGATAATCCCTCCAGGCCTCTCCTGCTCCCAGATCTCATTTCCACAGCCCTGGCCAGCACATTCCTTGTGCTGCTCCAGCCTGGGAGCACCTGGCAGTGGTGGCATTTCCTGGGACATGGGGCTGGAGGCTCAGGATCCCATTCCCTGCTCCACACTGCAGCTCCCTGCTCTCAGCTCCAACCTGGAATGTTTGCAAGTCCCACTGGTTTCATCCTGGAGTTTGGTGATGGAGGAGAACCCAAAAATCCAGACTGCACCGTGAGCCATGATTTCTTATCTTTCACTTCTGCACATCAACCTCTCTGAACTACAACCAAAAGGCCCAGCTTCCAGATTCCCAGCCAGTGGCCACTTGAACTTGGATTTTAAACATCCCTCCCTTTTAAAAATATTCTCCCAACCTTCTGTAAATAAAGCAGTTTCCGTTTTCCCTAGGCGTATTTTCCTAAGGTTCCACAGCTCTAATTATGATTATGAGCAACATCTTCACAGTCTCCTGCTACACTGCTGGAAAATTTAACCCAAAAAAAGACTTATTTTGGAAGTTTCTTTGAACTTCCTAAGTCGATGATCTCTTACATAACTGCAATAAAAACCTCTGGGAAAGAACCTATTACGAGCACTGTGTCAGCAATTTCAGCTTATTACAGATGCCTTTCTCCCCTTTCCACATAACTATTTAATGAATTACAACTCAGGATTGGATCATTTCAGAGCTGAGAGCAGCCACAGATTTTCCTGGGAGCTTTTTAATCTGAGATGAAGCGCTAATTTAGGCAAGGGGTTTCATGAAGGAGGTGATTCTTCAGTGGAGCTGAATTCAGCCCTTTTGGGGTACCTCAGCACCACCAAACACCTCCCACCTGCACAGCTGCCATGGATTGCTGCCATCCTGGCAGGGAAAGAGTTAAACGCCCCAGATTCCCACATTTTCAGGTGGCTGGGAAGAGTTTTGACTATTAATGACCAGGAAAACCTCCTGGAGCAGCTGCCAGAAGGCAGCAGATTGCCTGGTTCAAGATCTCAACAACTGGAAGTATCCCCATTTGCTGGTGTTAATTCCTCATCCCTTTTCCAGCCAGTTCTCCTTACATTTAAAACAGGAAGTATTCTCTGTCCTCCTTTCCCTTTTGGTGTGAAAAAACCTAATTATGTCCTTAAAGAGTCTCCATTTGCTGCTAAAAGTTTGACTGTATGAAGAACTGTAAATACGATAAAATAAAATAAAATAATTAAATGAAATTAATTGAAATTAATTGAAATAAAATAAAATAAAATAAAATAAAACAAAACAACTCTCCGTTTCCCTCTATCCATCTCTGCAAGAGAAACTCAAATTGTTCCCCCAAAGAAATCTGCTTTCTAGGGTAATTTTTAAAAAGCTGATGAAAGAAACAGAAAGTGAAGGAAGAAAAAGAGGGCAAAAATACTGTACTGACATTTTACAATGGGAACTGCAACTCTCTGCCTTTTACAGCACATTTGAGGACCAACAACAGCACAAAGACAAAGTTTGGAGGGTTTAATGCAAGGTTTTGGAGTCTCCTTTCTCAGCCTGACTTTTGAGGACACTTCCTGCCCAAAGGTTTTGGACAAATTGGTGAAGATTTAATCTATACGGTTTTTTTTAAACAGATATGCTTTTATAAAGCATCAATTTACTGCTGGCTGAAGATAGAGGAAATCTGGCATGTTTAGGGCGACGTTTTTAGGACTTTCATTTTTGTTTCTTTGCAGTTGTGGACCTGAAGGAGCAAACCAGAAGCTCCAGGCAGAAAGATTTCGGTCCCTACCCTACCCTGACATTATCCACACCCAAACAATGCTCCTTTTGCTTTTGCAGAGTCATTAAAACCAAATTCATGCCCATAAACTCATTTTCTCCCCACAACAGCCACACATGCAGCACCACATGATCCACAAACAGACGCAGCTTCACTGCTGGCACCACGGTCTCAAATTCAAAAAGCAGATTAAAGGGGTGTTCCCTGATTTATAGGAATGGGAGGTGACGGGATTTCATTGAGGGTGGTGGTTTTTATTTGTAGAAAAATAAAAAAATTTATTTTATTCTGAGGGCTGCAGAGCTGCAGGGGACTGGGAAAACCTTGGTGTCCTCCAGAAATTCCCCACGATCACGGAGGGATTTTAGGGAGAATTGAGGGGTAAGTCAAGCCAGACTCACGGATCTAAGAGAAGAGAGAAAGCGGAGGACTCACGACACACCACTTGCTCAGGGGCCTGCAGATCTGCTCTGCACAGAGGGATTTTAGGGAGAATTGAGGGGTAAGTCAAGCCAGACTCACAGATCGAAGAAAAGAGAAAAGCAGAGGGCTCAGGACCCACCGCTTTCTCAGGGGCCTGCAGATCTGCTCAGCACGGAGGGATTTTAGGGAGAACTGAGGGGTAAGTCAAGCCAGACTCACGGATCTAAAAGAAAAGAGAAAAGCGGAGGACTCAGGACCCACCGCTTGCTCAGGGGCCTGCAGATCTGCTCTGCTCAAAAAAGCTCCTTTCTCAGGAATTCCTCCATCTGTTGCACTCCCGGTATCAGGAGGGAAAAATGAGTCCCAGGTAGCCCAAAGCCATCTGTTCCCAAGCTGGAAGCGAGCAGCCACAAACCCTTCCCTGACCCAGCCTGCCTTCTGGAGGAGGCTCCACGCAGGGGAAAGCTGAGCTGCAGGAACTGGTGAAGGTTCTGCCACCCCAAAGGGAAACTCTGCTTATTCTGCATTTTCCAGAAGCCCTTGTTCATGAGGTTTTTTTTCTTAATTCTCTTTTGCATTTAATTCTGTTTTGTTTTGCCAGAAAAAATGACGACTCAATGCCAAGAGGAAGAATTTCTTGGTGTCTCCTTTCCTTTTGAGGCTGGTCCCATCAGCTCAGGTTTATTTCAGGTCTGAAAAATTTGGCCTCTACCCGAGAAACACCATCCTGACCACGATGAATTTCAATGTGGCAAAAAATAAAGTTACTTTTTACTGTCTGGTATCTTCCAAATGCCCCCAAACACCACTAAATATCCACCAGGAACCATGTGAACTCACATTTGACACCTTCTTAATTCTAGTCCTTGCTTCCACTACTGTCCTTTTGCAATTCAAGTGGCAGCAGCTCACCTTCAGGTAAGGTTATAAATACATAATTCAAGAAATAATCCTGCAACACTCACAAAAGCAATTTCTTTCTCATTTCTAGGCAAAGGTATGCAACAGCAGCAGAACAATACAGCCAAATTCTACCCTTAGTGCAAGCAGATAACCAAAAGTAAACAAATAAATCCATAAACATTAACATTTTCATTACTTACATCCTAAACACCGTGATAACAACCAGATAAAAAGCACAGCAGAGATTTCTTTAGCCTTGGCATTACGAGCTGCAAAAGAATTGCCACAGTAAGTCAACAAGCAAAGTTTTCATGGCTAAATAAGTAATTAAAAAAGAAAACATCCCGTTCACCCAGGAAAACCTGAGCTGATTTGAAACAGAACATCTTGCTTTGAATCAACACTCCAGAATCCAAGAGGAAGCTCACGTCACTAAAAACTCAAAAATTGGATTTGTCTATTTTTTATTATTCCACAGTCCTTCCACAGTGGAAAAACAGATTAATCTGAGCTAAAAGAGAGCATAATTATTTGTGTCATAGTAGCCCTGCAAAAAACCCCAAACACCTCAGGACTATCAGGTGTAGGATGAAACAGAAAGTTGAAGTAACATAAATTTTTGGGGAATTTTTTTTCAACATTTTGTGGCTAAAATACTGCCCTACTTTCCAGCACTTTTGCAAAGCTGGTGTAACTCTATCTAGCAATCCCTACACTAGAACTGAAAAAAACTCATGGCTTAAATGAACAATTCTTTTTAGAAGATTCTCAAATACCAAGGAAGCCTTTGTAACCCCTAATATTTCTCTCAGTTAACTGGGACATCACTGGAACTTAATCCAGTGCTGCAATCACAGTCAGGGGCACAACTCATTATTAAGAAGATACTTTTGGGTCCGACTTTTTTCTCATTTCATGGCATCTTTTACACCCTTTGTTGGGAGAGACCTCAGAATTAAAGCAAACAAAACTCCTTTAAGGTACTGAAGTGAGGGCTTTACTCGGTAAAAACGAGGCAGGACAAGAAAAATAGAGAGGAAAAATTAAGTTTTGTGAAGTTTCCCTAATTAGCTGATGTTTATAAATGGTTTCTACCATTCCAGCTGATTTTATCACATCCTGAAAACACCAATTTAGATGTAACTGCATTATGCTGCAGTGACACAATTACACTGCTTACACATCAAGGATAGAATTCAGGCCCATATCAGGGGGTGAGATAAAGATAAAAACTGAGTGACTTATTGAACGGTTAGTGCAATAATTAGGATGGAAAAGATCCCATGGAAAGCCAGCAAGCATCTATCGCCTCTCCAGAAATACACCTGAGAATTGGGATGCTCTGGTGCTTAACCTGTACCTGCATCACTGCAAACTTTCATCTTTTCCATGGCAAGTGGCAGCTGAGCGCCCAGTTCTAAAATGTTGCTTTCTTCTTATTAGAAATACCACTGCAAACACTGTTTTTGTATCAGTTCCTTGCCAGCCCAGGCAGAGCTGCCTCCCCACGATCCCTGCTGGGAAAACTCTTTGCTGGATCAACTCTCCCTCCTGTGAAATTTCGTGGTTATTTCTCACTTTGTATCAGATTCTGCTCCTTCCCCTTCCTGTTTTGAGCTGCTTCTGGCTCCGTCTGCTCCCCCTCTGCTGTGCCCCGCTGAGGCACATCGGGAATATCACTTTTNAGTGGCAGCTGAGCGCCCAGTTCTAAAATGTTGCTTTCTTAGTCTTAGAAATACCACTGCAAACACTGTGTTTGTATCAGTGCCTTGCCAGCCCAGGCAGAGCTGCCTCCCCACGATCCCTGCTGGGAAAACTCTTTGCTGGATCAACTCTCCCTCCTGTGAAATTTCGTGGTTATTTCTCACTTTGTATCAGATTCTGCTCCTTCCCCTTCCTGTTTTGAGCTGCTTCTGGCTCCGTCTGCTCCCCCTCTGCTGTGCCCCGCTGAGGCACATCGGGAATATCACTTTTAATTCCAGTCCCCAGAGCTCAGGGAAGACAAGGAGCTGCTGGAGAGGGTCCAGTGGCGGCCACAGAGATGATGAGGGGTCTGGAGCATCTCTGATGAGGAGAGGCTGCAGGAGCTGGGCCTGATTACCTGGAGAAAGGAAGGCTAAGAGGGAATCCCACCAATCCATATAAATATCTCTAAGGAATGTCAGGAGGATGGCACCAGATTCTTTTCAGTGGTGTCCGGCAACAGGATGAGGAGCAACAGCTATCAATTAAAACACAACAAGCTCCACCTCATCAGGAGGAAGAACTTCTTTCCGTGGATGGGGACAGAGCACTGGAACAGCTTCCCAGGGAGGGCCTGGAGTCTCCCTCTCTGGGAGTCCGGACCCATCTGGACACATTCCTGTGTCACCTGCTGCGGGTGCCCCTGCCTTGGCAGTGGGGTTGGACTGGATGATCTCCAGAGGTCCCTCCCAACCCCCATTATTCCATGCCAGTGCCCAGTGCCCATCCATGAGGATTCTGCGTGCCCAGCCCCTCTCTCGGGGGGAGAGGGAAAAGGTGCTCAGGAAAGGGCGGCTCCAACAGCACCACGCTGCTGGAAAGGAGTGGGCTGCGAGGGAAAGAACCCTGCCGGAAAAGGATCTGAGAATAACACCCGTGCACAAAGACTCATGAAAATACATGAGGGATTTCCCCTGGTATCCATTCAGCCCCAGATTGTGTTTACCTCGCTGAGATATGAAGCTGATTATTCACCAGCGGGATCACATCAGGAGCAGAAGTCTCGGTTTCCACCCATGAAAACGATCTTAAGATCACATCAGCATATTTTATTATTGTTGTGACATCAACCCACCCTCCCCAGGTACATGTAAACACCTTTTTTCTGTTCCGCTGGAACAGCTCGCTGGGTGGCCTCCTCACAAAATAATGAGGAATAAAGGTGTTCCCAGAGATTTGTGTAAAAAACTACTCATCCATCCGAGGAACAGAACGGAACAGCCTCTCTGCACACCTGTAATAAAAGCTGCATGGCTGTTGTGATAGCACTGAGTCCCTAATCAAATAAAAGCGAGCTTGCATCATTAAACAGAAGCATCCTGAGAGGCACTGATAGAACATCTTCACCCTCCGTTCAACCCTCACAGATACAAACAGAACTTCACACAATATCAAACCGGAGTTCAGCCTTTCCAACATTAAACTTAAAAAGGTCTATGAGCCTGAGAAGCACCTTCAAAGCTATGGCAAAAATCAATAATTTGTGGAATTTAACACGGTGAAGGAATGCTTTCCATACTAATGACAAAACCAAAACTTGCAGCTTTATAAAGTCACCGAGGCCCCAGCCCAAAGCATTCCTTCACAGTGATCCAAGACCCCGACGAGCCCGGAGCAGCAGAGTTGTGACAGTGCAGGTCTATAAACAACGGAGGGGTTGAGGGGATTCTGAGCCTTTAAAAGGAGTTTGAGCAGCTCATTAAGGAACTGAAATTCATAAATCTGGAGTGCCCTGACAGCAGAAATTCAGACAGGTACCACTGCCCCATCAAGCACACTTGCCTCTTCTGATAACCCTCAAAGCCGACATTCCAGCCGTTCCCTATCCTGAACTGTCTCACCAATTAACATAATTGAGCTTAAATTCCAGGACACTGTTCTGGATTAAATTAGCTCTGCTGTTGCTCCTGCCTCAGGGATGTTTCCTGGCTCTGGCAATCTCCAGTGAAGCAGCATCTTTACCCACGGCCAGTAAAACCATTCCCCATCTCCCATACCCTGCTTTAGAATCCCTTCTTCCTTAATATTCACTCAAAATGCTTTTTTCCGGACAACTCCTCACCCTCGTGCATCACCGCCTCTTTTTACACATCTGACAGCTGCCCCGCAACCTTCCCAAGAGGCGGCAGCCCTCGGAATGTGCATCCAAGACAGGAAACACCTTCTGCCCACCGCGCGCCGCCCTCCGCGCACGCGCACGGATTCACAGGCGCTCCCTCGGCCCGCGCTGCCAAGGGAGCAAACCGTGGCACGGGAAGCATCTCCCGGTGCTCGTGGCACGGGAAGCATCTCCCGGCGCTCAGAACAAGGAAAGGATTTCATTGTTGCTCTTCCAGACCGCCCGGAGAGCTGCAGTATGGCCGAGCTCCCAACACCTCCCACACCGCGACAACGAAGCTCATGAAGCACCCGTTCTTCATTCTTCGTTCCGCTTACAAGTAACACAAAATGCACAAAGCAGAGGATTTTCTGGTTGGACAAGAACATCGACGACTCCATGGTCTGCCGTAAATATCCCTTCCCCATAAAATCTGTGATTTTTTTAATTACAGGTTTGTATCCAAGTGCAAATTCATTATTACGCCAGCTGTCATTCTAATACTAAAACCAAATAAATAAAGGCAGATTTTTTTACTCTGGAGCACTGTAAACTGCAGACTTGAAAATATTCTCCATCAATCAGGTAATAAAAACTTTCCCCTTCTACAGCTATTTAGATTTTCTGGGAATGACAGTTATTGGTAATTGAGTAAAGCTGCTAAAAAACAAAATGAGGAGCTGGTTTTGATGGATAGCAAGGACCTTTCGCTGCCCAGTTATCTGAATCCTGAGTGTAAAAATAACAATACATCATCCAAGCCATAAACTTCCATCAGACATTTAACCAGAATTAAGTCTTCAGCCCAGTTTCCATCCTGCTAATCCCATTTATTCCATTGTTTCCTTCCTTAAGCAGCTTCTAGGCCATGAAAGTTCATTATGACCTGCCCTGTGATTACTCCAAGTTTTCTTAATAGGCACTTGAGCTTTTTAAAACCCAAAATAAATTATAAGTATCACTTCTCCGTTATCTGTTATTTTGCTGACACCCTGGAGGAAAGAAAATTTTCCCTTTGGGACTGCTGCAATCTATCCTTAGAATATCATGCTCATTATTGCTCTATAGTTACTTTTCAGTTAATTTACTAAATACTGAGGGCAAAAGCCATTGGTTCCTAACTCCTGAGCTCAACCACAGTGTTTTAAAAATACAGAAAGCATCATTTTCCTTCTGATTGTCCAGACTTGACAAAAAGGTACTTCAGAAAATTCCTTCTTTTTTTTTTGGAGGTATTTTGTGAGGGAGTTGCCTCCGTTTCAGAGAATCCACTTCAATAATGGCCCCAGCTGTCTTCTGTGATTTTAATCTACGGAATTCCTTGGTGTGCCACCAGCTCAGAGCACAGGCAGCAGCCCCATATTCCTAGGAAGGAATGCGATTCTGAAAAAATGATGTAAAATAGATTATCTGCATCTTTAATCAATAGTTTAAATGCATATGGAGCGTTGAAACATGGTGTTTACTGCACCATCCCTTGTGGAGTATAATTATGTTTTCTATACATGAAAGCAATTTAATTTGTTTGCATCAAGAGAGACACTCGTGTAATATTCAAAATAATAATAATGCGCACAATGATCCAGACAGGATTTAATTTTTTTTAACAATTCTGTACTAAACAACACAACCCTTTATTAGTTTAGCAGACTATCTGCAGACAGCATTAAAAAAGAAAATCAGAAGTGAGCTCAAGCAGAAATGAGAGATGGTTTGATTAAACCCTGTGTTATTCCACTCTTCCTCTGGACTCAATCTGCTCATTTCAGTGGGGTTAAATAAATCAAGTAAGAGACAAATTAACTTTGTGTCTCTCCTGTGCTGCAAGCACAGGATTTGAACTCCTCCTGACCTAAAAGTGCATCTTTAAAGAGGGAACTGACTGTGCCTGCACAAAACCTGACCCATTCCTCTGCCTCCGCGGTTATTTTGTGGCGGTGTTACCTTCGGTAAGGTCTGGGTCCAAGGGACAGGGAAATCAAACAGCAGAGATCCAACTTCCACTGCCTGTCCTCACGGACCCCAGAGCGGCTCTGAGCCTCAGATCTGCAGCTAACAGGTGGCACCAAAACCAAACCGACAGCATCCAAGAGTCCTGGAATAGCCGGGCTGGAAGGCACCCCAAGGATCACCCAGCCTAACTCCTGGCCCTGCACAGACCCCCCAACAATCCCTGGCAGCGCTGTCCAATCCCTCCTGGAGCTCTGGCAGCCTCGGGGCCGGGACCATTCCCTGGGGAGCCTGGGCAGTGCCCAGCACCTATGGGGGAAGGACCTTTCCCTGACAGCCATCCAAACCTTCCCTGTGAGACGGCTGTGATGGAGTTAAGACTGTGTCTGGGGTTGTTTTATACGTTCCTCCTGACAATTTTGTTATTCAACTAGAAATAGAGAATTAAAATATCTTATGTTCATGTAATTGCCAAGAAAAGCAGAATTCAGTGCCGAGCTGTCCTCCCTGGTCCTTCTCCACATCTTGGTGTCCCTGCTGCAGGGCAGGCACTGCTTCCATCCCCTTCTTCCCACCTCTGGAGTCAGGTATGGAAAACCAAAGACTGAAAACAGCCACTCTCTTTGTGGAATTTTGGTAACAGAGCTCTAACATGACTAAGTGATCAGTTTTGACATGTGATGCAAATCTGAAGTTAAAAATATCGTTTTCCCTCAAAGTTAATTATGAATCATTAGGAAGACTGAAATAAAATCTACCACGTTCCTTGCAGCTTTTCTGAGTAAATATGGAAAACACAAATCACTTTAGAGGGCTGCTTCAAGGTAGCAGACACTTGGTAACTTTGGGGTTTATTTAAAGCAGTCTCATGTCTAAATCATGTGGTTTTGTTGTTGCATCTGGAAGTGCTACAATGAACAGATGAAAATCACCTCAGAGATACAATGGGAGTGCACTAAAGTGAACAGGCACAGGGACAGACATTCATGAGTGTGCTGAAAAGGTGACCCTCACACTGAAAAAGCCCCACTCAGTTACCACAAACCTAAAGAGAAATGGGAACAATGAGTGTTTCTGCTCAGACAGCAGCCCTCGGTAAATTTAAATTCCACTGCTTTCTAAGCTCTGTCCTCTCCTTGGGCTGGAGAGGGAATTACCAATAGTGCTGAAGCTGCAGAAATTCCAGTATTTTATTTTCACATACAGATTACTGTTCTCTTCTTCTCCCTTTTAAGTCACTCCAGAAAGCAAGGCATTTCAACACAGCCAGGGGTTGTTTTCCATGGTGATTTTTTAAAGATAAAGCACAAGAAGGCAGAAATAGCAACATATTCTTCCCTCTCTTTTCTTAGCACCGTACCTCGACCTCTGAGGAATCCTTCTGCCCTGAACCCTACCCCCTAATGCTTGAACATTTCAGTTAAATCTCACTGTGGGTGGAGAGGAGGGAATTGAGAGAACAAGGGGAAGAGAAGGCAAAGGGATTTAAACTGCCAGGAAGGCACTGAAGGCAGGAAGGCTGAACTGATCCGTGTCTCTGTACGCACAGGGTGACGCCTGCAACCTGTGACATCCTGAGCCGCAAATATCACAGAGAATTTCGGGGATTACAGACAGGTAAGTAATTCATGAGCACAGCCACAGGTACAGGGGATGGACTGTGGTGACAGTGACAGACGGTGCCCCAAAGCCCCGCTGAATGCGACCCTTCCCACGTGAGCTCGCCGTCCCTGGCAGGGCTGGGCATTGTTCCCAAAATATTCCCGGGGGAAGGCAGCGGGGTCATGGACGGGACAGTGCAAGCACACAGCTGGGAGCTCACAGAAGCAAACCCACTGATAAAGGAGGTATTTACAGCACTTCTTTCCTGTATTTATGGCAAAAGACACCACTACCTGCCCGAACTTATTTATGGCAAAAATGGCCCCTATCTGCCTGTACTTACAGGGCAAAAAACTCCGTTCGCAAGGAATGTCTGCAAACTGTCACTCCACAGAGCAAGGTGAGCAGGAGGAGCTGGGCAAGCACATTTTTCACTCTGCTCCCTGAGCTCCAGCAGCCCCACCAAACACAGGGGCTGCTCCAGAACCAGCTCCCACCTGAAATCCCAAGATGGTTTTTGGGTGGGGAAGATGCCACGAGGTCAGCGCTGCTGTGGGCTGGCACGGGCAGGAAGCCTCTTCCCTGCTTCTCCTTCCAGCACCAGGAAAAGAGATTGGATGTGGCAACTCAGTGCCATGCTTCAGTTTAGCTGAGGTGTTGGGACAGAGGTTGGACTCGATGATCTTGAAGGTCTCTTCCAACTTAGAAGAAGAATTTTCAGCATCAAGAATTCATATCCAGGCTTCAGAAATACAGCCTGTACCTCCCTCAAGTGCTGCCACGAGCACAACGTGTGGGGAGATTTCCCTCTCCGTGGACCTACGTGAAATTCTCCAGGAAGCACCTGCCTGACTCCCCGGATAAAATGTCCTTTTAATAACCTCAGCAGGAAACACGATCCCTGCAAACAGGGCGGAGGGGATGCCACAGACCCCTGCGCGTGTGCCACCAGCCCCAAAGCCGCTGGAAGCTCGGGAAAGGGGGGTCTGAGCCCGCCAGGCATCCCTGGGAAAGGCTCAGCTGGATGTGGGAATGTCCCCCAACACAGCCGGGGATCTGAGCTCCTGCCTCACTCCCACTGCACGCGGGGTTAGATGAGCTCTGCTCAGCTTCATCTCCTGACGTTCAAACAAAACTCTTACCGCCAGAGCTTCCCCTTCTCCTCACGCTGCTGCCCTCGGGAATGTGGGATGCCTTCCCTGGACACACCGTTCCCTTCCGCCAAACCCCGCACGCCCGCAGAGCCCCTCTGGGCAAGTTCTGAGGGAGCAACGGGCACACATCTGATTTTATTTCATCCTCAGCTCTATTAGTTTGTATTTATCCCACTGGGCTCAGTTATGCCACAAATTCTTCTTCTTTCAGTTTAATTTAACAATTTTTTACCTCTTTGTGGGCTTGTTTCCCTATTTTGTTTTTGCCCTGGTGCAATTCCTTTGATTTTAGTAGGATTGTTGCAATGCAATGCCAAAATCAGGATAAATTTGTGTTTTATTTACCTTGAAATAAAAATATCATTCCTTTTTTGAGGACATTGTACTTTCAATCAGAAAAAAAATTATTTATTTATGGTTCTAGTGCAGGCTTGCAGATTGCACCAACCAAACCTTTCAAGTGAATGCAATGAAGGTGCAATGTTGCAGCGAGCTGGGAGCTCATATGTGCTAAAGACACACTTGAAAAGCTGATTTTCATAGAATCATAAAATCCCAGAATGGTTTAGGTTGAAGAGACCTTTAAGATCATCACCACCACGGACAGGGACACCTTCCAGCACCCCAGGGTGCTCCAAGCCCCTTCCAAACTGGCCTTGGACACTTCCAGGGATGAGGCAGCCACAGTTGGTCCATTCCAAATAAAACAAACTCCTATTTTCCAGCATTTTCATTCCTTCCTCAAGGGATCAGAATTGTAATTGTCTATTTTTCTAGATACTTTTCTTTCCCACTGTCATTTCACATTTAGTATTTTCTAAGAAGTAGTTTATCTTTATTTAAATGGAAATTACCTGCCTCAAAAAGCAGCTTCAGGGTGAGTAAAAATCTGCTGTAACTCCAGTAAAATTAAGATAATTTCATCTGCACTGTTGCTCCTCTATATTTTTCCTTGATATTGTGGTCAAGTGCACTTTTATTTAAAGTAAGAAATCCCAAACCTTGGCTGCCATGCCAAGCCCTGGGAACCCAAGAGTGGCCTGAAACAGGAAACCGGATTTTACAGAAATTGCACTTTCCCATGTTCTAACACCTCCTTTTTCTCTGGAGTAAATTACCTGCAAAGATTGTATTAAAGAATTTCTGGGCACTGTATTGAAGAATAATAATGGCAATTTCACCGTGATTTCACAGGATTAAGCATGCACCACACAAGAAAACGATCACAGCAAAATCCAATTTGTTACTTTTCCAACACCGGATTTTACTTCTCTTTGGCTGGCAATTAGTTATTACAAAAGTTTCATCAAAGACTCAGGTTCTTTAAATGCAGCACAGTCAGAGTAAGATTTAACCAATAATTAAGTAAATTGGACTTGGCTTAGTACACAGGAAATTGAGGATAATTAGTAAACATTATCCATCAGCAACCTGTATATTCACACAGCGCTGGAGATATTTTTTAGGACTGATAATATTTAAATATGCCATGAGAAAATAAAAGTATTTTGCGAGTCTATTAGAATGATAAATTATTTTACCTGCATGGAGAGAGGGAAGCTGCTGTTCAAATGAGGGGAGACTGACCTGAAAGAGAGAAATGCAAATGGGGAAACATTCCAAAATCCCAGCATGAAAGGATGACGCAGAACCTTTCCAAAAGAAGAAAACACATCACGGATACAGTGAGAAGGGAAAGAGAAATCCCTAATAAAACGGGGAAATTAAAGACAGATTTGGGCCTTGCAGACCGTACCGAGCGAATAATAAGACTGAAAGGAATATTTGAAATAAAAGTGATGTAGAGAATGCTCAGCAGTGGTTGGCTGGTTGCAGTTCCAACCTTTGCAAAAAGGGTCAGCAGCCACAAAATGATGCTGCGAGTGCTGCTCAGGCAATTCCAGCCCTGCTCTGCACATAGAGGAGCCAGAAACTGAGGAGGAACTCTGGAATCTGCACAACTTTTACCAGAAGCCACGAGAGGTGGAACCAGAGCGGCCGCACGGGGTGTTCAGCCAGGAAAGGTGACCGGCTCTGAACTGCTGCCCCGTTCTCAAGTGAGGGAAGCTGATATCCAGAAGGGAAATGTGGGACCTGGAAAGCTCTCCTGAAGATGGACACCGGCATATGTCCTACAAACTCTGCTAGTCCAACGCTGTGACGATGTTTTGATGGAAAGCAGAAAAGTGGAGGTGGAAGATTGCCCAGAGAAGCTGTGGCTGCCCCTGGATCCCTGGAAGTGCCCAAGGCCAGGTTGGACATTGGGGCTTGGAGCAGCCTGGGACAGAGGAAAGTGTCCCTGCCCATGGCAGGGGGCTTGGAAAGAAATGATCTTTCTGACCCCTTCCAACCCAAACCATTCTGTGGTTCCCAGAGTTGCAATTTCTCCCACTTCTCATCTTTTATTTTATACGGCAAACCAGTGGTTGGACCTGGACTGAGGAAATAGAGGGCTCAGTTCCAAGACTTCCTCAACCACAGGAAGTTTGAAAGATTATGCCCAAAAATCCCAAAGTCTCCACAGCCACTGAATCCCATCCACAGGCCCCAAACCATGAGGTGTTTGCAACATAAATTGGGACTGATGCATTCTGGGACCAGCAATTTTTGAGTTGAACACTTCAACTCCACCTTAGCTCTGCTTTAGGTGTCAGGTTTTTCTATTGACTGGAAATATACTGAATTGTGCCTCACGGAATGTTCACTCAATCACTGAGGAGTGGCCCTCTGTGGATAAACCCCCGAAATATTTAATTACCAGCTCCATAAGGAGTGCTTGGCCTGCTCTGTTTTTGCTGCTCCTGCATTTAGAGCTGCTAAGCTGGATGTCTGTTTGCTCAATAAATATGAAATCAGGCTGATCATTATGGAGTTCTGCTATCTCAGTGCAATTCATCCCCATTTTCTCTTTGATTTCTCCTCTTTCTTCCGCAGATTGGTTTTTAGCTGAATGAGTCTGCGTTGTCACTTGGAGTTTCGCTGCCTCACCTTTGATTCAGGTGATAAAACAGCAAATGCAGCCAGCAGCATCAAGAACTGTCTGTGGAAATGCTGATTTACTATTGCATTGCTTTGTTCTGAAAAAGATGCTGAACTAATGAATCTGCGGCACAGGAAAAATATCCCCGGATTGGATTTTCCAAATATTAAAGCTTGGTTTACAACACAGTTAATGAACTTTCATCTTCGAGTACACGGACACACAAGATGCCTTTACAAAGAGTTAAATTCCATGCTACTGATGCCCAAAGTCTAATAAGTAATAGGATGTTGTGACTGTACTTCACTGAATAAATATTTTCAAAAAACTGAGCACTTCTAACTAAATTCCTGTATCTGCCAATAAAACTACGAACTGAATTTTGGGCATTCTGCAAAGTTATAAAAACAACAAATTCATCAGTATGCCTATTATGTGTTATGGTTATCTGTTTTAACATAAAAAACAGAATTATGCTATTTACCCTGAGTGCATGAGAGTTACAGGACTGTATTTAAGCCTCCACACATCAAACTTTAACAGCAGTGAGACAAAAATGAATTGTGCTGTGGCACAAAGTCACACCTCATGGTCCCTTCACTGCATTACCCGTTCAGTCTAAGGGTAAAATTAATTAAGATGGCATTAGATACACAGCAAATACATGAAAAAATAAGTGGCCTGAGCAGATTTCATTAAGTTCTAATGTGGTTTTAAATTGCTTTAATAGGTGAGTTCATGACACAGCACTTTTACTGCTGCTGAAAGGTCAAGGAGAGAAACAGAGGGCCGGCAGTCCTCAGTTTGAGTTCTGAGGCTTGCTGCAGTTTGGATGCTGATTTTCCTCAGGTTTTTACGACACCGAGTATTCCTCCATTTCATGTGGAAAACACAGGCCGGATTTCATCATCAGGATTACCCCGGGGAGGGAATACTCACTTAAATAAAGGAATTACTATGGTCTGCTTGCTCAGCCGAGTTCCTGGTGTGGGAAGATTCCAAGTCAAGGCAACAGCAAAGGCTGAAAGGAGAGGGAGAGTCCCCAGTGTGAGAACTGCTCACCAATAAAGGGGACATTAAAATGTCACACTGGGTCACCTCAATGGTGCTCAACACATCGACACCAAGAGGCTTTTTCCAGGAATATCCTCTTTGCCTTGGAATCACAAATAAGCATTTTGACTTTTCCAGGCTAAAAATAACGTACAGAAATATCAGAGCTATCCAAATTCCACTCTGATGGTTTGAGGGCTATTTTCCACAAATGTTTAATTGTTGCTGGGTGTAAGACCCCAAACTGGTACTGACAGCAACACCAGTACATGCACGTCTCATCTCTTGCCACTGGAATCCATAAAAAACATGGAGATAAATGCTCTATTAGCTAACAGAGACTCACTGCTTTTGAGGTCTTCTTACACTGCTATAAAAAACCTCCACAAATCTTTGCTAACGACAGTTTGCACCTATGGGATCCTGTATTTATCCAGTGTAATGGGTGATCACTGGGCCACACCATGTCTTTTTTTTTTCAATTCAAGCTCTACAGCAATAAGACACCGAGTGTCCCTCAGTATGTGAATTTTCCAAGGAAATCTTTCCTGTTCCACAGAATCACCAAAGAGGTGTCTCCATTTTACAAGGCGTTACCTTCCCTTGTCATACACTGCTGTCTCCTCCACTGTGGGGCATAAGCAGTAGGGGGAAAAAAAGAACAAAGTATCCTCATAAAACAAGATCACCAAGGGACGCCAAAAAGCCATTTTCTCCTAAATGTGGATTGTCACTCAAGTGACTCTGGGACTCCAGAATTTACATAGCCGAAATCTGGCTCTACACAAGCATTAAAAATCAAGTTAGAACCACCCGGAAAAGCTGTAAAGTTGGGGTGTTTTGAAGTTTCAAAGTCAGCAGCGCTGTCAGAGCATCGCTGCAGACGGGGACAGGGACCCAGTGAGTGGCAGCAGCAGCACGAGGGGGAGGCAAACACAAAGTGCCCCGGCACACGTGGGAGCTCAGCCTTTGATGTCAAACAAACTCGTGTTTGAGGCTTCTCTTTACCCTGCCAGTCCCTTGGACTGCCTGGATTTCGGGAGGGTTGAAAGCCTGAATAAAGCCGAGCTGACAAGATATTTTGGGAGGAGGCTGGGATTGTTCCCACCACCCCCAGGAATTGTAGCATTACCACTGCTCAGGCTTTGATCAACTTGTTGCCTGAACTTGGAGTGATTTGTCATTGATTTGTCATTCCCTTCCTGCCTGGAGATGCAGGGAATCTTGGAGAGAGTGACTTAGCAGCTTGTCAAAACTGAGTGATGAACAAAGGAGTCTGAGAAGCGCCTGGAAGAGGCTCTGTTTCCTTGGCAGCTTTGCTGCAGTCAGGTGACTCTGGAGGTGTCCTGTTCCCTTCACTTCCTTCCCTTCTGTGCACAACGGGACAGGGACAGGCCTGGATGGAGCAAGGCAGCCCAGGGAGATACTCAGGGTTCTGCCTCTGCTCCATGGATGAAACCTTAACCAAAGCTGTCCCTGCACTTCAATTTCTGAAGTTACGAGTGGCCCCGGCAATAAAGATGATCGACCACAGCAGAAAAATACAACTAAACCTACAAAAATTACATGGAAAGACTCCTGGGAAGCAAAAACAGCTGGAAATGGTGGAAAACTCGTAGGGAAGGGTCAGAGAATGAAGCTTTTCACCATCTGCTTTAAAAAAACCTTTGAAGTAGAACTACAACATCTTTCCCGAAGTTCAGAGGGCTCAGTAACGCACAGCAATTTATTTGGGGATCTTAAAGTCAAACGTGGAATAGAGCTGCGAAAATCTTTCCTTATCCAACTTTGCAGTACTTGAACCGTTTTCTCTGTTGTTTGTCTCTGCTTCGTGTTTTATGTCACAGGATGGATCCTAACAATGGGAAAAATTAACCCAAATAAATTCACTGTGTAGTCACTTACCTGTTATTTTGCCAAAAAAACAAGCAGTTTAGTCTGCTCCTGAGATGATGAGTGAACTTTCTTCTCAAAAAGGAATTGAAGATGCCAAGCACAGCTGTTAAATAGAGGCATCGTAAATGAGAAGGGTCAAAACAGGCTCCCTCCGTAGGCTTCCAACGAGTTCTTTATGATCATTGACTTTTAATGCCTCTTCGAGAACCAGGAATTTTCTGGATTAGTAAAGAAATGGAATGTTTTGTTAACATAGGAAAGAGAGAAACAAGATGACAAAGTAATTATACAATTATCAGTCTGAAAATGATCCCAGGCCAAGGAACGGAACGACCGAGGCAGAGCTCATTAAGCCCAGAACTAAAAAAGTGTAATTAATGCCAATCAGACTCAGGTTTATAAAGATTAGATCACTGCCCAGATGACGAGGTTTCTCTTTGTAAGACTAGGGGTTGACTGCGAAAGGTGAAAACATAAGAAACATTTAGTTTGGGTCCTGGATGGTTCATTTCGAAAAGTTAGGAACACGGTGAAAAATGGGATGAACTGGACTACGTCCCATGACTAAAAACCCTGGACAATCTGTCGGGATGGGACTGCCCAGGGTTCACGTCTGAGAGGGTTTTTGTGGCTCATCACCTCACACAAGGCACTTTCAACCAACTCTGTACAACCAACCAGAGCAAGAAGGAAATCCATGGGCACATTCCTCAGCTGGCGAAAGGTAATTTATTAAACCCCAACAAAAGGATCAATTCCAACGTTTGCCCACATTCACTTGCTCTCTCTTCCCTAAGATCCCTCCAGTTTATCTCCTACCCCCATCCCAGTCTGAGGGATGCATCCACATCTTTATCCAGCATGTTCACCTGATAAAATCTTTCAGTTTGTTT
>VWPU01005584.1:0-249595 GCA_013398955.1 Callaeas wilsoni
ACTGGGGCACACGCCCATGGGGTCTTCCTCTCTCGAGGTGTTGGAGGGCGCAGCCTCCTTTTATCCTAAACTCCCGGCTACATGTTACCTTCTTCCTTTCCCTGCTGGCTGAGGTACTAGGAAGGTACAGCCTGTGCAGAGCAGTAGGAATCAGCTTTCCAGTTCTGCTCAGATCTGTAAGTCACCAATAACTACGTGACCTTTACAGGTTCATTTCCAAGTTAATTCTAGGGAAACTGTCCACTGAGAAGACACAAGATAATCAAGAAAACATTAATAACATGGACCTTAACATTGAAAACTTCTTAGGTGACTGTAGAATGCTGAAAGACAAATTCTTTCACCAGGCTTTTAGGGATAATTGCAAACACACCTGAAAGGTCCCCCTTCTGTGATCTTTTGAAAGAAATCAGCAGTTTCAATTGTTAAATGCAGTTTAAAAGTAACTAATTGATATTCCTTTGTTCAGTACTAGGACAATACAATCTGTCCTAAATTTAAAATGTGCAATGAAATTCTGAGTCACATTAATGGATCCTTCAGCAAGAATTTGAATTCCTAGTTCTCGTTCTATACATTCTCTCACTGATATTTTCCCCACGTGCAGAGATACCTTAAAATGAGTTTGCATATGGCAAAGAACAAAACACAGTACAGAAAATGAAGAATCAGACCTCAAAAATCAGAATTATCATCTAAATTCATTCTTGCATTCAGAGGCATCAGCAATACAAGTCATCTCACTTCAGCGTGACACCATTCTAATGTTCCCTCCAATGCTCTTCTTGCTCTGATGCCAATGTAATTAGCATCTAACACAATAAATGTTTCACCCATTGCTGGATTTCAAGCTCCTCTCTCTCCTGCCTTTGGCATTCTGATTCTCTCACAAAAAACCCCGGATAATTTAACCTACCTTATTATCCCAGGATTTTGCCAGGACTGATTAAAAAAACCCTCAATCAATCCATACGTGAAGTACCTTATTTTATTTTACTTTATAAACCCTTAAATGAAATACTTTCCACTCAGGAGATTAAGCTTTCAGGAATACTTGTATATTCCTGACTCGTCGTGTGCCTTTGTAATACATGGGTGATTCAGCCTCATGACCTTACTGGGGCAAATTTCCCAACAAAATCCCACTGCAAAATCCAACACCGTCACCAGCTTCATAAGAGAACACATCACAGATGTAAACACAAAAAGCACTTGATTGATATGAGATCCCATGATGGTGCCTCGGCTATGCACGCCTTTTTAAAAACAGATATCCACTGATACACAAAATCTTGAAAGAATTATTATGAGATCCATTCATCACTTTTTTTTTTTTTCCCCAGGAACTGAAGACATGGTCAAAGACATCTATGTAAAGTACTGTATATTCCCAACAACTGAGACCTCATTTAGTTGAGAGAAAAAGGGAGATTTCTTAAAACTGATGACCGCATCAAAAAGGAAGTTTAATGAAATTCTCTCACTAACACATATATCAGTCTTTCTTTAGCAGGTGGCTCTGACTAACATTTAAAAGTTAAGCTAGTGTTTCTCTCATTTCCTTCATACCACTGTTATTTTTAAGTGGCAAAATTTCTTATGGGACAGTGGTATGAGAGATGGCATTTTGTTACGTTATAGCAGTATTTTAATTTCAAACAAAGAAGAGAGAGGGTAGAAAATACATAAAGAGAGCAGCATCCTACACTAAAAATATCTGTGCTTCATGAACAGATACATGATCTGACAAGAGATTTATCTGCACTTATGAAGACTGAGTAACACTGCTGGGGTTACCCTCTTTTGCGCAGTTAGGCTCTGGAAAAAAGGATAATAAAATCTTTTATTTTTTTATTTCAAATTGTTTCTGTCTTGTACCACAATCGATTAATAAGCTTGGCACAATACAAATTGCATTTTTAATGAGTCAGAAAAAAAAAAAAAAAAAGATATTTCTTTATGCTGTATACAACCATTCATGAAAAGGTTAAATATGTGTTATCAAAAAAATCATAGAAAATGTTGAAGCTACTCAAATTATAGTAAGATAGCTAAATATTTCTTTTCATGCTCTTTTTGTAGAGCTCTCAGTATGGATTTTGTTTTCAAAGTAGTAATCTGATTCACTGCCAACCTCATTAGTAATTTATTACAGATCTACTTTTTCTAAAGAATCCTGATTTCTCGATCAGATTACATGAAATGTTTATAACTTTGATTAAGCTTTCATTACATGCTTATGAATGACTATTCTGATTATAGGATGAGAATTAGAGAATGTCACAAGATCCACAGGCTAAAGATAAGAATTTATTAGAAATTAAGAACTCTCTTCATCTGTCATTGATCCAGGGTAAGTAATTTACTTTATCTCTACCACTATTTAACCATCTGTAATAATGTTTGTCTATACATATTCACAAATTTCCTTTCATCTAACCGTTAGTTTTGGAAGTCCCTTCTATGTTTTCCTTGCCATAATTTGGAGGTACTTCTAACAAGTGATTTCCTCCCCCAGGCCTATAAACTATTAGAATTGACGACATATATTTAAAATACTGGAAAAAAAATAAACTTGTATTTGAATGGAACATGCAAAAATTCAAATAAATGCATGAAATTTTCCATGTTAAACACATCTTCAACCTTGCCTTGTTTAAGAATAGGATTAGGAAAGGATTCATCAAGTCACTCAAACAAACACTTTAGTGCTTTCCTGAACTGTAGTACCTGGGCTACAAACCTTCCTTTACTTAGATGTGTCAACAGTCAACTCAATCCAATGACAGGCCATGAAATCCATCATTTCCATAAAGCATTATTAATAAAAACATTAAGTTAATGGGATCACAGCAATTGTGTACAGACTTTAGGCTTCAACCCTCAAATGGGGATAAGTAAGATGCAGAAGTACAGTGTGTTTTGCAAAATGATGTTTACACAACCATTTATGCTGCTGTCTTCAAGCAGAACAAGGGTGACAAATACCAGCCTGTGAAATCCTCCCTTTTTGAGACTGAGGTTTATTTTTATTTCTATGTTGTAATGCATCTTGGAGAATAAAAATAATGTTTGCTAAGCTCACGACTATTCTGTGCCAATTTATTTTGAAACAGGTCTGAAATTGAATTACTGCCTAATTTATCTCCTAAACCATAATTTTCAGCTTTGGGGGATACAGTCCTTTACAAACACACAGTATTTGCGAAACAGGGAATATTCAGATGCACACATGTGTACATATACACCTACGTACAGCCTTCAAAGAAACAAGGTAGTACTAGGGGAAAGACCAACCAAGTCTTAGCAAGAATGACAGGGTAAAAAAAATCTCATATTGGAAAGTCTCACATAATTTTAAAAAAAATTAGAAACCTCCTTCACATCCTTTCAAGTAAAGGACAGTTTTATGGTTCCTCATACTCTTCTGTCCTTGTCCTTGCCCTGCAGATAGGAATGGAGGCTGTCAAAGGCTGGCACCGCATTGTTGCCCACAAGAGTCACACAGATTTATTTGTGACCTCCTGCTCTTCAGTTCTTTCCCTGTTCAGGGTTTTAATTATCACTCCTGGGCTCACGACTGGAAAATTTGGTCCTTCTCTGTCGTCACTGCTTATACATTATTTCTCCATGTTTATAGCTCAAACATAAATTTTATAAACACCCTGCGACCCAACAACAACATTAAATTATAACAACATTGCAGTATGTATAGTAAGGTAAAAAGGAGCAATAGATAGAGTGTTTATCTGCTAGCATTATCTGACCTGGGGAAAAAAAAAAAAGAAAAAGAAGCCACAGAAACCAAATAGAAAGAATAAATAACTATTTTAATCTCACTCATCAATAAATTTCAAATTGAACTGAGTCATGCAAAAAAAAAAAATGTTTTTGTTACTGTTCTTCTTCCTGCAAAACATATTAATCATCTGATCATTCCTTTCATTCCAAGGTCTACAATTCAAGTAATTAAGTCTCCCTGTTTTTTAAAGTGATGCCTTAGGATTTTAGCTTTTATATTTTCATATACTTGTAATCCTGCAATTCTTTTGTGTATAACTCTAAGCTCCATATAGAGTGTTAGCTACTGCTTTTCCCATTTTGGTCAGACACAACAATTCCTCTCTAGGCCTGAGAATCAAGGACACCTCACTGTCTTAGGCCCCGAGAAATGTAAATAAAAGAGAGTTGGGGGGGGAGCAAACTAGGAGAATGGGACTCCACTACCTGAAGCTGTAATTGGACAATTAACCTCTGATATGCAAATAGACAAAACTTATATCTGTCCAAAAACTTGTGAGTGTTGTCCATCCTGGGTGTAGTCTCTGAGAGACTCCTGCACTGCCCAAGGTGTGCCCTGTGAAGGCCTTTTAATAAATACCTGCCCTTTATCCTTTCACTCTGTCCAGCCTCTGTTCCAGGTCAGCCTCTACAAGGCATCAAAAGTACTGCATTTCAATTTTTTCTGTTCCAGAGTAACTGTAAAGAAAGCCCTGCCCTGAGTTACTATTACCTGCATCTTGATCTTCCTGTTGCTTAAGCTAGTAATTGTTTCCAACACATTAAAATGTGTATTAAAGACTGCTGGATGATTACATGATTGGCAGTGCTACTTTAAACTCATTCCTTCTAGACCAAACTCTTATCTTTCCAAAGTTGGTAATTTCAATATCAGATCTTTTGGGAGACAATCTCCATTACATTCACCAGGACTGGTGCTTTCTGCATCCATTTGCTGTGCACATATAAATAAGCAGAGAACTATTACACGCTTGAAGAATACCAAAAGAAGAAAAAGGATTTTATACTACTGCAGTGCCAAATGTGGTTTCTGCAGTGCAAATAATATAAATAAATAAATAGACAAATAATATTTATAAGCCTTGCTTGTGTGTGGTAAATTTTTTACAAGATATTAGTAGTTGATAAAAAAAATTTAGCTCAAATGCAAATAGAAAAAGAAGCACCACTTTTTTTTCCTCCCAACAAAACAAAAAACCTTTCTCTTCATTTCAAATCCTTCTCCAGAGGATAGCTTGTATTCTATTCTGCCTTTTTCTTTGAAACCTATTCATGAAATAGTACAAAACATAATGAAATACAGACCCTTTTCCAAAACCATGCTGAAGGAATGTTACTTTCATGAGTTGTTATGCTTGATGCATCACTGCCAGCACGTTTCACAGCAGGTTAAAAGGACACATGTGAAAATGCAATTATAGGGATTTTTATTAAAAAAGAGCACTGTTTGGATGCACTGCACTAAAAGACTGCAGTGCAACCCTGTAACACTGGATACTTACCAGTTCACTAAAGGTGATGTCAAGAATTGCAATAAATCCTACATCTATGGGGGAGGGTTTAGGATATATTGTGGTGACAAACCCATCCGTGGAAACGGTGTGACAAGGAAATTGTAGGGACATGAACAGCACAGGGAAGGGACGCTGATCTGAGATCAGGTTCACACGAGCTGGGCTCCAGGTACAAGCCAAACACATGCTTGAACACTTTCCCCAGGAAACTAAAATAACTATCTTCAACTTTCATCATTATTGCTCAATAAACTATTTTTTTATTACACATACCTTCTAGCTAATGGTGTGCAAAAACATGGCTTCTCACTTTAAATAGGGGAGTTTAAATCTGTTTAACAGCCTTAGAACTTTATGATAGGTATTAACTCAGGAAGTACTTACAAAGTTTTAAATTCTTACAAAGTCAGGTATAACCGAGGCAAAATAAAAAAAATAAAAAATTGACCAGTCAGTATATTTGTTGATGGTTTTTTTTGGTTTTCTTTTTACAACTATCTGAATTTTTTAGAAGTCAGCTATAGAATCTGAAGCTCTGTAATGCCAGGCTATCATTCTAGCAGTGCTTTAGGCTTATGGACTGTAAGGCCAAAAGGACACGGTGGTTTTACTGTGAGTGTTTAACCAACAACAGCCATTTCAATACATTGAAGAAAATATGTTCAGTGTGAAAAGTATAGACAATTCATGAAATTTCTCCACTGGCAAGTCCCAAATAATCTACTACTAGTGCAGATATACAAGCAAGATATAATCAAAGCTAGATAGTTCATAATCAAACTATGTTTTGAGCAGAGAAGTTCACAGTATGCAAGCGGAAGGTAAAAAGAAACAGTGACTGAAAAAAATTTTACAACTATATATTTCCTCTTCTTTGGACAGTACATCTTGGTTAACCACAAATAAATTAAATGGGAGGGATGATGGTTATCTCTTAAGAGTCGAGATAACATTCTAAAGTATTATGGCTCCATTTCCAGCTCTGCTATAAATTTCCCTTCCTGCCTGAGGATGGATAGTTTAGTGCTTCCATTGCAACTCAACAAAACTCCAGAGTGTGTGCACTTCTGCCTAGCTTGGCTTTTTACAAAATGAAAACAGGTTATAAATATATTAAATATGTTACTGAATTAAAATCTGTTTCTCAGAGATCTCTCCTACCTCTCTGAGACCTTTAAGGGCTTAATGAGCAAGCATACATGAACACCCTCAACCCATCTAAGTTCATACGTACGTAAGTGAATAATCATTTTCTTAGAGAAAAAGCAAGCATTTAACATATCTGCAAGACAGAGAAATACTGCTGTTTCAAATTTAGAAAGATGTAGCTGTTAAAAAAACAGAGAAGAGAAAATATTTTAGGAATAACTAAATAGAGGATCTAGACATAGATGTGAGAGCAACGGTCCTTATTTGTTTGAACCAGATTTCTTTTATTTAGAGGAGAAAAAAGGTCCTATAAATTCTGGAAACCTGTTTAGGCTGCACTGACGCACAATTACTTACAAAAGAAAATAAGCATTTCAGTGAGATTCTCCATTTTCCTGTATTTTCTTAGGCATATACTTGGATTATCAGTATTAAGACAACAACAACAGCCTGGAAAATTTTGCGCTTCAAATACTCCAAAGGCAATGATCAAGGTCATTGGACCTTAGACTTTGTTGGAAGACTTCTGTCTACAAAATCAGATTTTTGTATTTGCTTTCTGTCTAACTTGATGTTTGTAAAATGTTTAATTTTCACAAGTCACTTAAAACAATGCAAAAATTTCTGGAACGACTCGTTCTTGATCTGAGACGTTTTATTACATTTAATAAAGCAATGCGCTGTGACTAGTAAATCATGTCAGGAACTTTAACAACAAGATTGAACTAATTTGGCTTTAATGTATCACCAGATGAATCACAACCAGTGGCAACTAATAAGTGAAACTGATGGTAACAGAATTTCACCTAGTATAGATGGAAGCCAGCCTACTCCACTAGTAGCTGGAGGAGTGTTAAAGCTTCACCAGACTTCTACTAATAGTCATTAAATGAAGAAGCCATTAATTAAACCTGCAAATGATGCAATATGTGGGAAGATTGTTAACTTCTAGACAGATGAAAAGAAAAAGTGGGCCTACGTTAATAAGAATTACCAAATTGAGAATAAAAAAATGCTACTTAGCACCTCTAAGGGAGATAACCTAAACTTTATGTATATAAAAGGCATTAGATTTATGTTTCTATATAAATGCAAAATAGCACTAGCAATGCATTGAAAGATCTAAGATTGAAAATAGAACCAACAGCTAACCAACCCCTCTCCTAAATATTAAAAAATGCGACATCGGCAACAGCAATTCCAAAAACTTAGAATTAGAATGAAGCTCTCTAGCAGACTGCTCCTTTGTTAGTAGCTTGGAATATGTTGACGAGCTTCCCTACAAAATTTGGTTGTATTTCACAGGCTGCCTGAAGGACAAAAGTTTAGAAAAACATTGGCTGCCCTCCTCTAACTTCACTTCTAACTGATTCAGACAGACTGACTTTTGATTATCAGTCTCTGGGGGGATCTTAAGGCACATAGGGTACAGTCAAACACAAACAGCCAGTGGAGAGCAGTAGTCTGGCCCCCAAATTTCTGTCTTCATCAAAAACTTGTACTGTTATCATCAGCTAATGAATCTTTAAGAAAATGCTACTGCTGCTTATGCTGTGATGCTGATGGGATTGCAGTGGCATTTATTTCCAAGGATAAAGTGAACCATTCTGATACATGGACAGGCTCTCCATAAATCTCCATACAATCTACAGATCTAATATAAACAACCATGAATCAAAACTGCTGTCTTTTCATGTGGGAAATCAGTTAAGTGTTTGGTTTTGTCCTTTATGGAATACAAGCTACTGGATCTAAGTAAACAAATAACCATTGCACAGAAAATAATTCTAAGTTTAAGTTTTCTGTTTTTAGTGGGGTTTTCACTGTACCTTTTTTTTGTGTGTGTCTTAAAGTGAAGTAAAGATTTCTTTCCTTTTCTTTTATGTTAGTATTGCTGTCTCTTTTATGGCCTAACTCTGATTTTATAGTGTTTTTATACATAAACATTACAATGCTGTGACTCAGGAATAGCATCCAGATCTTCGCCAATCCCCCACAGTGCCTTACATAAAGTTGCATATTTTATCCAATCTTCCTTGCCATTGATGCCCACCCACATGAGACACATTACTCAGATCCAAAGATTATAGCATTGTTATGCTGATGATACCTTGATTTATTTCTCTATTAAACATTAATGATGCAGTATCCTGGCATAAATTCAGAGTGCATTTTCAGATGTACGAACTTGAAGATAGCCAAGAAATATATCAGTTTTTCTGCAAAATAAATTTTATACTCTTAGTTAACTGCTACTATTTTACCTTGTCTCTTCCAAATAATTAACCAAAAAACGATATTTATGTCTATATTTTCAGCCAGTCCTGGTTACACTGTAAATCATCTGAGAAAAATAAATGAAAATACTTTATAGGAATTAATACTTCTGTAAAGACGATACAGAAATGACTTATGCACCACTTATAGTTGAAGCTTACTCTCCTGTTGGCATATTTTCTTATATCCTTTCACAACAGAATTAGACTTTTAAAAGACACTGACATGTTTGCAATGCTTATTTTAAAAACAAAACCAGAATGCCCTTTTTTTTTTCCATAGGAACAGACTATTTTTTATAATTTACTTAAAACCGAAACCTCTGACTTGATCAGGCACCCCAAGAACAAATGTTAGTACTTATCAATGCTCCACTACTGAGTAAAGAGACAGAAGCCACGTAAAGCAGCCCAAGCTGGCTTTGGATAACTGCATGTTATCTATCATTCAGCACACCTCCCACAATTTAAACAATTTGCTGCCTCAGCAAATGGTTTGCTCGCAGCTTGCAGGTTGGCTTTCACCAAGCAGCTGATGTTCTCCACCATGGGATCTGTAGCACACTGGAAAAGCAGAGATCCTCGAAAAAGAAATGAGAACTATGAAGACGAGTGAAGAAAGATAAATAGGATATTGCTGCCTCCCACAGCATTTTACATTTCCTTTATCCATAACAATTCTGTTGCAGATGTCAATTTTGGAGCCACCACTTGCTTGAATGAAATTCTTTGATGGATAATATTTCAAGAAAACAGTACGATTCTCACTAAACTAGCTGTTAGATTAAGATATGCACAACTACAAAATACTGTTTAAATACACAAGTATACATAACTTTGTCATAGTAGACCATATTTTCCTTGGGACCAAATCCTCTACATTTCTCTACATAACGTCTTCTTGAACGCCTGTGGGCAATAAGACATCAGTGCAGGCATTCAGGCTTACAGTGCTTGCATTTTACTGAAGTAATGGTATTTACGCACTGGTCAAGGAAGGTACAGTCTGAGCTGGCTGTGTTTGGAGACACCAAACAATTTCTTCTACATCTCAAGAGGAAAAAAAAAACCCAGAATAACACCACAGAATGGCTTGCAAAATTGAACTCGGTCTGAAGTCCTTACAAAGCAACCCAAAGACATGTGTATCTGCAATCAGAAAGTATTTAACATGCCAGTTTATTTTACTGATATGTTACCAAAAGAAAATGCCACATCCTTACATCCAATCCATCAGAAGAGCAGACTATAAAAGTGCAAGTCAATTGACTGATCATCTATAACAAAAGACAGCAGGACTCATTGATTACAAGAAAATTCTAAATTTTTGAGTTGTATTTCACTTTTTCATCTGAAGTGTGATAATTTAGAAGCTCAGCCTTGCTGTGGAATGGAAGGCTACGGCAGCCTACAGGGAAAACGAGACACATCAAGAATGATGGATTTGGGAACATCACGGGGCTCATGGGAGAGGCTGCTGTCCAGCTGGCCCATATTTTGTGAGTCATTAATCAGAGGAGCACTGACTACAGTAGAAGTTAATCCCATCGTGGCACGATAAGGCAGAACAAGCCGCACTCCAGCTCCAGGCCGTGCTCCCGTACAGCTTCAACAGAACAACGGCCCACACACCACTGGATAACCCTTCACATGTGCCTTGACTGTGAGTCATGCTAAATCAAGGCACGGCTGCCACTGATATCAAGGGAGCTTTCGGGGGAAGTGTGCAAAAGTTATTTCTGTGCATGCATTTCCAGGAGACAAATCTGCAGCGGTTTTTTGTTTGTTGGTTTTGTATTTAAAAATCGTATTTAGTAATCAAAAGTTTCAAAATTAAGCATCCAAACCCACACAGGCAATAATCTTCATCAGACTAAGTTCTATTTTTAGAAACCTTCTGTCATTTTTCTGTAATAACAGATGAATTCTATCTTAGAAATCAGTATTAATCTCAGCATCATAGAATGTATTTTCAGATTAAAATCCTCCAGATTTATTAAAAAGTAAGCATTTTACTGCTGAGGCAGTTAAGTAACAAACTATATTGCAAAGTATCCAAATCATAGCCCTTCTCCCCATGAAAAACAAACAAATAACAAACAGCCGAAAAATTACCCATCAAAAACTTCTTGGCTTAAAGCATGTGAGTCTCTGGTAAGCATTCCAGTTCAAATAAGAAAAAAAAGAATAATTTTGTGTGGATGCTGAAATGCTGCTAGCAGGGAAATTTTCTCTTCTTGCATTCATTCTGTGAGAACTTTTCCTTTGCTGTGTAAGCTATGTAAACAATAGATAGGGTTTTTGTAAATAGCATTCATATCTGGTATCTTCTGACCTTGTGTACATTATATTAGGAAAAAACATTTCTAAGTGAGTGTCTAAAAGTTTGACCAATCACCCTAGGAGAAGTGTGAACACTGTTCAATTGCTTTATAGAACTAAAATATATAAATGATGTTGTAAATTTAATAAATAATTCATTCCTCACTCTAGACTCCTGCCTCGCTGCATCTCTAAACCCCTGCTTAGAAGCCCACAGTCTTGACCCTTCCATTCCTGGATTGTTGAAAATTTATGATTCACTACAAATGTCACTGCACTACTTTTCAAGTTAGATAAAGACAGAAAAGGGTTTTCAAATTGCCTGTTTTAACTGTTGATAACAAGCTGAATAAATTTTGCATCATGAACACTCATTTTTACTTTGAAATGCTGACACAAAGCCATCACACTTGTTACTTCTACTAAACTGGTATGATTTCAGTAAGGCAAATATAAATATTTTATGCAAATATCAACCAAAAAAAGCTGTTACCTTTTCCTAATGAAGATTAAATTTGGACATTCAGAGAATTCAAAGCACTTCAACAAATAGCAAATAAGGAAACCAAGGTAGAGAAAGGAAAAACGACTGAGGTGAGATCATTTAAGATTTCAGTGGAAGAATGAGGTCAGAAAACAGGTTTTCTGACAATTAAATTCAAGAGCCTCATTGCTAAATCATGTTGTGATTAAAACAAAGAAAAAGGAAAAAGGCACAGGTACAGAAAGGTAAAATAGAAATTCCAGAACAATCCTTAAAACACTGAGTGACATTACAATTACATATACAACATAAGATAGCAATGAAGATAAAGCAAAAATACCAATATTAATATATCATCAATTCACCACTCCCTTCAGAGGTGTAAAAGATATTAAAGCATTTTATTTTCAACAAGTACCTAATTACCTAAAACTACTACTGGATCTTTTTCAAATGCTATGAATTGGTTTGAGTGGTGAATGTGTAGAAAGTAAAATTTTCATGTACATCATGCTTTAGTCACAGCACCTACAGCCCAGGCACAAACTACTTCTGTTTGGATAGACTAATTCTATTCGTGTATCATTATAAGATGAAGAGAAATGCTCTCAACTTCAACTGCAGCATCCTATGAATATCAGAATCCTTCATTTTGATACTTTATCTTTTTAAAATAATACTGTGCATGTTTGTTTGTTTGTATCTTTTGCCCGGTGGTGTGTAAATGTTCGGCTTTTTAAGCATCACTTTTCAGTATCGTGTAAATATTTCCATTTCTCAGAAAGAATCACCATGTCACTATCCCATACCTTCAGCAGCTGCCCATAAAAGATGACATCATCAAGAAGCAGTCGTGTGTGCTCCCACTGACACAGTCCACATTCAGTGGGGGAAGCCGAGTGCCAGCTTGTCTCACTCTTAGTTTTCCCTCCCACAACTACAGGGTGGTGCATTTTGCCATAACTAACCTGCTGCTGCCGGGGCAAGCTGCACTGAAAGGAAGTCAGTGGGTTCTTACATCCCTCCAGCCATTTATGCCAGCTTTAAAGATGAGGAGGCTGCAGGACAAGCTGGTGCAGATGGAGCCCTCTGACCATGCCCACTGACTCGCATGGTGGCTCCGTGATGACCAAATCCAATGCTACACAGAAAGCTGAAACCACTCCAGCTAGCACCTTGCTACTGGAGTGCCCTAAGTACTGCAGAACTACTTTATTAGTGATTGCTTCTCTTCCTTCCTTCCTCCAGCCTACAAGAAAAATATTCCTCTTGTCCTAGAAGATCTATTAACACTTGACTGAACAGCTGTCAAAAAAATAAAGAAATCAACATTTGGAGCTAATATACTATGTAAACATCTTCTCACTCCTATACTCCAGGGGTTGCAGGATGCTAGATTAAGGATAGAACACAAAGACACTTCAGCTGAGTTTGGGGAATATATTCAAGGATGGGTGCTTCTGAAAACATTATGATAAATTTGTCTAGATGAAATATTGATGAACAGATATTTATCTCTCACCAGCCTTACATTAATAGCATTGAGTTTTCCTAGCAAACATAAAACTACATCTTTCAGGCTTCCTTTTCAGTAGCTTCAGGGTTTCAGCACTATGGTGCATATGGTAACTGAACTACTTTTAATGACCCAATTGAAAACACAGTTAACAAAATTAGTACTTTCACTTCCATTTATTCAAAAAAGCAAGTCCATCAACTAAGTGCATTATGTGGAAGTTTGAGATTGATTGTTCACGATTTAAAACATTTATGAATCTTGGCAAGAGTCTATACTCCAGGCACAAGCCTGGGCGTGCCCATACTCTCTCTATGGCTTGAACTCCAGCTATTTCCACCCCATTTAAACTTTACACTGATTTCCTCTTATCCCTATGAATTCTCAAGTCGGAGTTATGACTTCTCTGACCCCACATTTAAAAACCCATTGGATCAACACAGTATCAGGTTAACTTTTTGTTCAATTCTTTACATCCATGAGATATTACACTTCCAGAGCACAAGAAGTCCAAGTTTGGACTCCATAGCCCTGCAGCCCTGCCCAATCAACACAAGCAGCAGCAAGTGCATCACAGGCTACTGTCACTGTGAGCTCTCCAAGACAAGAACCACTCAAACACCAGAAAATCACTGTCCACTATGGGGAAAAGGGAAAAAGCCATGCTCTCTTGTCCCTAGGCCCTCTGCTTTCATGGAAACCTTAAGTGCTATACCAGCCAGCTGCAGCCTTCAGCAATGGTATTGTTAGGCCTCTTGCTGTTCCTTTCTTAAAAGCACTGGCTGCTCTCACACCCCAGGGAGACTGGGCAGGACCTCAGGCAGCGGCACCAAACCTAATAGAAAAGTGAATGCCTTCCTGGATTGGCTCTCCAGGTTGTCTGGGGAGAGCTAGTGCAAATTCAGGGGCAAACTGTCACTAACAGGTTTAGCCGGAGTGAATCACATCGTCAGGGAGGAGTTAGGCTTCCCTATAATCACCTGCTCTTCCCAATTTCATGATACTGCTCTTTAAACTGCCAGATCTGGCTTTAAACAGCTCTCAAACTGAGGCAGCCAGTGGAAAACTGTTCACTTTTTGAAGAGTGAAGATGTGGATTCATAAGATGAGTGAGCAGCTCAGCATGACTGAAAGGGGCAGCAGGAAGTCAGAAGTCCACTCTGTGATGGAGCTGAATCCCAACGTGATCCTTCTCAGGTAACCTCGGATCTGTATCAGTGAAGGCTGCATTTGCTAATAAACATTTTTATGCTTCCTATGTTCCTTTTAATAAAGAATTACTGACATTTTCCTCTTTCCCACTTAGCTTTAATTGTCTGAACTTCACTTTCTTTATATGCAACACTAAAGCTGCAAAAGAACTGATAAACAAACAGTTTTTGCAGAAACTCTAAGCTTAGAGATCCATGTCAGTCTCTAGTATGGTTTTCCTTCAGCTATTCAGATTCCAGCAAATTCTCTGAACAAGAGACGGTTTCTTGTCTTTTGCTCATCTCCTTCTACCTTCTTTGGACTTTCACAAATTATTAATTTCTAGTCTTGAAATGCAGCCCCAAAAGACAGCAGCAATCTCAGGAAACTTTATCGGCACGCAGTTGACAAAAAGGATTATTTTGTGTGTCTTGCTGATAAATTTCTGATCCACTTGTGTGTATACACATATATAAAAAACGTCGTGCTCCCTCCCTGCAGGTAACTGGCATTGCCACCATAATCACTCTGCTTTCTTAAGGCATTGAAAAAGATGTTTAAACTTGACGTTTATGTAATTATGACAGCATAAGTGAATATTAAATGAGGACACACGTGGAGACTCAAATTGCCTCAGCAGTGATTACTTACAGCTCTTGCAAGTCCCTGGCGAACATTATTACATAAATTACCATTGGATCACAACTTCTGGACAACTCTTGAAGTTCAATAGCAACATTATTTTAAGAACAACAACCCATAAATGATGCAGTTTAAGGTTTAAAAATAATTGCGAAACAGGGACCTACTGAATAACTGTAAATTACCTAAACTGAATCTCAGTGAAAGGAAGGTTGTTCTATTTATATGACAATGTGTTTTGATTTTGAAGACTTTTGTTCAATACATCTTTAAACAGACAGAAGTAGACAATTCTAGAGTAAAAATTGTCAGAACTTAAAGATCAGATTTGTACTTGTGAATAAGATCCATCTCTTTTAAAGCTAAAATGTTGAGGAAATTGCATGCGTAATGTGAGGTAAGCAAATGTACAGAAAACTGCAGAAATTTCAGTGACACAGCAGTGTCACAACATGTGAATTTGAATCAACCTGCTTTTTGTAGACCTGGAGAACTAATGGGAACTTAAGAGCAAAGAGCTTGGTTTCAGAACTTCAAAGAAGGGAAGCAACAGTCTGTGGAAGGTTAAATAGATGCAACTAGCAATGAAAACTTGAAAGAAGAGGATTGGGTTCAAGTTTTCTGAAATAAATGAAAACAGAAAACAATCATTTGATTAAAACATTTGAGAGGACCTTGTCTTCCTACTTTGATCCTAATAGTGCTTTGTTGTTGAATACAGAATCTTTGCCTTTTTCTGGCCAAAACAAACCAAGCATTAAATCACAATTTTTTTTAAAAAATAAGGTGCATTAAAAAGTGTGGTTGTGTCTCAACAGTCACAGATGGATCAAGCACTACTAAGAAATCAGACCTTCAAATACCAGGTAAGCCTCAGGAAGTAAAAGAGCTTTCGTAGTTTTCCATTTGAGTTTTTTTTCCTGCCCAATTTGTTTGACATGTAATGAATCACTCTCCAACAGCAGCATGTCAGAAGCTCTCCCTGGAGACTTTTTTTGAGCAATTAATAAACAAACCAAAAGCATATGCATGTAAAGAGTTACGACACTCATGAAAAAAAATACAAAACTGTTCCTTAAAACTGATGTCCATTTTTGATTCAGAGGAATGTGTAAAACACATTATAATCTGAAAAAAAAGATAATAAAGTAGGTCATTTTTAAAATAATACCAAGTGTAATTACAAGTCCAAAAGGTGAAATTCATGGACTGACAGACAGAAAAGTGGTCCGAGGAGAAATGACACTGAATAGTCTAACTAAAGCTATCACTGGTTTATTTGAATAACCTCTAAGTTAAGCTTACTGAGGTATTTCGGTGAGTTTTTATAAATGTAACTTTTCATCAGTCTGTACTGCAGCTTTCCATATATTGAATACAGATAATTTACCCACTACCACACCACTGAATTATGTGACCAGAGGATGGTAGGCTACATCTCTGACCTGCTTTATGTCTCATATTACGAAGCCCAGTGTTAACATTGGCAGCAATGTCAAGACCTGCTCTGGAATCCTCCATTTATTTAAATTAGAAATTCACACTAGTAGTGTAGAAAATGCAATAACCAAAATAAGAAAATGTCTGAGATCAAGTGTATTTAAGATCTTTACCAATCACAACTATTTCAGGTTTATTTATTTATACTATAGCTGGCATAGCCAATAACCAAAACAACAAATATTTCACTAAGTAGCATATAATCACCAATTACTGTTAATAGCTGTGATTTTATGAGATGGTTGAAGTGTATTTTTTACCTACCGATAGTAAATGTTTATAAAAAACATTTTTTGAGTCATGGTAGGAAACCAAAAAAAGTTAAAATTCTTTGAACGCAGTGAATGGATTTAAATACAAGATAATGATTGGGTTTCAGCTATGGGTTTTACTTTATTTTAGAAAGAGGTAGTTTGTAAAAGACCAGCTGCAAAAATAAGATCTGCTAGCTTTTATTTTTAGTATATCATAGTTGAAAATTAATACTTTGCTTCAACTACCACATTGTACAAATTACCCATTTCATCACAATGTGTATATGTACTTTTTAATCTGCCACTGGAAATAGAACCAAAAATTAAGGCCTCTGAGAAATTTTATTTTCCTTCAGAATTTTAGATTGTCCAGATCTCAAAATCTTGTCTATAAGAAACGACAAAAAGTGTACATATAAAAAAAGAATTTCTAAGCTATTTATTACTACTTTTATCACAAGAAGTTTGTTAAATTGCATATGGACCCACGCATTTTTAGGATGCCATGATCAAGTTTATTGCTACTTAAGGGTTTAGCTTTCCAAGAATAAAATTAATCAATACAGTAAAAGGAAAAAAGTTCAGAATTTCCCTCCTTTTTAAGTGTGGGCAAATTCAATTAAATCAATAGCAATTGTTCAATAAAATGCCACTATTTTAATTCAACAAAAGATGAACCTAGATATAAAATCAGGTGTGAAATGTTTATGTTATTTTTCTCTGTTCACAGAGCATGAAGTTGAGTAACGAGAAAAAAACTGTCTTTAAATGTAAATACAATGAAGCAGCCGTTAATTAGCACATGCAAATGTAAGTTCAGAAAATTGCTTATTATCTACAATGTTCAAAATGTTAAGTTCTATTTATACAAATTTAGAGATTATATTCTGTCTAATTAGGTGTAAATTTTAAGGATATGCATTAATCATAATTTGTCTTTGCAAATAGGATTAATTAGTGTTTGCAATAAGCACATGCAAGTGAAGATTAACCATGAATCACACTTGCTCAAGTAATAGACTAAATGAAGTCAACATCACTTTTTAAAATAAAATATTTTTGAACAAGGAGAACTAAATACTTCAGTATCATTTCAGAAACTTTAATAGTAAAAATATACAAAAGAACTGATCATGCCCACACAAAAGGCAGCGCAGTGCACACTGCTCATGATGGACCAGAATTCCCTGGTGGAGTGCTCTCATTTTGCACAGATCAGGATCCCAGGGTTCAGTGTGACAGTTGAGAAAAGGTGACAGAATACTCACTTCTCTCTGCCTCAGAAGTGACAGAGAGCTGAACACCCACACTGTGTCCCTCCATGTAGCGCACACTTTCATTACAAAATGTGGTCTGGCCAGAACCTAATTCAATAAGGTACAAAAGCCACACAAAGCCAGAGCAAGGCATAGATTTTAAACAATTTTTGAATTTGGAGAGCTAAACAAAAGAAGCAACAAGCAATTTCTGTCCCCTGTTTCTCACAATCTGCAAATAGCTTTTTCTTCCATCTTGGCATATGCGTCCACAGGAACTGTACAAGAAAAAAATTATCCTATTCTATTTATGTGAGCGCAAGTAAATGAACAGCAGATTTGATTTTAGATCCCATTACAAAAAAATAAGGAAAAAAAAAATAAAAGATGGTTCCCATCTCTGATATCCTTCACAGCAGCCTTTTAAAGGCAAAGTGGATTTTTATTCTAGCAATGGTGAACCATCTTCCAGGCAAAGAGAGTGAACAGTCCCTACGTCTAGGACATAACAGTTTCACATGTTCATACAAAGTGACACAGTAATTAATACTCATTAGTACAAGATAAAGATTTTGGCACCTTTCATGTACAAAAGGTTCCCACAAGAAAACCTCCATTGTGCTAATTGAGAATACAATGATGGACAAAAGGAGTTGCACTAATGAAAAAGAGCTCTATTAAGGGGGAAAAAAAAAAGGCAACACCAAATCTCATCCTTCAGACTTATATATAATTATTATTTCCTCTAGAAACCTATCAGCTCCTCATATTTTTATAAAAGGTTGTGGCTGGGTTACTTACATTACAAAGATATTTAAAATTCCAACAGTTATCTTGATACAAATCCATATTAAGATTTTTGGAGGATGTCAACTACAGCTAGTACTTAAAAACAGTTTTGTACTTGGGCTGATGTGCAACAAAATTCAGTATATAAAGGCATCCGTATGTCTGCAAAATCTTCAGTGCAGGTAAGGAACTGCGTACTGATCTGACCTAGTTCGCTGACAAAGATACTGTTCCAGATGGTAGTTTATATTTTGCTAAAAGAAGGCCCTGGATCTTAAATATACATTAGAGCCACCTTAGAGCCTACTGGTGCATTACACTGCTAAAACTAATTGTTATTCTGAAACAAGGAAACTACAGTAAGATGTTGAGTTATCAAAGTTAAACATTTATCGCAGCAAGCAACTTCACCCTTTTCAAAATAAAATGCTATTAAACCAGACCCCCCAAAAAGCCCTTTGGATATCTTACTTTATATTGGCCTTAGGGATCCTTTGACACTCTCTGCTGTGATTTGGATTTTGTTTCCATTTAGGGCTAGAGACAAAATTGCAGTCCTCGTGTAGGTAGTATGATCATGTACAATCATAAATTGGTTTGCCAACTTTGCCTAAACTAGGGCCTCATAAATAATTTAGACAACAAAAAGAGAAGTTTTCAAGCATGGCTATTAGCCAACCTGTAAAAGCCAGAGTTGCTCCTGGCCAATTCCTACCTCATCAAATTGATATTAAGAGGGTGTCAACACCAGCACACCTCTTCTTAAAATCATGTATCATTTGAACAACTACTCTGGAAAAGTTGCATTGAATTCAAAGCAGTTACAACGAGGAGGTAGCTTTTGTATATTATGGTATGTCTAGTGCCTATGTGCCATTTTTTACATGGAAAAATAGCAATTGTCTAATTGGTGATTGATTAAATAAAGCAAGCTAGAGACACATTCTGGCTCCCTTGTGGCCTTTTTCTAACTAATCCAGGAAACAGTTTGAATCTAAGGATGAGAATCTGAACTGCACTGTGGATTAAATATTCTCTCTCCCAAAACTTGTCCTATCCCCACGGAGCTCTGCAAAATAATTTTAAAGGAACATTTAAAAAGAAACCCTACATGTGGGTTTTCTTGGTTATTTTAATTCTGACTAAAGTCATGCAAAATAAAAGAAATTAGTAGGCAAGGAAGTGGTATAATTAGGCAAAGAGCTCCTGCACTTCCAAGGGTCATGGCAATTCTATGACGGCTCTGCAGTTATCAAAACCAGGCCTAACTTTTTCCCCATGGTGCAAGGACCAAAGCAACACTGATTTAGACACAGAAACGTCTGTTGTAAAGATTATGATTAAAGTGCAGGGTCCGTCATGTGGGTCCTCCAGTTGTCAGCTCCAGCCAAAACTTGCCACAGATGTTGACTCTGTAGTCAGACACTGGCTTCTAAAGACAAAGCAGGTGAAAATGACAGAGAACAGTAGGAGAAAGTGTCAGAATATTTAAATATCCTCATTATTATTTCTGGAGCACCTGTGCACCAGTCAAAGCTTACTTGCATCGGTAATACTGATGTGGTAATTCAATATGCATTTAGGAAATCCACACCAGACGCAGTAACTCAACCCTAACCAAGAGCTCGGTGAGTACACTTTCTGGGAGGGGAAAAAAAAAAACATAAGGATTTTGTGACAATCTTTGATGTAACTTATTTTCTTAACAGGGGCAAACAACCTATTTTGCAACAACTGATAGAGATGCTGAGTAAGGCAAAAAATGTTAGTAAAAATCATGCAGTAACTTTTTCCAATTGGAAATTTTATTCTACACTCAAAAGTTTTCCCTCTTGGCTTCACTGGTACCTCCATATAAACTTGCATTTCAAGGCTTGAAGTCATTGGTTCTGCACTATCAATATGACTCCAAAGAAAATAAAAAAGACATATTTCAAGGAGAGATGCCGAGCAAGAATGAGAACTGCAGATGGGAAGATGACTGCTCACAAACGAGCAGAGGAGTAGCATGGAAACCAAAGTGCTGACAAAGAAAAAGTCTCGGAACTAAAGGAACTAAAGAAAGAAAAGGAAGAGATACAGGGAGGAACAGAGACTAGGGAATTAGAGAATTGTAATGGGTCAATGAGGCAAGCTTACAAGACTAGGAAGTGGAAGTACTGGAAGTTTCCAGAGAACATTTCAAAGAAAGTTAGAATAAAAATATTTTAAAAAATTGAACACTTCATGAAATATATTGTAGAGTTTTCATCCCTGATCCCCTCCTCAATGCCTCTCACGCTTGCACCTTCCAAAAGAAAATAGTTTCCTATTTTCCTAAGGGCAGCAGACCTTTTTCAGAAATAATGCATTTGTTAACCTGTGAGAACTGACCTAGACTTTAGTCTTGGGAGAGGTGTAAGAGGGAAAAAAATGTCATGCACTGCAGAAAGTTTCCCTGCTATTTATTTGAAATACCAACATCAGCTCTAATACACACACACAGAGGAACACATTTATGCAAATAAGGGTTAGAGAATAACATTTCACATTAGTGTTGGGTTTATATTTAATGAGTTTTAGCAAAAAGAAAAAAAAGATTACTATGTGCTAAAGAAACCCCAAATAACAAAGAAAATGTGCAGAAGAGATTTTGAAAGACTCACCCTAAAGCCTCAGGGTAGTTCAATATAATGTTCTGGCATCCCAAATTGAACAAGGAAGTTGAGTCAGGCTGCTCACGTTTCCTTGTCCTTCAATCAAAACAGAGCTTCCTCTGGCTACAGGTATTAAGCTGTACACTGTAAATCTTTCTGTAGTTTTCTCAGTCTGATGGCTAAGAAAGTCTGAGCAGCAGCCTTCCCCTGGGCAAGACTGGCCTAGACAACAGGACAGTTCTATAACCTGGCCTTTAGAAGGGCTCCTGTGAAAAGGAGGTGAAATCCTGTCATGCAGAATCTCGAGTGGGTATGATTTGCCAGGTGCATTTAATAAGGTTTTTATTTGGTCTTGCAATAATCTGTTCAAATTAATACAAGAACAAGATGAATATTTTATGAACACATGGCCCCAAGTCTTTGAGCAAGGTTTTTTTATGCTTATGCAGAAATACTGGTACTAATCACAGATTAATTAATTTTATCAGAAGCAAAAGAGCATATTATATTCACTATTTACAACCAAAGGCCAAGAGGAGCAACAGCTGGAACACTGCAGGATAGAAAGATAGAAACAAAGCAGAAATGAGTGTCTTCAGAAGGAAAGCTGCCCAATGTCGTAGAGACATTAAATTTGCCTATCTTTACTGTAATATTAAGTAACTGATCCAGACTTTTAAAGAGCTTTGAGAATTGAAGCCATCTTGTTGTGCAACAAGAACTGTGAGATCTGTTCTGAAGTCCAGGCTAGCAATATGAAGGGGAAATAGCTCACGTTAGTGCTCTCACTGCATCCTCCAATTTACTGTCCTAGGACCTTCCACAAACGTGTGACATGACAAACATGAAGAAATCATTCTGTGTTTAGCCAGAATATTGGCATGACCTGCTGAAAATTCAATACATTATGGGTACTAATGAAAAATAAGCCTTCTGGCAGTCTCAAAAGTTTTCTGCAGATGCCCAAAAGAATCCAAAAGCATTTTAATTAATTTGTACATCTGCATAGTCAGCTAAAAACGGTTGTTCTCTATGCAGTCCAAATTGACAGCACACAGTACAAGTTCCTTGATACTCCTTTCAGAGTATGTTATAAATAGTCCAAGAAAATCAAATGGTGGGTAAACAAGTTTTACAGGAATTTCTTTTTTGGTTCAAGATAGAATAAACCAATACAATTTTCTAGACACTTAGAAAGATAAATAAAATTACCTTAACCTCCACAGAATTGAAAAGGGCATTTTCTTTTCATAGATTTTGAACACAGCAACTAGCATTAAGAATCATAGAAAAGGTATCACTTCCTAGTCCCTGAGAATTATTCTGTATGGGTAATTTTGCCTTAAATGTATTTTTCTCTCTTTCCTTCTGCCTAAAAATAAGAAAAAGACTGAGGCAAAACAGAATTCACAAGAAAAAGTGTGACTTTCCGGTTTTTAGTATTGTTGAAGTTTTAGAAGCATGCTTTATGGGTGATAAAAATCATGTTTTATAGAAAAGAAAGGAGAGGATGAGCCAAATGGGACTGTAATGTGGAGAGAGAATAAAAACAATACAGCAAGATAAAAGGAAATGAGCAAAGGAGCAACAGCAGGGGAAAATAATGAGCCAGAACAAAAGCCCCACCACTAACAGAGTTTGCAAATATTTCCAACAGCAAGAGAAATTTGCAGACATGGAAACAAGAGAAAGGAAAACAGAAAAACCTGGTGTTTAGGAATGGAATCAACCAACTAATTTCTTCCCTTCCTCCTAAAGGGACGTAATGCCCAGCTCCTACAGTGAAAAAAGAGGTCCCTTGGCCTGGGGCGCCAATGGAAGTGAATGGATGTATGCACAGCAGTCATCACCAACACCACCAGTCTCAGTGGATCCAGGTATTTTGGAACAGAAGTAATGTAGTTCCACTTGTTTCTGAATTTATTATGGGCCTAAACTCACACCCCTAACCAGCCACCTTTTAAGACTCATCTCTCACATGTTAACAGACCTGAAACTCCATGCAAGTGTTCTCCTAACATAAAAATAAATCTAAAGATTATTAATGTTCATCCCATTCAGGCCAGCTGTGGGGTTATGCTTGGCTGTTGTTTGCTTTTCCATGAGTTTGAGAGGCAATGTGTTGGCAGCAGGAGGGCTGAAGTGTGGCCTCTGTGGGAAAAGACCAGACACAAATGCTGCCAGGCAGCTCCACAATGGACCCACACACAGGGCACAGTAAGCATCACTAAAGCTGCTGGCACCTCTCCAAAAACATACTGAAGAGCAAGAAAAAAGACCAGGATGCAAAGAAGTGAAGGAAAAAAAGGTGAGAAAAAGCACTGTGAACCTCTAAATCAATGAAGAAGGACGAGAAGGTGCTCCAGGGACTAAAGAAGATATCCACACCGTGGTCTCTGGGGAGAAGTGGACTGGAGCAGATGGATATGTCCTGAAGGAACTGCAGCCCATGGAGAGCCCACACTGGAGCATCTCCTGAAGCACAGTAAGACACTCAGTTCCAGATCCCAATTAAAACCAGGAAAGCACCAATGACATAACCTCTTAGCCTTGCCTTGAGTTCACTGAAATGCTCTCATCATTTCCAAAGAGTCCCATAAGTAATATTTACCCGTGACTTCAGCACACTTTATATTTAGATTTGCAATTCAGCAAGCTTCTCACACAGAAAAAAATGGACTCACTTCTGTCCAGTTATCATAATGATTAAAAATTCCTGGATTTATTTTGCTATACATATATGTGTGTGTATCTATATATATCTATATCTATCTATATCTGTATATCTATATATATATATGAACCAGTGTCAGGGGACAGTTCCACAAGACTTAAAAGAAACTTGTGATGGTGGGAGTATGAGCAGATGCATGAAAACGAAAAGTCAACTGTTCATCATTAGTCTCACGATTTTTGTTCACGTTCTGCAATTACTTGAGTGTTCTTCAGGCTACCTGGATGCTTGCAAAAGATACAGGATCTCAGAAGTTGACTTCATTGAAGCCTGATAGAACCACCGAACTGGTCTATTTGCAAATTTTATCTCTAACCAGGGTAGCTTTTCTTTTTTCATCTTGTCTTAGTTTCTGTAACACCTGAAATCTGGCAATTTCTTAGGGGTTCTCTTGGCAGAATTTATTCATAACGCAACAGGACTCCTGTAGTAGAGTCATCCCACATTCATCTTTTCTCCTGAATCATTTCACAGACTGGAAAATGAAATAACAGACATGCACACGTTCACAAAGTTATATTCACACAGATGCTTTTTAGTACTTGCACATTGGGAAGCTCATGTCTTTGATGTTTGCGCTTAAAACTGTTTCATGTGTTTGAGATACAAAGATCCTACTGTCTCCATCACCTGTTTCATGCAGCTGTGCTTCCCCTATTCTTTGCTTAAAATGTAGTATGTCAGTGCAGGTGTTGGCACTTCTCTCCAAATATTCAATAGTATGCATGCACTATTACATAATATAGATCAAGCCCCTCTATTTTAGTATCAAATACAAAGCTACCACTTAATTTCATCATTAAACTTATCATTAACAGCACCACCAAGCTTTTCCTTGGTGTTCTTAGAAGAATTAAATTCTCCCTGAAAGTAATGAAGCTGGTACTGAATATAAAATTGTAATATGGTATTTAATTCACGCACTTTCAACTCCAGCTTGATTTAATACGTGCACACACAAAAATATATTTTTGCAAATTCTTTTTTGTAAAGCATTTGCTAGCAACCAAACAGAACTTTTTTTTTTTCCTTTTATTGCTGGTATCCAGTAGATTCTGCTTTCAATTTAATGTCTTTTTGTATAATACAAAAGAAACATTACTACTTCCCAAATCTCATTTATAATCCTTTCCCTTCATGCTCCTTCTTGCTGTTTTATCATTAATGTTAATATTCTGTTGACTCTTAAGAAGTAGAAGCTTCCATTACTAAAAATGAATAAATGAATACTAAGAGAGCACTGTTTTGAAATGAAGGCCGAATACACAGCCTGGATATAGTTCTCACTGCACTTCTACTGAGGAAGAAATAGTACTAGGTCAACAATAAAAATGGCACTTTCTGTTTCTTTAGTAAAGCATGTATTATATACTGGCTTTATCCTCCTAAGTTTTAACACTTACCTAAAAGTCTAAAGCACACTGAGCGGTTTAAACTAGTGAAGCGACCAAATTGCGTAAATGTACCTAAAAATCACTGGTTAAAACTGTCTAAACTCAGTTTCAGAAGTTAAGGCACTGATCTCCTACCTACTCAAACCCAAAAAAATTTCCAGCTCTTTCACCATGCACACAGTACCTATGCCCACAAAAAGTCTTAATGATCATGTTGCAAATTATTTTAAATGCCTTTTATAAAAATAACAAGCTACAGGAATTCTTTATTGCCCCAAATGCATATTGAGTTACAGCAGAATAATTCCTATGTCAGTATTCACACTGTTCTGTGTGTTTTCATATTGAAATCGCTTCAGAAGATTATTTAAGAAAAAACTCCAAAAATAAAACCGTGACTGAAAAAAAAATCTGCCTTCAATTCAAGCAGGATGTAACCTTTCTGCCTCCCTACAGTTCCCTAGGTTTTTTGAGACTTGTCTGCCTTTTTGACTGCTCATAACTGTTAAAATCACTCGTGTTCCTTCTCAGCCTTTCAAGATTTATCACAGAATATTTGCTCTAGCTGTAACATTTTTGCACCTTTGTTACTTTTAAGTCCATTCACTCAACTTCTACTCTTCCCCCTCCTGTGCTGCACAAAACAGCCTTGCGCTCGCACATTCAGAAGTCACTGGAGGGGACTTTCTAAGCAAACTCAGATTATCTGGTACCACTTGCAAATGGACGCAAACACTGTGTGCTGGTTAAAGTAACAAACCTCTGCGCCTGTTAAATGCCAATGCTCAGAATGAGAACAAAGTATTTTGCCAATACTGTTTTAGCGTTGTATGTCTGTTAACACGGTGTTACCATTATCGGGAACAAGGCATAGCCTTTGGATCAAGCTAACGACATGAGCATCATTTGTTTTTGCCTGGCTTCCTTAGACATTTATAGAATATTTTATTTCTAAATATTTACAGGATAATTTACTTAAGCTGTAAAGGGCAGTTACCAAATGACCAGGTTACTATTGCCCTTTTTGCACCAGCTGTTCAGCATTTTATAGCTATGTGGTATAACACCTTTTATAGGAGTTAAGTGGCAAGGTTTTTGTGGTGGGGAGGGGGGCAGAGTGGCTTTGACAGCTAGATGTTTGTATCTTACAGATACCAGTAACAAGCACTTACTCTGTGAATGATCTTCCAATAACAAGAAGTCCAACTAATTACAGGCATTGGATGACACCAGAGGCTCCATGGCTATAAAGTTACTCACCACCAAAGGAAAGAAATCCTTGGAGCACGGTAAAACCAGTCGTAAAGGTAACAGAGATGTTGCATACACGTGGAATCAACGGTAAGAGCAAAGCGTACAACATGTTAACAAACACATAAGACAGATCCCAACTGGATTCCAAAATGAGGAGAAAGAAATGAATGTTGCTATCAGACCCCAACAAGCAGTTGTAATAGCAGATTTACTGCAATGCTCCCACAACTGACCAGAAGCCACTGACCTTCAGATCACGAGAGGCTGTGCAAGAGTGAGCCAAAAAATACATCAAAGAAAGAGAGAGGTGCTAGGAACATGATATATATTTAATTTTTGACTGTTTGAACTCGCTGTGCTAGTATCACTCTCTACCGCAATAATTTTTTAAAGAAATCTTTGATCAGACTGTTAAGACTTTAATTAAACTAGCATTAAGTTCTTGTCTATGCATACCAAGTATTGATTGTGTATCGTTGAAGTCTGAATAGTACTTGTCAATCATGATTTTTTCCAGATCCTTCAAACGCTATGTGAGCAAAATACCAAACCTGAGTAATTTTTTTATTGGTTCTCACTATTTTGTAAAGTTATAGAAAAATGAAAATAAGCCAAAGAAATTACTAAAAAAAGGTATTGGAAACTATGGGTTATTTCATGGGAAAGTTAAAAACTCAACTCTATCGCAAAAGCCACAGGGCTGTGTTCAGTTTTGCATTGAAATGATGGCTGCTTGCAACACCTCTATGATGCAATAGATACAGAAATAAACTAGCTCTTTGGGTATTTTAAAGTATTCTTTCACAGACTTTGGAAGAATGGGCAAAAAGATTCTTTATTTAGAAAATGAAGCTTATTTCCCTCTCATTGGAATCCTGAAAACATTTTTTTTTAATTCCATTCTTCTTTTTTCATTTCTTACACAGTTTTTCACAACCTTCCATTATCCATATATATTTTAAGTGAAATACAGATGTCTGTGCCAAAAAATCACAATGAAAAATGTTTTCTCTAACCCTCTTCCAAAGAGCAGTATCTGACCAAGTATGAAAATATTACCATAATAAAGACAGTGATGAAAAAAGAAAGCATGACAAAGGCAGGCATTTCTATGCTTATCAAGGATTACAGAAAAGATTTTTGTCCAAGGAAAGAAGGAAGAGTGGTAACAGGTGAAGTTCAACATGGAAGGTGAAGTTCAAAAGGATAATATGTACACACTGGCTTCTGTTGTTTCTTTGAACTATGCATCTGCTACTTAATTGCTTTTACAAGATACTTCCAACAAAGAGAGTAAGAACTATGCAGTTATACACACAACGAAATTCCAGGCAGCCTGACCAAAAGGGCAAGAGAGGATGCTAAAGGATGACTATTAGCATCAAAGAAAAGACAATGTGAGACTGAGAAACAGTAACAAGATGTTAAGCGGTACAGAATCAGCCAACATAATGCAACATCCCCTGTGAAGAAGTCATTCACTTTAAAGACTGGCATGAATATTTAGCTGAATACTTTTATTTTCAGTTCTGCTGCATTTAAGATAACCGGTAAAATGTTATTTTTGAATGAATGCAGTATATCCTCTGTTTGAAGTTAAAGCTACAGGCGCTAAACTGTTGCTCCAGTTGAGTAACTGTTTGTATTATATACTAAGGCCTGACTGAAATGGCATAATAAAAAGATTCAAGCATTGTTTCTTGTTAGTAAAAAAATGTATTAGGAGAACAGTTTGAAGAATACTGCAGGCACAAGCACCTTATCTTACCTGGTAAGGGTGGGTGTAGAGCACATCGTGGTGAATGAAGTCCTTCCTGGGTAAGGTTACACAGAAGCAACTGACATTGGTCAACTTCAATGTTTTCCTGCTTAATAAATCCCTAAACTAGGAATTACCCTTCCCCACTCAGCCCCATCCCACCCCCTCTGGAAAACTACTGCGATCCACTCAAGTAGCAGAGTCATGTCCAGCAAACACAATGTTTCCTTCGCTCACACTGATGCTCCCTTAGCAATGCCTCTTAGAAGCCACAGGAAAATTAGATAGAGAGTAAAGCTAGGATTCTAACGGATTAAAAAATCAGAGTGTATGTTTTCAGGATCAGCTCTTCTGTTTCCTGGGATAAAGCTGGGTAAATGCTGGCCTTCTAAAAGCTTACCAAATACCCTACAGAAACGTTTCTTGAATCCCGCATAAGAATTATGCACATCATTATGAACATTTATCAGACAGACCACATATTGAAAGATTCTGACCCTGTATTCACAATCAGTGCAATAGTATTATTATTGGAAAAGGAAAAATACAGGTTTTAAAAAATAATGGTTTCCTCAGGTTTCCAGATCTTGAAGATGTATTTTTTCGATCTCAAGAGACAAGCATGACTGAAGGATTTTCTTATTTGCAGTGAATAACTAATGGATGACTAAGTGCACAAAATGATAAGAATAATTTTTATTTCATTTAATAACTTTGTCATAGTTTACTAATAATTTATTCATAGATACACTTAATAATGAAGATACCGCCAGAAAAAGTGATGTTTGACTGTTCATAATACAAATATTATCTTAAGTAGTAGAATTTTGCCAGCAATGGTAACTTGCAGCTCATTTCATATACAGCAGTATTTAATTATATCCATAAGTGCAGAGTGTCCAGATGTTGCTTTTTAATTTAATAATGATGGAACCAATGAGATGCTGATAGGTTTGTAAACTAAGCCTTCAGAACATGGAGAGTTCCACGGGGCCTTTAAAAACAAACAAAACAAACAAACAAACAAAAAAGAAAGAAAAGAAAAAAGAAATGAAATTAAATGAAATCTTAGTGATGCATGGTTTGATGGCAACACAAAGTAAATGAAAAATTACTGTTTCTGCTGTATGCAGTCATGCAGGCAGCACGTAATAATAAAGCTTCTTTCACACTAATGATCAACACAACAATGAATTAAGTGACAATGCAGAGAAAACCAGGAATATGACTGGCCAGCTTGTACCTGACACCGTTCTAGTCAGAAAACCCTTATGTACAACAGATCTCGTGTTTTAACTGTAAAAAGGTCACGAGACTGAGCCAGTCTATGCTAACAGAGGAAATCTACATGCAACATGCACGTAACATTAAAACATTTCCTCATTACAATAAAACTGTGTAAGTAGATCATTCTGTAATAAAAAGCAGTCATCGTAAGTGTACTAATGTAACAAAACCCATACACATTGCTTATAATGCAGTGGTTATCCATGCCTCATTTCTCAATTTTGTTTGTTGATCTTTTCTTCAATGTGAAATCAAATTTTTCTCCTTTTTAAGAAAATGTACTCAAGGCCTACTGCAAAATGCTGCTACTTTTTAGAACTTTTGATTGTTATTGAGCATAGTTTGCTAAATTCCCAGTTCATTATTTTGAACAATATCCAAAAGGTTTAGTACTGCTACTTTCTGTCCTTACAAACAAGACACTGCTAGTATTCAACATAATGCATGAACAGAGTTGGCAAGGTATAATCTGGTGGATGGCTTTTTTATTTCAAATATCCTGTTTGTCAGTGTCCTACTTCTTTCTATCCTTATTGTAAACAGGTCAGAGTGGATGTAGTAAGAACATCCTATTAATTCTAGGGATAGCTGCTCACTTAGTTCCTACTTAGACTAGTCATGAACGGCTTGGTAGCACCTTTACAATAGAAATAATGCAACTCGAACATACTGAAAATACACTACTGCAAATAAATTTTGGGAAGTCATACTCCTAGATATAACACAAAAATTAAAGTAAGAAATGAGACAAAAAGTCTAGATGGATAAACTTAAGTGAAAAAGTCTAGATGGATAAACTTAAGTGAAAAAGTAAACTTCTGGAGAACTCAAAGGAGGAGACAGCGATGAAGCTAAAGCAGAAAAAGTGGAAGGAGCTCTGTCTTAACCCAGCAAAACTTCTAGGATGAAAAACTAGGAATATCTGAACAGCTGTCTTTGCATCTCCCCCTATTCCTCTCCCCCACCCCAAGACATCTAAGCAAAAATTAGTAAGTTTGGTCAGTACTTCAAAGTACCTCGTATTTTATTGCACTTTCAAAGCACGATAGCAGCAGAATAACTGCAGATACAAAGACAGAAGAAGGTTATGACAGAAAAATGTAGGATAAGTAGAAAGATTTAAAACTTAAAAGGCAAGAAAAACATTGCACTGTTATTGAAGATTATATTAAAGGAAAACAGTGTTTTTTCAAGATCCAGAGACTACTGGTATTATATTAATTTTGGGTCTGCAAGGAAACTCAGTTATAAGATCGCTATCGTATTACTACAAATATTTAAACAGCACAGAGGTTATCTATACAAGCATCCGGAAGCCAACTTGCATACCACAAATCAAAACTGAAGATCATTCATACCAATTAATCATCCGTACAGAACACAAATTTTATTGTTCTTTACTGCTAGAGATGGCAAAATTAAATGCAGAATACCCTGTTGATAATCAGCCATAGAATGAAAGTGTCTTTCTCATATGGCACACCATATGAAGTTCATTTATGTGAAAACCTGTTATCACTTTTCATATAGCACCACAAACACCAAACCCTCACACAAGCATTTGTCCTCCGGCGAATTTGGCACCAGTAACTTGAACTGTTTCTCCCTGTCATGAGTAGTTGTAACAATTCATTCCTGTTCATGACTCGGTGGTTAAATGTGATTCAAACACCAAGGATGTAGGGGTTTGATGGTGAAGCAATGTGTTTCGTAAGGGTTGGTGGAAGGCAATCATTAAAAGCAAAAGAAGCATCATTCTAGTTTGACATCATCAAAGTCTGACAATTTGCACACATAGGACAGCCTAAACCACATAGATTTTGAAATGGTATTTTGAAGTTGTATAGCAAAAAATGGAAATTGGACATGAGAAGGGGAGAAAATGAATGCTAAAGGAGGTTTTAGGAAAGGATGTAGTATATCAAGAACAACTTGGATATCCAGATATGAATAAGTACACAGACAAAGTAAATAGTAAAATGGTTAATGGCTGGTTTTTCTAAAGGTATTTTTTAAAAAAGTAATTTTGCATTACGGAAAGGTAAATTATGCGCAAGTTTGTATTATTTCCCTGCATACATTAGACAAAAAACTCAGAGGCAAAATAAATAAATGGAGAAAAATAACCTAGTAGTAAAATACAATAGCAGACAGACATCAGCTCCAAGGGAAGGAGAGGAGGCTGAAGTAGGATGTATTTTCCAGTTCAGGTGGCAAAACACAACTCCCTTCATACTGTAAGAAACTACACAAATACTGTGAGCAAGAACATATTTAGATTAGACTGGAAAGTCCAAGAAGTTCAAGTACTTCAGTATTCTGTTCCCTTGCCTTCCTGAAGGAGAGGACACAATGCAACAGAGTCCCTTTACAGTACCCATAATCTGTGCTGGCTGGCTGGCTGCCAGGGAGGAAAAGGAGCACAGCAAGGAGGTGGAGTGGAACAGTTACATCACCCACCTCCGTGTCTTCCAGTCCCTCCTAATGAAACACAGAGACTCTGCAGAAGGCAGTGCCCAGGTTTTGAGAGGGGAAGGGAGGCGTGCTGTCCAAGGTAATGCACAGCAAGCTACAAAACAAATACCCTAAAGTACGTATCGGTACGGATTTTAATATTGCATGATTGTATGGGTGATAAAAGCCAGTGCCTTCTTATCTGCCACGCAGCACCATTATAAACACAGTGCTGGTGATCATCAAAGAAAGGTAATTTTGTCTGTAGCTGTGCAAGCCAAATTGCAGCAGATTGAGAGCAGCACTACACAAGTTTGTTGTCTGAGACATCAGAAGCATCACACAAAATGCAAAGACCACTGCACTGGAAAGAATGCTCATTAAATGGGGAATGAGTTTTGGACCAGTCCAAAAACTGTTTACAGCAGCTTTACTCTCACTGTGAAAGACAAAGAACAAACAGAATAGCAGTTCTCAGATATGAAACCTATAATATCAGCAGGGCAAACACAGAAAAGACATTGCAGAAATCATGTCCGCTCTTAGGAATTTCTACTTTGTGGAGAATAAAATTAAGTACAAACTCTTTCAATCCAAAGGTTGATAAAGGTTGACAAAGTGGTGTTGAGTTGTACTTCCCTTTGTGACAGAAATAAGAATTGTCCTGTGATTGCTTAATTCTGTTTTGAGACACATTTTAACGAAAACTAATCAACAGTGGCACATGCTGCAGAGTGCTTGTGTGATGCCTGCACGATACTTTGGACTACCTATTTCGCTGGCAGCCATTATTAGATTTGTACCCCTTAACATGATCTTGTAATCAAGTCCCAGTGCTAGCTGACTGCATCTACTCCTCTTCCAGTCTATTTCAGCAACCTGATCGACATGAAAGAAATTATTCCTTGATCTCTCAACAGAAGACTTTGCAAGCACAGGACGGTGAAGGAGTTTAAAGTGGCATTGATTATTGAAGATACATTAATAATTTATTATTTAGCAGCCTCGACATCAATCTGTTACACACATGGCTCTTTCTGCAAGACTCCCAACATGTTTTAAATGATTCTCAGTACACATATTGGAAAAGAGAATAAATTTAAGTCTATCATAAGATGAAGATCCCTTGACATGCTGCACTAGAAAGCAACTAGCCTTTTAAGAAACCCCGAGTACTTTCCAATGCCTTCCCTGGAATACATGCAGTAGTTGTGTCGATATTTTACTTTCAATTCCCTCAAGTGGTAAAGTGGTCATGTTAATCACTTAAGGACACTGTAGCACTTCTCATCATGGAAGACCCTCTTTCGTCCTTATCAAAAATTGTTTTAAACTTCATATTTTAATTCTGTAATTAAGTTTCATATTAGACCGTTTTAATACAGAAAAGACATTAAGCAGTTTGTATTCCAGTTCAAACAGTTCTTTATGAGAAGCATTATCTTCAGTGCTACAGACTTTATCTTCTACTTGCTTGCTAAAACAGTACTTTAAAGCAATTCCTGCTGAAAAATCTCTGTGCGCTATATGGAAAAAAAATCAGAGATCTATCAGAAGTATTATCCAACAATTCAAACGTATTGCAGGAGACTGCATCATCCAAACTTTACTGATCATCTTGACAGTCAGATTCTGACTGTGATCGCATTATAGCCACTAACATAAAATACGCTACAACAACTTCCATTCCAGTACCTGCTCACATGCTTACCTAAAACACTCATTCAATACTGTTTATGCTTTTTCAAAGCAGTCCACAAAAACAAGAACATTTCCTCCCTGCGAAACACTGCATTTCCTCCTTCTTCACCCATTCCTTCCTAAATATAGACTCGCCTCCAGCTTTTTTTCATTACTGTACACCCTACGGACAAAGGATTAATTCTCCATCTAAGTCAAAGTCAGAACTTCCATTTACTTTTAATGACACATCTAAATGAACTCCAAGGCTAAAAAACTGTCTCAACTACTGGAAATGTCCAAAGTAAAAAAAAAACCAAACCATTGCTTTATTTTGGGGACTAACCCGTCTCAGTTTTTTCAACTGCAAAACAGGTAACTTTTTAAATTACACACTGAAACAGAAGAATATATGAGAATATAAACCAAACCACTCATAGAGGCACTGTCTTAAGCACTTCTGAATTATTACACTGTGTAAGGTATATCAATATTTGTACCACCCTTATGAAATAATGCTATGCAAATTCCTGGTAGCACTTTTATCCAACTATTATTAGCCACTAAATCTGAATCAAGGAAAAATAAAAATGTGAGGGGTTTTTTTTGTTTGGTTTTTTAAATTAAAGCAGCAAATTTTTAATGATAAAACAAAGTTAAATTTTCTGCTTACCTCTTAAACCAGATTTTAAGTATTCAATGTATACTATTCTCAGAATGTGTGACTAATGGGGTGAAAAATACATCTTGTATTCTCTCATCTGTTTTGTGTTTTTCTATTTAACCAAATTTCATATTACCACAATATTCTTGTAGTTGTCCATACTTACTGACATCCTGAATAAAATGATGTACAGATACTACCTGCCGCAGTTACAGCTTGCTCTTTAAAATCTCATGCAAAAGCAAAGAATGTAAATGTAATTGCTGCTTGGATTCAATAGAAACACAGCTGAACCAATCATTAACAGCTATCCTTCACAGAAAAGCTGCACAATCTGATAAACAAAAGAGCAAAAAGTTTTAATAACATTACAAAAAGTGTAAATACTATTTATTTGCACATTCCTCCTCATTGTTATCATAGCAGGCTTGTGTTATTTCTGTAAATTAATTCAAATTTCTCTGCAATCAATCCCTTGCAACAGAATTTTCACAAGTACTCTGTATCACATAAATACAGGTGAAGTGTTGTTCCATAGAAAAACATTCAACGTTTCCTTTTGTTCTTGCTTTGCAACAGCTTGTATGAGATAACATATTATTGCAACCGTGACAAGGCAGGCATTTTACCAGGGAAGTCTGAAAAATATGTTCCACTAATTGACAAGAATGCTGCTAAAGAAAAGGATTTATTTAACTTACTGTTGTTATTATAGCATTTAACACTCAAATCTCAGCCAGAAAACTGTACCTGTTTGAGGGAGGAGGTTCTAGTGCTATTTTTTACTCCCCACCAAACTCCAAGGGAATACAGACTGGAAAAAGGGGAAAAAATAGATAATCTGCTAATAGCATGAATCCCTGCAGCATGAGTACCACATATTTGATTTGGGAGGAAACAACCAAATGCATAAGCCACATCTGCTTCAAAAAACCCCAAGCAAACAACATAACCCAAAAATAAACAAAACAACACCAAAAAATCCCCCCAAACTTTACATATTTCCTGTTGCCATTTTCAGTGGAAGACTTTTATCTAACATCTAATGCATAAGAAAAGTATTGTGAAGGATAATTGGTCACAGAAGAAGAGGATATAGTATTGCAACATACAAAAACGTTTTTAAATACTTGTGAATATTATGGATTTTTTTAGCAGTAATATATACACACCTCGGAGTTTCAGTAAATTCCACCAGACATGACTTCAGAAAAACAGCAGAACATAAGGGTTCATGTTTGGTAACCCACAAAATAGAAGTTAATGCAGATAAAACTTTTCACATTAAAACATGAAATTTTGATGTTTCTATCCTCAGAAGACAAAACTTGGATGAAGGTTTCAAAGCGTACTTTAATTCCAGAGTTCCTTCCATAAATTTGAAACAGCATGCTGATCTATACCAATGCAAAACCATAGCACTACTTTGCAGAACAGTTTTTGTTAAGAATTAGTGTTAGACTTTGCTCAAATCACTGAATAGAACCATGCTAAATGCTCCACATAGGAGCATTCTTAATCAAAGATTATTCAAGAGTAATAATCATAGTAACATAAGAGATTATGTAAGCACGAGAACCTCTTACACATATTCAAGCAATGTCCCACAAACAGAATACTTTCAGTTAGAAGAACTGGGGAAACAATATTTCCACAGTTAAGGAATCTTCCTTGACTATGTTCTTGCATGAGGATACATATTATCAATACACATTCTAGGAGAAATTCCGACAGATGCTCTTTAGGAAACAGAATTTTAGCATCACTTGGCAAAACCGTACTTATTCCATTATCTTTCAAATTTCAAATCTTGTGTCAGTAAAAGTGTCAGTAAGTGTGCAAATAAATACTGAAAAAAAAATTTACAACACGCTAATACATAATGTCCACATTCATTTATGCAAATTCTCAGCTCTTTGTAAAGCCTAAAATTGACAGGGCATTGGTGTGCTGGCAGGTAGTTGTAATAATCTTCTCATGTTTCTGAAGGTATTTTAGAATCACCAGATCCATGCATGGACACAACAACAGCAGAAGCAAACCAGCTGACAGAAGTCTGAACACCCACAAAGATGATAAAAAATACTGTTTGATACAGCTACTTACATCATGGCCCACGAGTTCTGTCTGCGTGGATTTATCTGCTTGGGAAGCAAGAGCCTTCTGAAAGCACTGAGCCTTTTCCTGTAAAACAAAAGAACATTGCACAGGTGAGTCATGGTTTTCCTCACTGGGCTTTGCAGCTCCAAATAGCCAGATAAATTCAAAACTCATGCATGGACAGCTGTTAAGAAATAGATTTATTATAGCATTATTCATACTGGGAGGTTGATTTCCTTCCTGTTATATGCTTTTATAAATTTATCCTTCTCTTAAACAGAGGGTGGACTCAGTCCAACTGTGGCACGGCTGGGTCCACGAGAAGGATGTCACTGAGGCAGACACAGCACAGCAGATACACGTACCAAGCACCAAGCAGCTGCAGGGACTCCAGCAAACACCAGCACTGTTCCAACAGCAAAGAAATCATTTAATTTAAACATTAAGGAATATGCAAACTTGCAGATCACAACGCTGAGACTACTTTTGCCCTCCCCTGATGGAAACATGTTAGCAAATCCTAAGCATTTCTTGGGTATTGCATTGGTTTCTGCTTTTCCCATCCTCGTCCCTCTGTACCTCAACAATTGTTGGAAGTGTGGCATGGAATCTCTGAACAGGCTTGAGCAAAGATATCTGGTTGCTTTGACACAAAAAACCCCTGGATTCTGATAACTTCATTTCAAACTGATCACTAAGCTTGCTGATCCTCATCGAGCCCTTGAGCATACTATTTTAATTTCCAGGAGGAGGTATTTGATAAAACAACTGTAAATATGTGGGGTAAGGCAGGAAAAGGCACACAGGAGGGGAAGGAGAATGCAAAGTTGTTTACTGCATTGATTTATGTTTTCCTGCTTACTGATTCAGTTTTATTTTTCAGCTGTATCTATAAAAAATACTTACCTTGAACTCAAATTCCTCAAGATCTACAAAATATAATTGAATGCTACTGACAGATGTGTATTACAATAAAACAGAAATCGTTTAGATTGAACTTCAAGTTAATTGACTCTCAAGTTCTCATCTCATTTGATTCAAGGCAAGGTATGCACATCACCACACTGAGTAAACAGCAGAAAGAAGTCACCCCCTGAGTGATCCTTATCTCCAGTATTTCAACACTTCAAATAAGGGCTGGGGGAAAACAGAATTCAGACTGATCTCTTCACTTGTACGAAACACTTGAGCCCAAATTTGCTAACGTAACAGCTGAGTTAAAACTGAATTCATAGAAAAGGTAATCCTAGATCAGACAGAAATGCTTTGTCCTCTCAAGGGTTGAATTTACTAGTGCACTGCCCAGAGCACTTTTACATGTTTAAAAACCAGACATTATTATATATCTACTATCTTAATTTAACCACATTTTACTGCTCAGAAGCTTCATGAATTTTCTAGTTACAAACAGACACTGACATACTCGGTGTTCAAGTAATGTAGAGATTGGAGCAATACCAGCATTTAACAGTGTATCTGATCAAAATAAACATTTCTGGTCTTTCTGTATGGATTCATAAATATATATTTTGAAAAAGCAGAGAGAGAAAAAAACAGAATAAATCTAAATATTCATTAAGGCAACAAATTAACTCAGAAAACTAGAAAGGTTAGAAAAATAAAATACTTTCCCTGAGCTGCTCATTTAACTATGTATATGCAGTGAGATTCATTTTCAACATATCCAAGTTGTGACTTCACATTAACACGGTAATCCTTTTAATTTACTTTTAGCAAGCTAACCAATAAAATGGGAAAAACTGAAAATTTCCAGATGTCCAAGTACTGGGAAAGAGCGTTTGGAACTAAAATACCCTTCCTTTTTCTCAAGTATAGCAAAATAGAAAATGAAAGACCTCTACAAGCCAGGTAGCACACTTTAACCTTGATTCCTAACAAAGAAGTAAGTTATTTGGACATCTAATCCCACAGCAGCCTTCTATTGCCCTCATGTCATTACTCCTGGGGATGGTTACAACTATAAAGTAACATTTTAAAGCAATTTTTAAAAGTTTTTTCAAGTCCTGAAACTTCCTTGAGACCCCCTTGCCATTTTAAAAGACAAAAATTACCTTCTTTCAGAGGCTTCCAAGTAAAATTGAATAAATATTGACTTTTTCCATACGTGACCCAGTCCTGCTTTCTGCCCTTTCTCTGTGTATCTGAGAGGAGTCAGCTCCCCCTTCTCTAAGATACTACATAGTAAAAAGACTGCAAATAGATCCTTCCTTATCCTTGGTCTTTACAGGGTAAAAAAAATGAGTACCTCTGCCTCTCTAAACACCAAGAATGCACCAAATAACTTATTTTAAAAATATTTTTAGGATCAGCCAAAGTACTTCTAGGTGACTTTTTTAACGTGAGAGCATAAATGAGCATCTTTTCTTACCTTACCATTCTGCATGTTGTTATTGCCTCTTATTAAAATAAACAGCACAAAAGTACATTTGCACGTGACACGGATAAGAGCATGAAAAACTTTTATTCCCTGGGTTCATCCTAATTAGCGAAAAGGTAGGAAGAGTTGGCTGTTTTAACAGCAGCACTGCAGGAATTTTCATTGCACCCCTCTCTCTGAAGTACATGTGTGTATCAGAGTGTGAGTTTTGAGGGGAGAGAGAGAGAAAACCTGCAAGGAAGGACATTTTCTCAATGATTGCAGTTGCTTAAATTATTGAGATTACTAACTGTGGTATTTCAACAACCGTAGTGAAAAGCATTAGACGATGACCAATAAAGATCATGTTCCTATTTCTTCACATGGGAATAAGTTCACAAGCAGTTTATATCTAAAACTATCTCTGGTACAAGAGTGTCATGGTTTGAATACTTACAGTTTTATTACTATGTTTGCAATAAGTGACTGAAAGGTGGTGAAATACGAAGATAACAGACATCAGCTGAAAACTGATGCAAGAAAAAATATTACAGATAAAACAGAAAAGTGAAATGTCAGATAAAAAAGTGAGAAAAAGACTTAGTCTTCACTACTGAAAGACAGATAGTAGGAAAAAAGTAGTCAGTTACTTAGATTTAGGCAGTCAGTATAGGTTAATGCATCTTGAAACATGACACTGGCTTTCTAAAACATTCCCTCTCCAAACAGTATTAAAACAATTTTCACAGCTTTGACTATGAACAGGTCAAAGTTGTTTTTTGTGACTGTTTTCTTTTCCCATTCCCTACCAGTGACAGCATGGTGACCACTTGTGGTGCTTTGTTTAATTGCAAATTCCAAAAAGAAAATGCTTGACAATTACTCTGAATGCTCATATTAAATCCAGGAGCAAAACTTACAGCTCCAGCTATTTTAGAGGAATCAAAACTCTACTGTCCAATAGAGCTGAGGCCTTCATCCCTATGGAATTTATTTTGCCTAGTTGATAGCATATTAAAGATTTTTTTTTCCTTAATGGCTGTTTCACTTTTATTGTTACTTAGATTAAAAAATATACAATCTCTCAAGCTAACTTTTTATCTCTGTCTCCTACAGTCTTTACAGATTATTCTAAAACCTTATAAAGACAAATGTGGTGTTTTCATATTTTATCTTAGCGTACATCCAGAACAGCCTCCAATCACCACCAACACCACAGTCAGATTTACAAATCACATGTGGTTGTTTCCTTTGCTTCAGGCATTAACCCCACTGTGAATAACAACTTATGTTCACCACAGAACTGGGGCGAAAAAGCTGCTCTTCAGAAGACTTATAAAAATGCAAAGTCTTTTAATTCTGATGTGTTTTGGGATTAAACTTAATCAACAGCAGCAGTTAGGCAGAGAGTAAAGGGATAAGAAGTAGAAAAAAACCTGCTTTCCACCATCCATTCTACCAAATTTACAGACTACAATGAGCTACAGAATTGACTTTATGACAGCTATTTTCCATAGAAATTGAGTCCCTATTGGTTTGAGTCTCAGTTTGGGAAGAAAATGTATCATATCCAGCACAGCTCTAGTGATCAGCTGCAGTACAGCTGAGTCACACCACACTTGAAAACACTCTGTGAAGCCCAGCTGCCTCTTGAGCACAGCATGAGAAAACAGCTACAGCTCGGTTCAGCTATCCACACATAAATGTACCAAGAACCGAGGTGCTAAATAGCCACAACAAATTTAGAGGCATTACTCTGGAACCACAGTGACAAACAGGTGTGGCCATCCCCAAGGGGACTATCCCATTGATCAGGGCAAAAACATGAGAAAACTTGGTGGGAGTGCACCCGACTAAGCACAAATGCAGGTTTCATTGAGGGTTATAGTTCTGTCAAATCACTGTAAACAACAAACACCAAAACTACACAGAATTTCAGAGAACATTTCATTGCTTTCACACAGGACTCTTACACAAATCAAAATAGTTTTTCAGTTTTTACATTATGAGACTTTTGTAAAACGCAAGGCAAATTTCTATGCATGTGGTAAATATGGCATTTGGAATGAAAGACAGCACACCTTCTGCTTTGATTTCTCTCAGAACACAATATCCAGGTATGAATCAAGAAAGGCTAAGACAAGCCTGTCTCCAAGCAGTTTGCAATACTTCAATAATCAGTTACTGCCAAGTCTGAACACATTTAATGAAATAAAAGGCAGTTTCCAAAAATGTGATCACCTCATAATAGCTCTTTGAAGACCAACAATATTTAGCAAGGTTTAAAATCTCTGCCAGAGTTACGAGTCCTGCCGTAGTCTCTAGGTTTACTAGATCCTAACCAGAGAGGGTTATTACTGTTTTACTGTTTTATTTTTAAGTTTTGAAATCCTTATAACTCCACGTATTGCCTTAAACTTTTCATACCCAAGTTCTGCAATGTAAAAACTCCTCTTTTGCTGAGTGCTGTATGACCTTACCAAAAAAAGATGACTCCAAGCTTTGAGAGCCCAGCCTATCGAATCAGGAAGAGAAAACACACAAAAAGTAAATCTCCTAGTCCACTGAGCTGACAAATGTCAGAGACAGGAAAACAGTCTTAATAATGGTATCTTGTGACTCATTTTTTTGACTGGACAGTGCTGTACTGTAAACATTGCTATTACCACTCATGTATGTGCTGCAAAATTAAAAATAAATGTTTACCGGTATGTGAGACCATCTCAGAATTTCAGGAAAAAGAATTTTCAAATATATCTGAGCTTTTAAGCTATTTTTCAAAAGCATCCTGGGAAGATGCTTTAAAATATGGCATTGAACAGCGGGAGGTATCTGTTTATTTCACGTGAAAAAAATCCTATTGCATTCCTTGGACCAGGAGAATTTTTTGACAATAGATGTATTTTGATTAATTATTTACTGTTTTATCTGTTGCATCAACAGAATGCTAAATTGCTATTACAATTTATAATTTATATTTTAAAGTAATACCTGTGTTGCTTTAAAGCAATACCTGTATATTGTTTATTTCTATCCCTCAGTCATTCAGTAAATCTGAATAGCAAGTTGTCACTTCCTTACTGATTATGTTTCCCATGGCTACTTTTAGATATAAGTCTATGTAAACATGTCACTAAAAATATAGAGGAACTTTTTGTAGTGATCACATCACGAAAAAAAAAAAAAACAAAAACAAAAAATCCACCCCAAAAAAAACCAAAAAAACATCCAAACAAAAAAAAAAAAATCCCACCACAAATCAAATACTCACATATGCAAATACTCACATATGGCCCAGACATGGCTATGGCTATGCATGCTTTGAATAATGCAATGCAATAAAAAATTTATATGGTCACACTCTGTGAATAATACGGCCATAACAAGTGATGCCAATCTTAACACCCCAACAACAAAAACAAAAACCAAGACCTGAGAAAGTTATTGGAAGGAAAGGAAAAACAAGCAGCTGTGCAGTCATAACCCTGCAAAAGGCTGACACTTCAAGCATAGGAGTTCATGTAGTAATTATTTCTACAAATAGTCCTAAACTTTTAATAAGCACTGTTGTTAGTTTTAATTTGTATTATGGTTGCAACCAGATGTCCAAGAAGATATTACTAAGTCTTATAGTAGCTCATCTAATAAAGAAGAGTCTCTCATTCAACCCATATATCCTAGGTTTATCACTGCTACGCCAACTGCTAGGACCACCTAGACAAATAAAATCCTGTCCCAAAATATAAAACACCCAACAGACAAGATGAGTCGACAGTATTATTCCAGTCTGATAACTCAGAAATGGTGATACTGGGACACTAAGCCTTAATGCAGCAAAACACAAAAAACCCCCATTAGCATTATTGACTTGATCATCCCACAAATATTTGAAGAAAAATAGTCGATAAAAGATTTATTTTTCAAGGTCATGTGAACTTGAGTTATGAAGAGTTACAGAGTGCTGCATAAATATGTAGTCCAAATCTCATGTCCTGGAAAAGCAGACTTCCTCACACCATTAAATTCAACACACTCACTTTAGCTAGGAATTTCTGGACTCAGTTACCTTCTCACAGCCCACAACAGAGGAGTATTCAGTACAACACTGAATTGCAAGACTACTGCAAAGAAGAGCTACACGTTCGGGTTCAAAGATCCAACTTGCACGCCATTGATTCACAGTACTTTCACACAGCATTTTTATCTAAATGGACATCACAGATATGGCAGTGGGATTCTCTTTAATTAGTGCTCTCATTTATTCAACTGAACAGTATTAAATAGCCCCTCTCAAGATATGAAACAAGTTACAGGTTTTATATACACCAATTTTTGACCCATCATCTTTAAAGTACTTGATCATCAAAAATAAGCAAGTTTAAATCCTTTTAAGTTGTGCCTTTCTTATGTTTACTACCTGAAAATGGAGACGAGACATAAAGTCTCTAATTAAATTGCTTGCAAACTCATGTTCGGGTTTTTCAGAAATAACTGCAATTTAGAAAATCCTACTCCTTGAACAAGGATATAAACATATTTATTTCAAGTATTTGTCTCATGGGATTAGCACAGTACCTTTCTCATAGTCTAGCATGAGCTAACTAAGAACCTGGAGTAGGAAAAAATGGATTAGATAGGTTATTCCTGCCCTTCTGCTTTCACTGAAATATACTGCCACAACATCACCTCTAGTGGTATGCTCGTGATTCAGCTGGCAGAGTTGTGCCGACACACACACACACACACAAAGCTAACACGGAAATGGACAGAAACCTACTAAATTTAGCCAAGAAAGTAAGCACCGTTTATAACTTTGGGGTTTTTTTCTTTCTTTATCCCTTTTTGGAACAATCACATTTATCACTTTCATGGTGTACATGACTTTAAATGCTGCCAGGTTCTGCATGGGTACACAAACGGAATTTCAGTCTGTCCAAAACATCTGTTTTGGAAGGGTTGGAGTTATTTTTTTGTAATTTCTTTCATGGTTTTTTTGGTGACTATCACTTCGTCAAAGGAAAAACTCTCTGCTTAAACACAATACAATGCAACAGCATTACGAAAATCGTGTAGCATTATTAACAGATGATGCTGCAAAACATTTAATATAAGATTTTACTTGGGGAAGCCATTTTATTAACTTTTGAAATTATCAAAGGCATTCGTTAACTTTTGTTATGTTTTTCTTCCCTACCTACCATGTGAAATGCTAATGTCCTTTAGGCCTCTAAGTGGAGATATTTAAGTGCATTGTCTGTAAAATACTTCAAATATTTCGGTAGGTTTGAGGCTTCCATTGCCTCGGTGCACACAGGGACGTTGGTGGGATGTGATTCACGTCACTGCCAGTCACTTGACACAGAGATTTAACAGAACATGCATTACACAAGAGTGCAAGAATCATTAAATCAGCACAGTCCAAATTGCAACTGTTGTTTATTGAAGGCTTCTGGCATTAATTAAACCTCACATAGCTAAGTATTTACAACAATTTTACAGATTGCTGTCCTGAGGAATGAGAGTCATGATTGTGGCATTATGAGAATACAGTACAAATGCAATGAAAGGGTCATTTTTGAGTTGCCTCAGCAGCAACTGCATGAGGCAGGCAGATTTTGATCATTTGTTGGTCAAATGAATAGAGAAAAATAATCACATAAATCAAATAATTGCTGCCACCATGGAAATCAACAAATCCCTAGACCAATCTCTGTGCTAAATAAGGCTGCAGTTTTATTCACTGATATCAACAACATATAATCCCTGCATCATTGTAAATATACCCAGCAATATGGAAAACAACCCACAGCTGCCACTCTGAGTTGTTCCCTCTGTACCACTAGGTCAATTACTTAATAAATTATTTGTACATTTTGGCAGGTGTTTTGGACAGAACCATCAGTTCGAGTTTAGCATGGCCAGAACGGGGCAACTCTTTGAGTTGCTTTTGTCCTGCACTCGTGTGCAGCCCATTAAATGTACACATTCAAATGCACATGCTGGAAGTGATCACGCTGCCTGTCCTTCTAAGTATTTTTTTATAGTGGTCAGTACTAACTGGTCCAAGTAACAGAGTGAGTTTCATGACAATCACTGTCTGGACAGATGAGAAGGGCCTCAGCTGGCAAGGGGCTTCAGCAGGAGCTTCGGCCTGAAAGTCAGCCTGCAGGCAACCAGCAGAGAGCTGCACAGCACCTTCTGCCCAGGCAACACTTTGGAGCCCAGAAGGGTTTCTAGGGATTGTATGGGAAAGTGAGCCATGGAGAATTAGAGGGAAACAGAGAGCTTCAATGAAAGACTAGGGAGACATACTCAGAACAGGATTTAGTGGGACAGCTCAGGAAAAAGCTTCAGTCACTACACCAGGAACTCACACTGCAAAGACTTTTTCCTGGGCAATTAACTGCTTAAGCAAGGACCAAAAGGCACTTTTACCCTTTGTGAACCTTCTCTCAGGGGAAGCCACAGCATGGTTTTTACCAGTAATTGACACTGGAATGTTATTAAAGTGGATAGCTTTTTACTGCGAGTTCAGGTTCATCATTCATGCCCTCCATTCCTACCCAGTCACCTCAGCTGAGACACTGAAAATTAAGCATGAAGCACATCATATTCAATTCACTAAGACAAAACTAACACACTTTAATATGCATTATCAGGTATTGCAAATAGTATCGTAAGGCCCACAAGTAATTTTCATCAACTTTGTACTGCTTTGTCTAAGCAGAATAGGTGTGACCAGAAAACAAAATTTTCCTTCACTTTTACAATACCAAAGCAATCCAGAAGAAAGGAGCATATCAATCTCTTCTTTCAAGTATGTCTTTAATTAATTCAGAAACTTCCCCAATGATGAGATTTTCACTTCGTGAGACCTGTGAGACTGTTACAAACTCTACAGCAAACCATTTGGATGCCGGGACTCAGTCAAGCATTTTAGCAATCACATTTTGACTTCAACTGGTGAAACTAACAAAATACGTGGCAAAGCATTTTCATTAACATACAAAAATTGGAGTTTTCCAAGCACCTGCAAGTGACAGTAACAAGTATTATATTGTACAAGGAAAATAACCATTACGTTCAGGTTTTTGGTATGATGCATATGCAAAAAGGCAAATGTTGCACAAAGAATTGGAATAAGATTTTTCTTACTATTTCCAGAAAAATTACAAGATCTTCAGGAAAGAGTATTGAAAAAAGATCTGTCATTTTTTCTTCCTTTTTAAAATCTAATTTCTCACCATTTAAGGAAATGGTGACTAGACCTTTATTTCCCACTGACATATTTCATAAGCAAAACATGTTGCTATGGTCCCCAGATTGCTGCTGCAATCAAACAAAAAGGATGACTTATAATCATGGCCATAAAGCAGCTGTCACATAAAACTGTTCAGAGAGGGGGAATCACAACTGAAACTATGACATATTCATAAAAACATGAGAATTACATTATGCAAGTCTAAAGAGATTCCCTGATACTTCTTATAGCGTTTTTCAGACAAAAGAGGAATAAATTCTCATTTTGCCTCAGAAAATAAGAAGTGAAAAAGAGATAAAGGTGAATCTACGGCACTTGAAAAACATTAATAGTCAGTTTATACTGTAACATAAATTCACTCGACTAAATAAACCATCTTTATTGTCTCACAATCAGCCTGTTGGTACACTATTGTTCATAACAATTGTTCTGCTAAAATTTTTACAAGCGTTTTTTACTGCTGTCCCAGTGCTGTCTGAGTTCATCATGTGTACCTATTATCAAAAAAGGATTTGTTTGCAAATGCTGCTTTTTGATAAGGCAGTGCTGCCTAGGAAGATGCCTTATTTCTCAACACATGAAGAAGAGAGATGAATTCTGTCTGTTGGTCAAAGACTAGGGACTCCCTCTGATACCCAAGTGTAAATCAAAAAAGACAGCTTTGAAACAAAAGCACGTTCAAATTAGGCAGGTTAAAAGATGCAATGAATGGCTGCAGTAGAAGATGGAGCTATAAAACTACAAACATGGTCCAGCTGGATTGCACCAGTGAGCAGCAGAGATCCTTTGGGGGTTAATAAATAAACAGGTAAAAAGCAGTTCAGGAGATCCCCTGAGCTGCAAAGTGACGGACTGGGAGAGCACTGAAGAAAATCCTGACTGCATTTCTTCACATGCCAGCTTTTCTGAAAGCAGCTGCTTGTGGCCATCGCTGGAGACAGACAGCTGAAGGGCTGGAAAAACACTCTGCACTGACCCAGTGCAGTTTTTCTTATTTCATATTCGAAAGACTAACCCAAATCCACTCTGTTTTGTAATACTGCAATATCAGACTCCCAAGAACCCAGCTCATATTGTTTCAATGGAGAAGAAAATTGGTTTCCTCTGCTTTTCATCCAGTTGTTCCTTGTTTCTTAATAACTAAAAGATACTTTGTGTAGACTCAATAAAATGCACCCGTTTAATCTAAAAGAAATCCGGAGAACCTATTTTAACCTATTTTAACTCTTTGGGAGCCATATGACAGCTATCGATTTTCAAAATTTCAAACTGAACGGAAGTTATCAAACATGCTAAAGAAAGAGGTGTTTTATTAACACAGAAGTGAAAAGAGACTCTAAGAGACTCTCTAAATGGGCATCCAAAAGGTAGTAGCAAAAGCATTTACCTGTGAGCCCTGTGAGGGGGTAGCAACACATGCCTCTACACCATACTATTGCTGTTTGGCTCAGATTTCTGTTTTCTTCAGAAACTTCCCACAATGTCCTCTGTAAGATATATGTGGATTTAGGAATCAAATATCACCTACAATCATTAAGTGTAAGCTGTGCAAAAAGCTCAGCCCATTTTTGTTCACTGATGATTTAACAAAGTCAAAAAAGGTAAAAATCTTGATTTTGCTCTGTGCCTTAAATGGGTTTTGCAGAACCCAAATTAGACTACGTCTTTCTGGGGTTTTGAGGTTTTTTTTTTTCCTATCCAATTATTCAATCCATTTGTTTCCTGATTTCCTGGTACTGAAACTCAAATTGGTTCAACAGACCAACAACTCAACATCACTGAACTCTCAAAGTCAGATGTATATGAATAAACTAGTTCAGATTGCTGCCTATTTGATAACCACAAAAGGTTTGACATTTTCGTGTCTTGAGCATTTATGGCATGTTATTCCATTCACGGCAACCAAGAGTCTCATTCCTCCGAATTGGACTCATTTACAGAAGGCTGTCACATGTCTATTTCCAAATTGCATAAAAAATGAAATACAAAAGCAGAAAATATAACAGAATTACTTGAGCAAACATCATTTTTAAAGTACAGCTATGGTAGATGTATCTTGTCTTCTATGGAAAATTAGCTGAGTTTTTCATGAGTTCCACAGAATTTCTCAAGTAGATTGTCTTAAGCTTTCAGGTTCTTCTATTTGTTTAAGAAATACTTCTGGAAAAAATGGACTTGTTATTTACAAGCACCCCTCTGTATCAAGAGTGGAAAGCTTGAAAAGTGATGCAGTGTCCAATATTCTTAGGAAGAGATGTTCAGTTTATTGTTTACACTGGCTTTTCTAGCATCACTTACAGAGACAGTATTTGCTTTCCTCTCAGAATATGCATACAAGCAGAAGAAAGCAACTATTTTTTGAAGGGCTCAAATTGCACCCAACCTGTGAAAGACTTAATTGTTTTTGGCAGCCTAAGTCTCCAATTCTACCACAGTGACTATGATAGACACTATAAACAGGTGAATTTTCCTTTTTTCTGTTCTTCTGAGTGCATTTCATTTCCATCCTAGTCTTAGCTTGTTTTCCTGAGGCACTCCAGAGATCTTCTGTGACATTTGATCCTATATATTCAGTTCATTTCCATCCTTCTAATGCCAAGTTTTACCTGCTGCTCAAAATATAATGTTCCATTGGTCATTTGTTTTGTTTATTTACTGGTCCTGGTGGAGGTCACTACACAGACTCTCAACTAGAAGGAACTCACCTCATGCAGAGACCAAGTCAAAGAACTTAAAACACATGGAATGCACAACACAAAGAAATCATTCTTTTGTCAGTGGATAGAAAAACTGGGGTTATAATAGAACTTCAGATGACCACCTTTAGTCCTACAGCTGGTCTCTCATCAGCTCAGGTGGTGCTATTCGAGCTTAGCTTTCTTAGGCTGGTATAATTTGTGTAATCTTTACATTGTTAAAGAGACCCAATAACACATTTTATTCCACTGATAAAAAACAGGGGAAAGGAAAAAAAGCAGCAAAACCCACCTCAAAATTGCATGTGCAGCTTCCTCATTACCAGCGAACAGGATAGTTAAGAATTGGACTCAAATGCTACAAAACTAAAATTCTGACACAATATTCTCAGTTCTATTCATCTGAGCTCAAGCCCTCTTTTCTCTTTTCATCTCCACTAGATTTGAGATGACCATCTCTGGTATTCCTTGCTTTCCACTCATGTTATCTCCTTTTAGACATGTTCCTTCCTTACTTTGTAACTTTTCATGGTCCTTTCTTTCCTTGCTACAAAATGACTGATAACCTTTGTTCTTTTTCTGCCAGTGAGACACTCGGCTCTTCCCTTTAGACTTCAGTCTCTGATACGTGCAACCCTTAAATCCAAGGTCTCTCCCCACTGCAATAACTTCAGTTCAGGGGCAGTCACAACAACTGGCTTCTGAAGTGCCAGGGCTGACACCTTTTTCAAAGTTCTTTCTGAAGAAGTAAAGGTGTCGCAGAGGGGACAAGAAATGGAACTCACTTCACTGCAGAAGTTCTTTCAACTGATACTTTCATGGCATTAGAACATCCTGAGGCATGAAAATACAAACACAGTAACTTTGTTATTCTCTTTACCTTTTTCTTTTTTTTTCCCAGCAAGGAGAGCACCTGTGTTCTCCATCACAGGATAACTTACAAACTGAGTGTATTTGCTTTATCTTATGTCCTAAATGTGCATCTAGACTTTTGAGTTAAGGCCAACAACCCTTCAAGGGTAAGGTGATGTCCCACGTTTTCTGCTTCCTCTTCCAACCACTGCCTCACATGGGATCTTTTTGTTCCTCCGTCTGGCCAAGCTCCAGGAAGTTACCCTGCAACCAACAGTGGAGCTACAGTTGCCTGTGCAGCTGGGACTCCACAATACCATCCTGAACACAGGACTTCCCAGTCACAACAATGGCAGAGTAGCACAGCCTCCACCACACTGCACGGCGCCAGATTTCACCGTGTTTTCCTCCATCTTTCCCACTGCCAGAACTCCTCTGCCTTCAGCAAAACAGCCTGCACAGCTCAGATTTTATAGAAAAAACTGAGCTGATTGGGACATTACATAGGTCAATGTGGAGGACACAGCCAATGTCCCTTGTCAATACACACTCCTGCATTACCAAGTTCTCAGAAGAGAAACTAAGACCACCCTTTTCACTAATTTGGTGTCCCCAGAGCTGGCACATTTACCATAATGGGCTTCATCCCAGACAGGTAAGAATGCTTTCAGTAAAATGCAATCTTTTACAGATCTTGTCCTAGAAGCTAGTTGATGTTGATTCCTTAGCTCATCATGGCAGGAAAAAATAGAGACCTGTGCTGCATGCTGACCCTACGAAGTTCAAAGTGGAAAAAGACTACATTTTTTACAAACTTTCACTAAATATATGTTTATGCATGGACACCAAAGTCAGTGACGAAGGAGAAGAGGTGCTCCAGACACTGGAGCAGAGATTCCCCTGCAGCCTGAGGTGAAGCCCATGGTGAAGCAGGTGTGTCCTTGCAGCTCGTGGATGCCCAAGGTTGAGCATAGATTCACCTGCAGCCCGTGGAAAACTCCATGATGGAGCAGGTGGATGGCCAAAGGAGTTTCTGACTCTGTTTGAAGCCTGTGCTAGGAGGAGAGACTCCCAGCAGGACTTGTGGCCCCATGGAGAGAAGAGACCACACTAGAGCAGGTCTGCTGCTGGATCTGTGACCCCATGGGGCACTGACCCTGGAACAGTTTGTTCCTGAAAAACTGGACCCCGTGGAAGGGATCCATGCTGGGGCAGTTTGTGAAGTCCTTCCTCGTGGTAAGGACTCAAGATGAAAAAGTTGGTGGAGGACTGTCTCCTGTGGGAGAGACCTGATGCTGGAGCAGGACAAGAGTGTGAGGAAGCTTCCCCATGAGGAGGAAGGAGTGACAGAGATAGTGTGTGAAACTGTGTCCCCCTGCAATCCTGTCCACAGGGGGCTAGAGAAATCCAGAGCAAAGTTAAGCCTGGGAAGAAGGGAGGGGTGAGTGGAAGGCTTTTCTAAAGATTTGATTTTATTTGTCTTTATCCTATTCTGATTTGACTGACAATAAATTAAACTGACTTCCACAAGTCAAGTCTGTCTGTGTCTATAACAGGTGAGTGATCTCTCCCTGTCCTTACCTCAGCCCATGAGCCTTTAATCACACTTTCTCTCCCCTGTCCAGCTGAGGAAGGAGAGTGATGGAGCAGCTTTGGTGGGCACCTGGCACCCAGCCAGGGCCAGCCCACCACAGTCAGTTAACCATGAGCCTGCAGGAGACGCGCGCTGCAGCGGATGTGCCCTCGGACAAGTGGAATGAAATTTTGCATGTACCAGCAGCACAAAAGTGTACCACTGCACTGGGCCTTTACTGCTAGAGGGCAAAATGATGGAAAATTTTATTACAGTGTCCAAAAGAAATGTTGCAGAATCTCATTATGTATCTCATAATACATCAGTATTACAACAGTCTCAACTAGCTAAGTTATACCTGGTGGAGTGTAAGTATCTGCTTTGCACTTGAGAAAAACCCAAAGATTTTTAATTTAATTTAACACACATTTTTAGCAATTCATTCTTAGGCAGGGAAAAAAAAAAAAAAAAAAGGCTCCAAATCGCATTGCCTTTGATGCTACCCTTCCAGGGAAATCTTTAAATTTGACATAATGAGAGATCCAAGGTCAAAAGGGAAAGGAGATGTGATGTACCATACCTCTCTCTGAGATACCCTTTCCTCTTCTATTTTCATTCATTTTGCAGTTCAGAAAGGTAGTCACCAGAAATTCAATGTTCTATATCAATGATTCTCACCAAATTGCCTTGCAGTACAGGTCACACAGTTCATATACTCCCCTCTGTTCTGTCTGTTCATGTGTTTCAGCTGACTGCTTTAGACAGGTGGTTTCTTTATCCATCTCTGAATTTCTGTTCCGTGAAGTTACTGAGTGGTAGTCTCAGGATGCTACTCTAAAAGAACAATAATTCTGATTTCCCCAAGTGTACTGTGTCATTACAATCTGTCAGGTTAGCATATCCAGCTTATCACTTCATTCCCCATCCAAAAAGGAAGCTCCAAAATAATGTATACCCTTTAGACTTCTTTTGCAAAAGTAAACCATGAGCACATCATCATGTTTTAGTCCCAAGTGCAATGAGAGAATACATCAGTGTAATATCAAACTAAAAACCTCTGTGAAAAATCTGGAGAAAAACAGTAACAACCTCCTGCATACTTGAGCAAATATTATTATTTATACAATTCAGAATGTGTCGAAATTAGTTGTCAAGACCTTGTAATCTACCGTGAAACTATTTTCTACATGTGAAACAATGTGGTAGTAGAAACATATTTCTTAAAATGCTTTGGGAGCTGCGGGAAATCAAGTACAGTCAGACATTAGTTCAGACAAACCATTCCAGTGAATCAGGTTCCAAACATGAAAGGAAATTTAAGAAAACACCCAAAAGAGCAAAAATCAAAAAAGTAAGTTCAGTTACACAGCAGGAAGTTGTCAAAAATTTTGTTTTGTGGGTCACAAACATAATTTCTAGTATTATAAAGATCACTGCTTTCTAAATCCTGGGTGGTTTTTTGTTTGATTTTGGGGTTTTGCTCATTTGTTTAATTGAACACCACCATATAAGCATATTGCCCTCTTATTCATTCCTTAATAGCAATAACCTTTCCAAACACTGGGAAACATTTACCGTTTCTCAAAAGGGATAGTTTTCCCACAACAATAGTTTCAATGAAGCCCAGCCTTCTCAGTTTTTTTTTTCTTAACAGTTATTTTACCTTGGGAATTTTGTTGTTTTGTTTTGGGGTTAAGTGTTTAACTTGTTATCAAAAAATTAACCCATGTGAAACACAACTTTTTAATTGATTTCTAAGGCCTCCATCTTCCAGCAGCAATTACTGCTGGAATGTATGAATGGGGAAATTTCCAAGGCTTAGCTCACAAGGAAATACACTTTGTATTTAGCAGAAAAGAAAAAACAAGATCTGAACTGCATAGCGTACAATGACTATATTAAATGCAATAAACTCTCATCAGAAGATTAGTTTCTCCCTCTTTTAGGGGTTGGGGTGAGGAGAGGGGAGGCAGGAAGGTGGCTCGTGTAACTGGAAATTTTATCACTGCCAGCAGGAACATGAGCAGAAACAAAGCCAGTCTTCAGTACTTCCCATGGGAGTGCTTTACTTTGCAGCCTTCATTTTCCTTCAAGGTTTTGTAATTATATTTCCATAATTTAGTCACATAAACAATATTATGACTTAGGTACTACTTCTTAATTTTATCCCACAAAAAGAGCAGGTTTGAATTTTTCACTTATCACTGTAATAGCCAGCTTATTAAAAACATGTAGCAGAGCTAAGTGATAATAGGATATCCTTGCTTCCAATATTCCTTTTAGAAATAGCTTTTACATATCTCCTTGGAATAGAGGTACTTGAACAATATGGTTTTCTTCATTTTAAAGTGACTCTATCTAAATGAAATTCATGTATCTGGTTGATGGACTTGCTTGTAATTCAGAGACTCCTTAATGTAAGTGTTGACCTTCCAAATAAAAACAAGTTTTTGGTGATCACCTTACCCTATTAGTGAGAAAAAGACTGCATTCAACCCTATTTCAACCCTATTTCCCTATGATCAGCACATAAAGTTCTGTGCCCAGCCCCAGAGACAGATTTTTTAAGAAGTAAAATTAATTTCTTACAAATGAGTCAGTTAGACTATTCCTCTTGTTTAGGATGTCTAGCACTCCTTTTCCAAAGCATCCATGCCAGCACTGTGACTTCTAAAGCACATTTTGAATAGATAACGAAGTTGTAGAGTTTTGGGCTGGGTTTTTCGGAGGGGTATTTGGGGGGTGTTTTCTTGGGTGGTTTTTTTTGGTTTGGGGTTTTGATTTATTTTGCTTTTTATTATAATGCAGTTCTGGATTAAGCTGCTAAGTCCATAAAAAATCCATTTTTCACACAATTATTTGTATTAACTTCCATGAAGCTCCCAAATACCAATTGTATTTGAAGACTTATGCAATTTTCAAGGTAAGGATTTAGAAACCAAAATTTAATGAGAATAAAAAGATACGACAAGACCAGCACTTACTCTGCAAAACTTGGCTCTCTGATAAATTCTTAAACCAGAAAAGCAGAGAAAAGGGAGTTAAGTACTTCTCTTACTATAGCATCTGACTAAACTAATATTTACATATTAACAGCACAACATAATTTCACCAACTGAATTAAGTTTTGAAAGGCCAACGAGCAACAATTGTTCCTGTCAACTTGTCAAGCGAAACTAAATTTAATGAAAACCTGAAGCATCGGCACAGAAGCAAAGACATTTTAAAAATAAACATAAAACCAAGAAATTAAGTTGCAGAAAATGAAGGATATTTTAAAAAATACTATGAAAACTAGATCCTGGAGATTGAAGAATGGGTGCTTTGAATATGAAACTAATTCTATAGAACATACCAGTTTATTTTTATTTTTGTAAATATTTAGCAGATATTATTTCTTTTCTTTTGCAGAGTATAACAGTCACTCAAATAACTACTTAATTTAATCAATGTACCTTGTATTTCTTATGAATACAGTAACTTTCAATTACACTCTCTATGATTAAAATTGTTAAAAGAATCAGATTGAAAATGTTTCAGTGCCACACTGCCTTTGGTCATTAATTCAAGTTTTGGCAACAAGTCTTGAACCCACAAAGGTTGAAGCCAGTTAAGGTTGATACATTATAAATACTGAATTTGCATCACATTTCAGCTTGAGCACCACAGTGTGAATCCAAACATCATCAATGAAAATCACTACATCATCACCATCATCATCATCATCATAGCTTCAGGCGTAAAACAGGAAAAATAACTGTATTTAATGTCACACAAGTGACAAAGCAATTTCATCACCATACTCCTAATACCACATCAGTATTAATGTGGAAAGATAAACTTGCAAGCACATTTAGTTTAAGAAGTAGAGGCTTTACTTTGCAGTCAGAGGGTTTTCGTTTCTCAATAGTTATTCTTGCTCTGCATTGCTACACAGTGATAATCATCTAATCACAAGATTTTAACATTTTCTTAAGTGTCACATAAAATGGCGCATCTGGGGAAAAATAAAACCCACACTTACTTTTCAAAGAGCAAAGAAACGGGCATGCAGAAATAAAATACAGAAGTAGCAAACTAAAAAAGTCGCTCTAATATGATGGGAAAAAAAACTTGAAAAAAATTATTAAAATAAGTATCTGGGAGTTCAGGGAACCATGCAAGATGGTAATGAAGGAGATACAGTCACTGCTTATTAACTGCATACATAAAGGTATAATACCAAGACCACCAGCTGGTGGCCACACAGACTTCCCAGCAACAGGACTTGCAGGGACCTTGCTTTGTAACAGAGCTCCTGTATGAACTGGGGTATCTCAGCGGGTCAGTACAGGCACCACGCATGCCAGAACACTGACAAGTTAGATCAGAAGGCCAGACGATGAAAAAGGCATGGTTAAAACTTTGATGTTTGGTGAAGGAAGAACACAAAGTAACTTAACTAGATTTTTCTAAACCTCTGGATTTATATAATCATACAAGAATACATTTCTTAGTAAGAAATACCACGAGCACAAACCTGACTCAGATAAGCAGGGTAGTAGTTGGAAAACAATGCAGAGAAGCAAACTGAACCAACACATTTCTGCCAGCATTTTTTTCAACCTCAAGCCTCCAGAGGGATTGCTCCTCAAAGTACAAGTCATCACCTGTGGTATCAATCAGTTCAAACTCCTCAAGCATACACAACTTAGAATTACCTACTACTTAGGTGAGTGAAAACTGCTGGATCATGTTTTTCAACATTGTACAGAGTTATGTACACCAAGTGCAGTTAGAGATAAACTACCAGTTATATGAACTTTTTGTGTATATTGAAAAGAAATTCTACAGAGAATTACAGCAGTCAATATTAAACATATTACATTTGGCAATGCGTCCAGGCTACCTTCATTTCCTTTGTGGCAGCTCAATTCAATGTTTGCTACTACAGAGATACGAATTCTTAACATTACACTCACATTGAACAGATAGGGAGCAATGGCAGCTGCTTTGCATTCCAGAGCTTTTTGAACACGGAATGGTGGATTTTCTTAGACAACCAGAAACACAGCCACAGGATTAGGTATCTCTAGATGCCTCTTGTTCAACTAAGCAATCCCCTAAATGTGAACGAGGTAGCAGCCACAGTATGTTCTTAAAAAGCAATGAAGTTTAATGGTATACACAGATTGGAAATTAGGATTATGAAAACATATTTCTATGTAAACATGTGCAAAAGAATCCAAGAGTTTTAAAACTAGAATATCTTCTGGATAGTGAACTGCTTTCTGAAAATTTGAGACAGTACTATTTTGACTTCCTTACTGCACTGCATTATTTTTAAGCAAAACTGATTGAACATACTTTGCTATCTCTTCCACCCTGCCAAATTCCATTCCTCTATGCTAAATTCCACAAAATACATTTAATATATCCAAATAAAGGAAATTTGCAAATCACTAACCATCATGTGCGTTGACCTTCGCTCTTCTTTTGAATTTGCAGTATGGTTCATTTTAGTCAAGCTGTTGAAACATTTGTGCTATAATGCATCAAATTAAGGCAACCAGCTGTGATGTTTAATTTAGGCTAAAAGTTTATGATCTACAACTACACAATACCTTAGGGAATAACTGATATTTCATGTTACTAAGCTCAATGCACTTCAAAATGGTTACAATCTTCACCATGTTTTACACAGAGCACATTGTCATTTAAGCTTCGGGCCTGTAAAGAGTGCAGGCATTCAGTCAAAGCTGCATATTACGGAGAATAAATGAGCAAACAGTTCTAGCTTTTGCTGAAAACACAGTTTCAAAGCCTTCTGTCTAATGTGTTGTTCGATTATGCCTATATTTTATCCTTTATTATGTGTAATGGAGTTTCTCCATTTGTGAGAAAGAGAGAATTAGAAAAAGTCATTAACTATTTTGTCATAATGCACCATTTTAGCAGATATGTTATCCAAACAAATACAGTATGTAGAGGTGAATAATTGGAACAAAAACAATTAAAAAAACCCAAAGCCAAGCATTTTCTAACTATGAAGCACTCATGAAAGAAAATCTCCTCCAACAGTGGTTAAACCATTGTATTTTTCTTGACAATGGCAATGTATAAAATGAGAAAGAGACAACACTTCCTGAATGATTAAATAACTATCTTTGGAATGTCTTGTGAGATTAATAAAGGAGATAAAAACTATAACATGTACATTTATCACATGCAAAAAGTGTAAAAATCAATGCAATGAAAGCTGAAACTTCAGGTTAACCATCTAGAAAGGAACTGATTCAGCTATAATATTAACATATGGCAAAACCATCATGTATAGTAACCAGCTCACTGCTTTGTTTTATGGGTGGTTAGCTGCCTTTTTAAAAAAAGTTTATCCTACAGATGTTATGGCTTATAAATACAGGACACAACACACATGCTGCAACTAGAAAGGCATGGTGATAACTCTTACTGACCATGTGCCTTCCAATGTGGATTAGAAACATGATTCTCACTGATTCCGAGCCGTTCTTGGTAGCTCTTTCACTTCAGAAATCTTCTGCAGAGCCAAACCACCCCGAAAATGACAGAAAAACAAAAAAAATAACATCTTCATGCTTATTGCAGCCTTCTGGAAGCCAGCTGTGTCATGGACAAAGAGATTCAAATATAAGGATGGTCCATAATGGATGTAGCTCCACTACAGGAGTACACCGGAGTCTCTGGCTACTTTTTAACTAGCACAGAGCCTATGCTAGGGCAGGAAGCTATAAAAAATGTATTAAATTAAGCATTTTTTGGATTTATTCTATTTGGGTTAGTGCAGCTTCCCTTACTGGAAACTAGAAAATTACTACTATTTCAATGAAATCTCTTAGAACTTGCCTCAACTAAAACGAGGAAAAAATACCTGTTATTACTGCGAGAACAATGAGAAACTCTCCACCTTTAACACCCAGAAACTCACAGTAATTTCAAATACGTTTTAATAGCATAGATGTCCATTTTTTTTCTCTAAATAAATTTTAATCACCACTCTGCTTCCCTGCCATATTACAATCACACATGATTGCAGTGGGCGGTTTCATGATCAAAGGACCATGCAATTGAGAAAGGCATGCTGCTTGAAAGTTGATCACAACACCAACATCCTAGTGACAAAACTATTACCACCTAGGGAAGGGTGAAATCTGTTACTTTCACTACACTCTGGCACTCCTCTGGAATCAGAAGTCTGCTATAATAACATTTGAAAAACCAGGGATTACCTGGTACAAACATAAATTTGAAATGTATTATTATTTTCAAAATCTTTCCTTCAGATTCAGAAGAAACACCCCCAAAATCTCAAAATGAAGAGAGTCAGCCTAAGTCTAGGATGGTTTGTAATGTCGTCAACAATTATTTAAAGGATTTTTAAAATGAAATTGCCTGGCTTGATCTTTACTAACATAGTGATAACACAACAACCATTAAAACACTCATATCAAAGTTTAGGCAAACCCTACACCATCCGTACAATTTCAAACAATGCTCTAATTTCCAAGTGAGAACTAAAAACTGTGAAAAAATGAAGCACTTTCAGTATGCAAGATGTTGGAAGTCATAACTCTAATATAGACAGCATTTCCAAATGATTACAGCCTGTCATTCAAACAGACACTAGCTAAAACTCAGACAGGAACAAAATCAACCCAAACTGCAAAATAAAGATCCATAATAATTATATTTAAACATAAAATACTCGACAGTCAATTCCTCCTTTGTTTGCCTGCCAATACTGAAGTCAGAGTGTTACGTTACTCTGGCAACTGCAAACTAATGAAGTGTCTGTAAAAGCAGGCTTTAAATTTTGTAACAAGAATACATTAGATTAAGATCTGTAAAAAAACCTCGCCCAAACAGAAAAGAAAACAACAACAACAACAAAACAAAAACAAACAAAAAAAACCCCACAACACAAAAAGCAACCCCAAAATACCCTCAAAAAACCTAAATCCCAGAAAATTAATCCTAACTTATAATTTTCAAGGTAAAAAACTCCTGAGTTGAAGCATTTTGTTATTATGATTAAGAAACACCAAGAAAATCTGAGCCATGAATGATTAATAGCTAACAAAAGTATATTTCAACCTCAGTAGCACTTTCCTTAGTGGTCTTGTAAACACCAGGAAAAAGTACTGGCAAACAAAAATCTGATTTCTTCCTCTAAAATCACCCATGTCTGAGACTTCCTGGAGTCACTGGCATCTTTAACATTCTTTTGAAATCCTTGCAGGGAGGGGAACTCAATGGTGCTTTGCTCAGATGTTTGCTCTATTTTTTTTTTAATCAACACATTTGGGTTCCTGCAAATATTACTTCTGTATTATTCCACATTAGAGAAGTAATAAAGTTTGTGTTTAACAAGAAACATATGCCAGAATCCCACTTGAATTTCATTTTATCTTCTCCTAACATATGCTGATGACCAAAATTGGTGGAACTTGTAGGGATGAGCATGTGAAAATGTAAAACTATCTCACTACTGTAATCCAAATTATATGTGCAGCGTGCAACTTTGAAGTATTGCTTACAAATGGTGGACTTGGTTGAATATCATCTGAATTTGCATTTTGTAACAACATTATAGTGCACAAAATGGTATTTTCTGTCAGAAGAAATTTAGACCTGCCAACATTGATATATGCATGAGTTAAAGTCTGGACAATGGTATGGAAGAAATATGCTTTCAAGAATCTTAATAAGAGAAATAGTGTATTATTTGCTATTTTGTCTTGTGAAACAGGAAAAAAGCAGGCAAGAAAGTTTTCCAGGAAAAGTTCATATTCTGCAATTCTTACTGTAATATTTTGCTGAAGTATTACCTATCAAACAATAGCAATGTTCTGTATTCTGTTCTGCAGCAGCTTTGCTGACTACAGGTTTCCTACACATTATTTTCTGATAGATAAAAATTTCAGAAGAAAACAATTCTTTTTGTAATTCTTAAAACTTAACTTGAAGTTTATTTTTCCTAAGGATATGTGTATAACTTCCTTAGAAGATTTCTTTTTTTGGCAAATCAGTGAGGAAAAACGTTATATTTTGCAAAGATAACTGTTAAATATCAACAGTTAAGATATGTGTATAACTTCCTTAGAAGATTTCTTTTTTTGGCAAATCAGTGAGGAAAAACGTTGTTATATTTTGCAAAGGAAACTGTTAAATATCAACAGTTAAGATTTGAGTCCTTTTGGAGGCAAAAGGAGCAGGGGAAATAGATTAGGAATGCTTGTGTTTTTCTACTAATCAGAATATATGGGCTCTACATGAAACAACAGGAATGACTGATGAAAATGTAAGTTCTGGTTATACCAAGAATTATATAACCAAAGATTTCAGGTTAAACACATACGAAAAGTATTTCATTTTCTCACTATGGACTATACTACAATCAGGACAGAAGTGACATGTCTCTTTCTAAAACACACTACCAGTGCATTCAAAGTATTATATTTTACACATTTAAACTGTACCCAGACGGTCTCAAGAAAACTAGAAATTCCTTACAGCTCTCATGTAAAACTGGTCAATTAGCTTTTTTAAAAGACACAAACATGGATTTACAGCTTTAGAACTGTATGCCGCACAGTAAATTCCTGTGAGGAAAATCTCCTTTTATCCTATTCAAGACACTACCAAGAGCCAGAGTACTTAAGCAGTTTGTACATTCACTAAAGAGCCTCATTGAATGATGGAAAAATTGCACTTTCTCCCTTCCCAAAAAAAAGCTTTGCTTGTCAGTAAGCTTTCCTTTGTGTCGAAGAGATTAATAAATTACTTTATACTTGCAAGGAAGGCTACTGTTCTGTGGGTATGAAATGTTTCATTTCCACGGCTGAACAGCCCTTCCAGACATCAAGTCATTCACTGCAAGCCCCGGCACATCTGGCTCAGCAAACACAGACGCACGTGGCCAAACACAGGAGGCACCTACTGCTCATGAGGAAAAGGGTGCGAGGCTTGCCGCACTTGCTCTTCCCACAGTCCAAGGAGAACAAGAACACTCTGGAAAGGAGCAGGAAGCAGCTCCCTGCTCTGCTAGAGACTGCACAGGAGACCTCGACAAGCTTCTGGGAGAGAGAGCAACAGAAGCCACAAATTCCTTATGAGCAGTATTGGGCTTACACAGCCAATGGTGCCATGATAAAGGACAACGTGCTTCCAAGCCCAATTTAGCTGCGCAGCCTCGTCAGCCTCTGAGAGCTGTATCACAGTGAATTGCTAATACCAATCTATTTCACTCTCATCTACGGATCTGAAGGAAGACTTAAAATTTATTTATTATATGAATACTTATGAGACTTATTAGTACATATCGTTACCCATGGAGCCAGTCTTAGTTTCTTAATTCCACTTTAATGGAAGCAAGGAAATGGAAAGTGACACAAATTAGTCATGTTGAATATTGATGGATTTTGGGTAGGAATATAAAGTAATATTGAAAACATTTGCATATGTATGTAAATAAATAAATATTCTCATCTAGTATATTAGATAAAAGGATCCAAAATGAAGTAACGAATTAAATTTTTATACAGCTTATAAAATATTAACACCTCAGCAATATTTAAGTAAACGCATTTTGTTCGTATTTAATTCTATTATGCTCAAAATATTGAAAAACAAATGAGTTAGTAAAAATCTCTTTTTTTTTTTTTCTTCTTTTTCTCTTCCAGCTTGGGGATATTCTGCTATTCTATGTTGCTAAATAACGCCCCTCACAGATAGAATATATTGTGGACACAGAAAATGTAGATTGGTTTAGAAATTCATTTAGTTGAACTGGAGAAGGAAAAAAACTCCATCAGTGTTTACAAAACATAAAGATACAACTTAACTCATCTGCTCAAAGACAGAAAATTATGTTAAAATGTGAAGCTTTATTAGGAAAACAGTAGTGTAGTATCTTTCCCAAGACATCTGGTTCCGACTGCTGTTAGAGATAAGACTTGGTACAAGACAAATAGTACAGCTGAAGCAACGGATGAGGTTTCTCACAATTTTAGAAATATATGAATGTCCCTATACTCCTACATTTTTATGACCTTACGGAGAAACCCGCAAGCATTACAATGGAACAGGTAATATAGCTCACAATGAAATTTTAGAAAAATTAAAGCCTCACTTTTGGCCAAGCAGTTAAACACACACCTAATTTTAAGGTCATGAATAATTCAAGTCGTTTTAACAAACCCCTAAGTATTTAAATCACATGTAATGCTCAAATGCTTTGCTGCAGCACGAAGAAACCCAGAGGATGGTACAGAATTGCTCATACCCTTCCTAACTTTTCAGTTTTAGGTTCATCTCCAGCGTATTATAAAGAAGAGTTTCTGAATACATTTGACTTGGTCAGTGTCTTAAGAGTTTGGATGCACTTTACAGACTGACAGCACCACTAATGCTTTTGAAAACCGAATCAAATAATATCTCCAATGTTTTAATAAAGCTAGATCATTGAAGTCACTGAATGAGAATACGAAAGGCATCATTTTGGTGTAATATGGTTAAAATAGTCATTTTAAAGATGTCAGGGTATTCATCTGGAAGACAGTACCTCATATGTAGCCCAATGAAAATGAAGTTGTACTTTCAATATATAATTAATGTGCATTTGGAAGTAGGTGCTTCTACTTCAGAAGAGAAATAAGCTACAGTAGCAAAATGTTCCCTTGTGTGTGTTACAAAGCACGCTATTTTGCTTGCTCCATGACAATGCATCCTTGAATATTGAAATTACTTCCCTTCACATTACAAAAAGGTATGAGAGATATGGAGATGTAAGAAATTTATATACCCAGAAACATGCACTTAAATAACTTCAGTTTGTTTCTGTACTCACATCTCAGTGGCAAAATACATTTTTCTCTCACTCATGATCTTACAAACTGTCCTACATGGCAGTAACTTTGTTATCATCATAGGACAAAAGGGAGATGTTGAAATACCTCCCCAGAAAAATCAGTTTGATCCTACTAATGATGGCAATTGGTAATTTATTAAACTTCCATCATCAGGTAAATCTTTAACATAGTAATTGAAAAATGTACAGAACACCTTGACAGAGCCAACTGGTTCCTCAGAATAGAGGCTGTAGATTGCTCCATCCTTCAGAGCTGCTCTTTAGAGACTTCTGCTTGCTCACAGTGCAGTGAATAAACTCTGCTACGAACACTGCATGGCTCGAGCAGCAGTCTCAGCCGGCATAAGAGCTTTTGAGCAGCGGTAAATAGATCCAAACCAGGACTTGCATTACATGAAATTGCACTTAATGATTTTAAAGAAGAAGCTGTAGGAGCAGAACAAATTTTCAAAGCAACAACCACCTCTATATTGCAAAACACATCTGATCAGACTCAAACTGACCGTATCAGCTGAGTAGATCAGCACAATGCATGAAGACTTAGATTATACTCTAATGCCCCTGCTATTCTTAACTCCATACTCATGGCCCTTCAACTCAGGGAGTTTGACCAAAGTATAGGTACATCCTGGGAATGCTCACTCTTAATGAAATAGTCCACTCAAAGCTTTCAAAAGAGCCGCTTCCCACTCAAATAAAGAAAAAGAAATGCATCTGTAACCTCAAAGCAACCATCTTACATTTTACATATTAAACTAAACATTGAAGCAGTGTGGACAGTCAGCTCCTATTTTGTAACAAGTGGCTTAATGGAAAATCTCACTTAATGGGAAGACAGTTTTCTAACCCACTAACTCATTTTTTGCAGTAATTCAGGACCCCTGTACCTATTTCATATCAATTGACATAAACGGTTTCCAATTTAATGTCAATTGAAAAATCAGACTTCCTGCTTCTGACAGCAGTTAATGTCAGTTACTACACATCACAGAGATACCTTTTTTAATCTTTCGATAAAATATATGGCATCCATTTATGGTTTCATCCAAAGTTGTTTCAGTGAAGGACTATAAAATAATAGCTTCAAAAAACAGGATTGAGAAAAGCACTATATAGTGATAATGACTTTATAATCACACTTACAGCTTAAGAACAAACAGGCAATTAATAATCTCGCATAGCACAAAAAAATAATCCTATAACAATCTGGAATTCACTTCAGATCAAAGGAAAAAACTTTCCATTTCCCTCAACTTTTTACAAAAACAAACAACTTGTAACTACACAAGTATTCTGACAAGAACAACTGCAAAACCTTGAGACATGAAAGTTCTTACCTAAAGGACGTTTTTGAAGATTATGTTGAATTTTCTAAAAACTAATAAGACTTCTCATAATGGCACTTTAAAAATAAGATAATCAGAATTATGTCAGTTATTAATCCATATGAGAAATGACTTTGTTTGGAAGCACTTCCCAAAACAGAGAGTCTTCCTCTATCAATAAGGACTTAGACGAGACATGCACAGTATTTAGGACATGGTTGTCCTGTTCATTACTATCACAAAAGTGATTTCACTTTCTCTATAATTTAAGGTTCCTAATGCTTGAGAGAGTGGTCAGGAACACAGAACATAATCTTTCTAGGGTGAGACCTCTCACTCCAAAGCTGTGAATAATGCATTAAGAGCCACACTGTCAAAAACCCTCTTTAGGTGCCTGGAGATTCAGTCCAAGTTAGCCAAGTGGAACAAACCTAAGTGCCAGACACCTTGTTACCCCAGCTCCTCGTAAGCACAGTGCCTGTGAGAGGCTCCGTAACTGCTCTAGAATCATTCTGCTTTATCTTAAAGAGATGGTTCATGATGTACAGACTGAAGACAAGACATTTACACTCTGACATCTCACTGAGTATCTCCAATCATAATTAGCAATGTTCAGCTTTTCACGGATTTGGTTTTAATGTTTGGGGGGTTTTCCATTATTTTTGCTTAAAATATGGACGCAGAGATTAAAAAATCCATTCGGTATAGCAACATACTCTACACATATCAATTTTGGAAGTGAGCACCATTTCATGTAAATATGGAAATCAGATGTTGGCCTTGAACTTTTTGGAGAAATAAAAACAATAGGGATACAAAAGATGTATTTAATCAATATATTTAGGGGAAATTCACAGTGAGACACTACATCCAGTGAGACAGAAAACAGAGATAGCCACAGGAAATTGAGTTTAAATGTGAGCAAAGACAAATAATCACCTAAAAATGAAGCACAGACTTCTTCCCCAGCAAATTCACTTTCTTTGTATCCATAACCACCATGGGACAAATCTGATCTAATCAAACACAACAGAAATTCTGACATCAACTTCTAGAAGTGACTGGTATCTGCTTGCCTGAAATTGTAGAACTGCAGAGGTTTTTAATATGATGAGTCATTCAGAGATAATCAGAGATAATTAAATGAATTCTGTACTGCTTCATTCATAAACTGCAAAATTTTATGCTATCACCCTGCATTCAAAATCTCATTCTCTCTTTAGATCTACACTGAAAATATCAAATTGGCATGAATGCTGCAAGAATGGGAACAGCAGGATTTTTATAAACTATTTAGGCACTGAAAGGGAGAAATAATGATTTGTCCACTTACAATCTGTGCATCTTTCAGTGACTCACAGTCACCAAAAAGCAGAAAAACATGGAATTTATGTGAATTTCAGTCACTTCTTAGAGAGAGAAGGAGACTTCAAAACACTAAGCTCATTTCATGGTGCTTTTTTCAAATACCAAATAACATTTTTAATGCTTACTGGCACAAGGGTGTGTATAGGTATACACCCAGGAGTGTTATAAAACTCCTTTAAAAAAAAAAAAAAAAGAAACAAAACAAAAAGTAAACCTGGTTTGTAATGGATGGCTTTTTAAAGGAGGCCTAGAAAAACATCAATACTTACTGTCTCTATTTGAAATGAAAATGAGCTCTTCCAGCAAAATCAACAAACAAAACTAACCACAATACAAACAAAACTAACTAAACACAAACAAAACCAACTAAAACACAAACAAAACTAACAACAAAACCAACATTATTTTTAATAAAAAATATGTACTGCATAAAACGTTGCAGTAAAATTTGTAGAATTTCAGTATCCTGACAATAGGAAGTGAAAAAACTTTTCACTTGCAGAAGTAACCTGCAAAAAAGTATTAATCCTTGGTGGACCTGCACACAAAAAGCCTAAAACTGCTGAATTTTTACTCCTGATGAAAAGAGGTTCCCACAGTGGTTTAAATGGAGTTCATTATTTTAAACAGTATTTTAAAAAAGTGGCCTGCATGGCACTGTACATTGAGTCGTACTTGAAGAATAAATAAAAAAACCTGTGTTAAATAGACTGTAGGGGCTTCTCAGACGATCATTTGGAACTCCATCCTCTAAAGCCTAAAGGGTAACGTACTGTTTTAAACCCCTGTAACACCATGTTGCATATCTCTCCTTAAAAACTACCTTTATATCTCTCTAGGTACTCATCACACTATAACCTATATATATACAAAAAATGTCCTGTCTATTAAACTATGAAACTGTACCCTGCTGGTAATGCTTTAGCTGTCTCTGCTTGAAGAGAAAATTCCTTTTTTTTTTTTTTTGGACAATAAAATTGTGTTTTACCAAAGTAATGAAGAGAATAATTTAGTTCTGTTAGGATAAGCTCCCTTTGGATGACCATGGAAAGTGAGAGATACCAAAGACCACAAACATTCTTTCTTCTGTTTTTGGTAAATCTCTCCCAAGCAGGTCAGACTTGAATATATATAATTCTACTATTTCATCACCAAGAGAGTCTGCAGTAAAAGCAGTGTCCAATTTCTTTTCACAAAAACAAAATTCCTATCATATGTAGCTTTTTGGTACCTCCTTTGTCAAGGCTAACATAATTCTGATTTGGTAAAACCCTTTCTTTTTTCCCCCCAGAACAACTGAAATACTCCTTTAAGCTGATGCTAGTGCCTAAACCCCTCCCAAAGTATATTCCTACCTATGCTTCACAATGAAGTTTAGACATGTTTTAATGCATTTCTGATTCCTCTTGGTGGAAAAAATATTACAGAATTCACAGTAGTTGCAGTGGAAAGAACTGTAACAATCACCTCCAACAGCTGACCTTGTGAAGAGAGATTTTCTATACCATTCCAGTGCACAGTTTTTTCAAATCATTCCTAACAGAGAACCATTCTGGTTGATTTTGAGATTGCACTCTTACAGCTGTGATTGTGTCCTTCAGCTACTATAAACCAGAAAAGTCTCAGAAAACAAAAAGAATTACTAGACCTTCAAAGTTATTCTCTTGTTTTCTTCATTTTTATCACATGAAGTCTGAGAAAAACTGTTGCTATTTTACTTGAGAAAGATTAGCTTTCAATTTTCTATAGAGATAAGGGTGTGTGGGTGTGCGTGTGGGATAGCATATGGTACTGTCAACTCTTTCCTTTCTTCATTTCCAGCCTGATGTTAAAAATAACACCTTGTTCTTTTTGGTTATTTGATTAAGGAGGTCACACCATAAATCACGAAGAGAGGCAGTCAAACTTCGTTAACACTGGCCTTTCTTGCACTCTTCTATTTCCAACGCAGTGCACAAATCATCTTTAAATCAAAAGGCACAACCTGATCTAATCAATGGCAAAGTAAGTTGCCAACAATCTTTACATGTGAGGCGTTACATTAATACACCTGTCCACCAAAAGCATGTTAAGGAAATGAACCATTCTATCACTCTCATACAAAATGGATATTTACAACTTTCCCCTCTAGGCTTACAATGACAGGACTTGATGTAAATCAGCACAGCCCACCAGCACATCATGTAGCTACACTTACACATGCCCACTAAAGACCTAGCCCTTATTGACAAATAAATCACCATGAGCAGAAATTAGGGCTTTCTTTCCTCTTATTTCACATTGAAGTCTTGCAGAGAAAAAGCGTAAGTCACAAAAAATATCTTTTTCTTTTTTTACACGATAAAATGACTTAATTCTGATTACGGTAGAAAAGCTCTCACTTTGAATTTGTTTTGCTTATTTAGTTATTTTTTTAAAGATTTTTTGCCTCTGCTAAACAACATATGGGGGTATCAATGCAAACAAAGAGAGTCACCAGAAATGAAGCCTACATGTGAGAGCTTTCATGGCATGATTTAAGGCGCTTCCCAACCTTGTGTGAGAAACAGAAAACAGCTACTCTGGGGCTGGCACAAGCGAATGAGAAAAAGGTTGAATTATTACTTCAGTTGTTACTCCAGTGGAATGAGCAATTACCTGGTTCTAACCCTAAGACACGAACGGGATGCCATCAACATGTTCCCTACAGTGCACTAACGTTCAAAGCAGACACAAGAGGGAATCGAGCCCAATCTACATGTTGATGTATGGCTGAGAGCTGGGATTATTAAACACTTTTTTCTGCTTTTACCAGCAAAGAACCATGCATAAGCCTGTCCATGCAAATCTCTCACAATAATTACATAGGAAAAACCAAAGCAGATGTTTCACAGAAAAAGGAAGGATAGCTATTTTCACTTATTTTAGCATAAAAACAGACAAGCTGTGAAAGATGTCTCCTTGTATGTGATCATTCTCAATTGCATTAATTAGTTGTAAGTATAAAAATCTACTCCCACACCTTCTGAAAAATATAACGCTGTTTATAGTACAATTCAGGAGCTACTTCACCCAATGCCTAGTGGGAGCCTAGCAACATTACTGGGCTCTGGAATATTATTCTACGTTTTAGTTATTCCCATCAGTCCATACAGGTACAAGGACTCCAGCATCACAAAACACAAAGAGGGATGCTAATGATTAATAGAGTTCTACTAAAACAAAAGTAAAAACCATTGTGAAATGTCAAGTAATGGGGTTTGACACTTCTCTAACATTCTTCACCAATAAACATTTCTAATTCTGCAGCCTGATGGAATTACCAAGAAAGCTGATCAAGAAAGTGTTCACAGAGCTAAACTCCTGTAGCCTGTAAACGTGAGGCCCTGAAGAGCCCTTTAAATATTCTGTCCCATAGGTTTGATGTATGGTACAATAGAGCTGTGAAAAGATGATCAGCAAATGAAATGAGCAAACTTCTGTTAACATTTTATGTTGACATTTTCAGTGCACACTAGTGTAAGTAGACATAAAAGCCTGAAAAGTGTTCCAGAAATCACCTCAGACAAACCCCTCTTCCAGTGTAGCAAGAGCTACCTGGGCAGCAGCTCTCCAGGGAGAGGTGAATAGATTCCTGACCCTTGTAAATGAACTTATTTGTCTTGATGAAGTCTATTAGCCTGGGATGTCCTTTCTGTTAATTATATTATATCAAGGCAGAAAATAATTAAACTACAAAGCATTCTGTGCAAAAGGAGGAGACCAAATATTAGAACAGCAAGACATAACCACTAAAAAGATTATTTCTTTTTAAGCAGTGCATGCATGCCTGTCTACGCATACTGAATAAAACGGTAAAAATAAAAGCTACAACAACAACCACCTACGAATTTTACAAACCATATTGGTCAAAGCTGGGGAAAAAAGGAAGTGAAAAGTCTGTTCTGAAAAGGGTTCCTATAAGCCTTCAATACCTTATCTGAGGAAGAAAGAGCAATTAAGGAGTAATTGTATCCTGTTCCTACTGAGACAAAGTACAGCAACATCTAGTTGGTGCACCTGGTGCTCATCTGAGACACAGTTCCATATAGTACTGAAATTCTGAGCTGTAATCACCCATATTCCATCATTTCATCTGTTTTAGCTTTATACTGCCCTTGGCAAGAGAAATATTTTCCCATGCACTTCTTTTCTTAACAGTCTCATTCTTAAAAACAAACCTTATTTCCCTAAAGATATATCCCATTTAAGTGTAGTTTCTCAGGCACTCCTAAGGATTCAATTTAACAGAGGCAATGCTGGATTCTCAGATCTGTGGAGTATCTTCTACTGATACTTTGCTGATTATCCTAGATGCCATTGTCTATGTAGATTTCATAGAAATATTTGCCTTGATGGGAGACTTTGAGCCAGGATGTAGGACTAGGGCACCCACTAAGGCCCTTTACTCCTAAATTAGCCATCATTTGAAGTTACCTGCTTAGATTTTTAAAAAAGAAAAAAAAAATCAAAACTGCCTGTATCAACAACTCTTTGGCGACATGATCACTGCTAAGCCTTTGCTGCTGTTAGTACTTCTTATGCCAAATTCTACATATTCTTTATCAGACCAGCCTCCCATGAAGTTAGGGCCTTCAGGTGTATAGAAGGTTTTAATAACTCATGAATAATAGAAATAAATTATCAAAATAAATTGTAAAAGGAAAAATAAAGTTGAAATGGAAGTAAGATAAAAATTCATAAGGCCCCCCACTCTAGAGAAATGTTTCATTCCTGATTCTGAGAATTTTCAAAGACATAACCTTGTATTTTGCCACACTTTTAGGGTTCTTTCTATGCAGACAAACAGACATGTACACAACATGAAGCTTCCTGATTCCCTACAGGTTAAGAACAATTGCACTTCCCACTTAATTGTCACCTTACAGTTTAAGAAGTAGTTTTCTCACTCTCTCTCTCTCTCCCCCTCAATCTGCTCCCATGATTACAAAAATCTGGTTTTCGGCAGAATAACATATGTGAAAAAAGCTCTCTGCCTGGATACTACTTTAATTTTGCTGGCTAAGCAGAAAGGTCCATGAATTTTTAGGTCAAGACAGACATACATTACTAACTGTGATTTGACAAATAAAGACAAACTACTACTAGAGAAGATGTCTTAATCTACTTGAGGTTTGTCAGCTCCTTTCTCTCTAGAGCCTCATCACCCCACTGGTTCTGAACTGGAGGGACAAAAGAAAGCAAATATCTTTGTCCCTTAAGAACTCAATTCCATTTCCATAAATTGAAGAAGATGCAACAAGATGAGTTCTAAAAAATCGCAGAAAATGGTCAAAGCTTTCTTATTCACACTGGCTAAATAAGGATCCTTTGCACAGCAATTTTTATTTATTTGCACAGCAATTTTCTAAGCATGGCTCTGTTTGCAGTGTTCTTAGAAGGTATATATTCAGAGACAATCCAAAAATCCTCACTCCTCTCTCTACCACCCTTCCATTCAGAGCCCAACACCCTGCTCTTGAAAGCAGTATGGTAAATACACAGTTCAGCTAAAAAACAGAGCAAGTTGTTCAGCTGCTTTAGATCATCCTTTAATTGCACCACTTTTTATTTTTCCAGCCTATTAACCTGAGCTCCACTGCAAGCAGCCCCACCAGACGGGTGCAAGTTTACAAAGTTCATTTTTATTCCTTCTCATCACCATACTACCAGCACAATAGCTCCACTTGTTCTTTCTGAAGCCATAGCAATACAGCATCCTATTTCTCAACTGGCTTTGTTGAGTGAAACCCTCATTTGTAAGCTGAAACACAAATATCACACTTGGAGAAAGTCTGGTTTTATAAATCCCTGTGTTAATATTCGGTGAATTCTGATAAATACCATAGCCTGCAAACTCTATTAGTCTTCTGGCAAATCACAAGAGCTCCCTTTGAGAAAAACAATATCATCTGTAAGGCAAATTGGGAAGTGTAAGATAAATGTCTTCCATTATTACCAGAAAACGCTAAAATACGTTAAGTACATTTCAAACGTACTGAATTATTCATAAAGAACAGCTCTGAAAAAACCCTCACCAATCAAGCCAAAAAAGATATATTTTCACTCTATATTCTGAAGTCAAAGAATATTAAGAAACAGTTCATTGCTTTTATTTTGCTAGCCATACAGAGCAATCTAACAAAAAAAACAAAACAGAATTGAGTACTGCAGACGAACCAAATGAATGTACAAGTGAGATTAAGTTGACTTACTATAAACCAGTAGCTTATTTTAGCCTTGTAATTTAACTGTAGTATGTGTCTAAAAGTCAGTAAGATTGGTTTTTTATTTGATTTTCTGATGATGACCATATACTATAGCTTTATTTTCTTCTAATCAAGATACAATGGAATATAGAATGTTCTTTCAGTTAAACTATCAGAGGAGACAAAATAGGAAACAGGATTAACTTGAGCAATAATTTGGGAAACAGCTTACCAATTAAAGTAGAAATCTGCAAGCTAGCTCTCTGCTAGGACACTATTCAGGCTTTTGTATGTAGTCTTGTAACAGACTTTTGCATCAATGATATCCCACATGGGAGTTTTTACTGCCACTTGGCATGAATGCATTACAGCTCTTCAGTCACCTGCCTCCTCCCTGCAGGGCAATGAAGGGCATTTGTACAGCCCACTGCCTATCTCACCAAACACCCAGCCTAAATACAGGGCAACCAGCAGGTAATTTCTGAAAGCTTTGCTACAGAACCCATTCCCTTGTTGTAGCACTGGGATACCGATGAGATCTCATCAGAGCCAAAAATATTACAGCTTTGCAGAACTACAAATGCCTAAGCTTGAGAAAAGTCTCCACCCAAAAACCAGAAGTGGGCATTGATAAGCTTCTGGATAAAGAATTGATAAAACATGCATAGGACATCAAAAGATGTGCAGACTGTGTGTGGTTTCCATAGAAAGAGGTGAACAGTATTGCAAAAGATGAAGAAAGATGCAGGAAATCAGAACAGCACAAGAAAGAATCCAAGGGGAGCATTAAAGGCCTGGATGGAAGAAAGAGGCTTGACACTGTGACCAAAACCTACCTCTTGTTGTAAGATTGCTATTCTGCTACCAGGGGAAAAAAAAAAAAAAAGCATTTATCTAACATCTCTGACATAAATGGCCACTTCAGTAGCTCTCCAGCCTCAACATCAGTCCCACCCATCCTAGGGTAATAACAGAGATAAGAGACGGCATGCAGTATAACAATTAGCTACTCAAATCTAGAAGATCAGTAGTACTTTATTCCATTTAATTCACTTCTCCAAACCATGGGAAACAGCTACCGCAAAGGGCATTTTTGCTTTCCAAAAACTGGAAGGGGTAACTCCCACTTTCAGAGCTAAAACTTCAGGCAGACAAACTAGGGATGAATCAGAACCTTTCTGTGGAAGTTCTACTAAAACTCCACATACACGCCCCAGCTCTAAACAGAACTTAAAATCACTAAAGAATGTGTTTCAAAGAAGGCAGAGCACCTGAGTAAGTGTTTGAGCATCCTTTGAACCATGCAATATTCATGATGCCAAAGTACAGAAAGTATCTTCAGTGAGAAAGTGCTCAGTCTTTGAAATAGAATTTGAAACGGATTCTTCGTTGAATCTCTTAAATCTTGTGCATTTCAAATAACAAACTGAAATTAAGTAATGGAACAACAAAAAAATATACAAAACTTGGAGGGGATCTATGGAGTCAGTCTCTGAGAAGCAGTATTAGTGAGATTCAACTAATTTTGTGTTAGGTTACTTATTTAGGAAAGGACAGATACTGCAGTTCAGCTTTTTGGTGTCTTAAGAAAAGTTTCTCTGTCCTTACATCAAAGTATTTTCAATTTTTTTTTTTCCTAAAAATTCTCATTCATGAACAAAAATATCTTATTTACAGACAAAAATATTTGATGTCTTTAAATTCTAGAATACACTGAGAGTGAAAGAAAAAATATTCACAGAGGATGAAAACTGCATTACACCCCTTCCTTGAAAAACTTCACTAGCATGCAAAGAAAAACAATATTTTGGTATTAAAATGCAGATGATTTTTCATTTGTGATGGCTGCTACACTAGTGTGTATGCACAGACTCTTCTGTGAATCATGTCCAGCTATGGCAAAGAAAACTGGAAAAGACACTAAATTAAGACTGAGGGGAGAAAAGAGAAACCAAACAAAACATTATTCTTCTATCAGATCCATAGCAAATTGTACAGATAGATATCCCCACATCGTGAAAAGCAAAAATATTTCCCCAATCAGAAAATTAATTATTGGAAGAAACAGCACTACCAGTTGATTCATTAAACACTGTAGTGCAGAGCTGAGGATAATGCATTTATCAATCTGAAAGTCATCCACATCAGATGACTACAATAAAAATTGTCACACACGTGCCTTTAGAAACATACTGAAGGTATTAAGTCATAGAAATTAAACTGCTGATGTTCAGAAGCAAAACAAGCTTCCCGGCACATGTGTATTTGTTTTTAAGCAACATTGCTTTTCTCTGTGCTCTTATAAACACACATACGCAACAGCATTTCATTACTTGATACGGACAGCAGTCATTTCCATGCCAGCTCAAACTTGAGCACTTCTTTGAGAATTTATCTAATATCCCAAACTTATAACCACGTCAAGCAACAATGAACTTTGATACTTTCTACCCAACTTTCATACTACAAAGGAAAACATCTACAAAGTTGAACTGCAACACACAAAGTCTTCCTTTCCCGCACATCCCCAGATGCCATTTCCACTTGTCCTAAAATTCACCTGTTGTCAGCTATCTTTAGATCTTCACTAGAGTAAAAACTGGTTAAAAAAATTAAGTGAAAAAAGGAAAGGTGACATTGAGACATACATTTTGTCCTTCAGACAGATCAAAAAGTAAAGTTTTCCAAGACTTTGGCCTAAGGCCAGATCAGAATTGCCTGCTTACACAAGAAGGCCCATCAGTAAAACAATGCACATCTCATGAAGGCAGCTGTCTACAAGTGACACTCCTGCCAACGACAAGCGCACACGGTGCATTATTATTGAAGGAGGGCAAGCCTTGGCACTGTCTCTCAAGGGAGACTTTGGACAAATTTTGTATTTTAGGTCTGCTCATTTTGCAGTGTTATTCTTATGAAATACTCCAGAGCAGAGCCTCAGTGAGACCAGGAATACACTCTGTGCTAGCAATATATTTTTTTATCCATGCCAAACACCATGATACGACAACGTCACATTGTAGGAACTTAAACTCATATGCAGAATCACCTCTACAAGTGCCAAGGAATATTAAAGATCCTATCTGACTGGCAGCTTTCCATCAAGGGACTGGTGGAGACAAGGAGTTGGAGCTTAATTCCCATTGTGGGTTATAGGATATTGCCATTTTCACACTACATGTCTGTGTTGTGGAACTGATTCAGAGAGTAATTACTGCTCAGATAAGCTTTTTCTGGACTATGTGCAATTAATTCTCCCACAAAAAAGGGGGAAGAAGTCTGATACTTTAATAATGTTTAAGTACACCTAATCTATTTCTTTCCTACTCCTAATTTTTCCTAAATATGGTGAAGAAAGAGGATTTGAAACTACTTACAAATGCTGGTTCTTATGCAAATTATCCATGGGTCGGTAATACCCTCTCATAAAAACAGCCAACATGAAATAACACTAAAAAACCAGCAGAATGTAAAGCAAATGGGTACTCAGTGTAAAGATTAATCTAGATTTCTTTTTTTTCAAAAATAAGGACTATTATCCTTTTCAAATGGGAATTATTTAATTCCTTTAAAATTTCAAGGACAACTGTTTTTAAAGTTTTGAAAATAGCCTGGACTAATGAAATTTCTCTTTTTCACAACAATTCAAAAAATTATTTTCCACATGTATTCATGAAATTTTTATCCCAACCTCATTCTTTGCCTGTCAAAACAAGTTGTGATGTTAAGACTCTAAAATTGAAGGGATCTGTACCGCCATAACTACATTTTGAGGTGATTTTTACACTTAACCTAAGGATCTTTCATAAACAGTTCCTCAGCAGGATTCAAATGCATCTAAGGTTTTCTGTTACACTTCTAAGCTGAATAATAAGTACTCATCTTCACCATACTTCAAAAATTGAGCAATTGGCTAATTGCCCATTATTGAAATCAACCTCCAGAAAACAGCTAAGCCTGCCATCACTCTTGCCCTCCAGGAATACACTGTATTTAGGATACAGCAACTAAATGAACAAATACAGCAAACTCCCCCTCACCAAAAACAATCACCCACCAACCCCCTCCCCTCAAACCACAGCACAAGTTCCGCACCCTCTCAAATCATTTAACGCAAGTTTTGGACAAGGAGGTAGAGCTTATTCATGATTTGCAATAGGAGAAAAAACGTTTAAAAAATGAAAATAGAGCGGTTGTGTTTTGCTGAGATGATTCCAGAGTATCTAGTCATAAAGCATGAACTTCTACAGCTTGAGGTAAAACCCACTTAGCTAGCACTGTACCTCGCTATTCCATAAATGTAGAAAGTCTCACATTTGATAAAGAGCCACCTCCATGGCAGAGAAATATCCCCAACAGCTGGGCTATAAGGGGGATTAATTTCCTGACCTAACTTTGCTTCCAGTTCTGCTCAGAACCCACTCAAACTGCCTCACTACATTTTTCATTTCGGTGGCACAACACACGACTTAAGTCACACAGGGAATCAAGGTTGAAAGGATAATGTTGTTAACACTCATTTTTCAGCGTTAATGTCGCTGTACCAATGACACCAATAGAATAAATGTTACTGTAAACAGCAGTCAGTTATTTTTGCCAATATAGCACGAAAATATTTTCTGCTTAAAGTCATTCTAAGTGCTCACACTGCAGTGGAAAAAGATCGATTTGGGAAAATATATGGAAAGACGCAGGTGCAAGCAGAGCTGGGTATGAGACAGCTGAGGATTCAAACATCTTCCTGCCCAATGAAAACTAAGATGTTTATTTATTTTGGTTATTTTACGGGGAAAAAAAGAAGAAAAGAGAAAAGAAAAGCACATTCACTGCAGAATGGACACACTTAATTTGATTTCCTGGATAATATTTTCACAAACAAGTACCATTTTGAGACAAGTGATGGTTTGAACCCAAATTTTCAATTCCTGCTGAGGTTTATCATTTCCAGATAGCTTTAGAGCAGGTTTGGGTACCTGACACTTCCAAAGCAGGCATTTTTCAGGAGATTATGAAAGCACGGAGGAATTAATTCCACTTCCCTACCTATCTATACTCATTTCTCCACAGACAGACACACTCCTGGTGACAAAGGGAGTCAATACAAAATAATCACTAAAAAAGAGAACAAACAAAAAATCCGCAAGAGACTATTCCATGTTCTTGTTCACTAGGAGGCAAGTGATGGCTCCTTGCATTTTATCCTTTCTACCTGAGTATTGGAGCTGAGCATGTAAACCCCTATTTTAACTTCTCTAGTATTTAGCCTTTTCTCCCTTAAAAAGCCACATAATAATTACAAGCTCTGAGGCTTCATCGGCTCACACTCCACTGAGATTGTCCTCAGCTCAGCTCAAGGGTTCCTTCATAATGCACTCAAATGAGGTAGAAATGCTTTTTAAAAAGTATTTAAAATTAGGGGGAAAATAAATCAAAGGAGGGAGGGGAAAACTACTAGAAAAGTCTAGCAAATCTAGAGGAAAGCAAAAAGCAAAAGCTCCCAGAGAGCCAAAATTTACCTGAAGTTCACTTTAGGTTAGTTGAAGAGTTTTGCAGTAAAAGCAACTAAGCAAAGGTTTTACATCTACATGCAAACATTCAACTTGAATGCTGGAAAGTGCAGATATTCATGTACTTCTCAAGAAGCACAAAGCTGACTCCTACTCAAATCAATTTCTATGTGCTATTTCTGAATTACCATCATGATGCCATGATTTCAAGACAAGCAGGTTGCATTTACAAATTTTATATTTCCATATTCATAGTGGCAAATGGAACATGGGCTGCTTCAAGATACAGGAACAAAAATTCTAGTTTTCTATTAAGTGTTACGCCTGTAACAAATTGCAGCTATGTGAAAATACGTGCAGTTTCATTAGCCAAAAATAACTGCTCTTAACTTTTGTAAACATTCACTTCCCAAATATTTACAGTCTTACAAACACAAGTAAGTGTAGCATTTGCAGATTATTCAAGCATGTTTCACATCAATTTTTGGCAAATTTTAGTCAAGCAAGGAAAATATTATCAGAATTTCCTGGCAATCACTTCAAATTTAATTCATTTTTAACAGCTCTGAAAGAAAGCTTACTTTCCCTGAAGAGCCCACTGCATGAAGCTCCTAGGAGCATCTCACAGAATTAGGAGCAAACTTCATGAAGTGCTGTGGTGGCAGGACCCAGGGCACCTCCATAAAAAGGGCACTGGATGTGCAGGGTTGCAGGAGAAGATGCATTAGAAATCTAAAAAGTACATCTATAACTATACTTAGACAACTCAGAAAAAAAAAAATCCTTTTTTTCCTATGGTGTGGGTACCCACTCCTTTTTTCCTAGGTTTCATAAACTAGTTTCTGCCATGTTCACCTCCCAATCTGGCTTTATTTAGTTTCATAGGAGTAAATCAGCATCCTTTCAAAACTTAATTATGACTAAATGTGGTCTCAAGAATCCCAGCTGCACTCCTTTACAAGTCTTAGAGTATCAAAATTGAAGTCAGTTAATCATGGATTAAATCCATGATACCTTCAGTCATACAGAAATCCTTATTCCATGGCCCTAGGAAGTTGTACTTTTGGTGTATTATGACAGTTCCCTGTGGGCCTTCTTCAACTGACGTACAGGCAGATGAACGCTGACAACAGCTAACAGCAAACGAGCTACAGCTCCCTGTATCAATACAGGGTCATTTTACACTGACAAAATTGTCTACCAGTTAAACAGCATATGTTCTGAACTGGACCGATATAAAATTAATGCCCCAGGACTGCGGAGAAGCTTGATGTACCTTGTGTCCCATTTTGTCATTTAATTTTAGATAATAATTACACAATGCATCATTTCTTAATGTAGCCAAGTACGAAACAAAGAATATTGATGATGTGTATTTATTTTGCAGATGTTAATATAGCGAAGAAATCTTTCACTGTTGGGCAGGATTACATTTTTCCCATGCAACTTGAAACTCAGTTATTTGGCATAATAGTATACTCGTGTTTTTAGTGAGCATATAAAATATACAGTAATAGCTAGACCTGAATTAATTCTGTTCCAGTTCTGAGCTAGGCACGAAAGGCATGAGACAGAAAGGCATAAAAAACCCCTGAGGTAGATCAGCTAATTAAGATCTAATTAGGGAAACAATCCCTTGTCCCTAAGAGTGCTTAGACAAAATCCTAGGTGCCCACACACCTGCATTCCCTTCATGGAAGGAATGTATGTGCTGAATGTCTTCCTGAATGTGGTGACCCTACAGGATTTCTCTGCAGAGTGTTTAGATTCTCTGCTGTGAGAAAGGAGGTGGAAACTCCCTCTCCTTTATTCAAAAATGCTGAAGACATCCATGCTTTAACCACATTCCATCAAAAAAGGAACCTTAAATTTCTGTTAGCACAGCCTTAACAATAAAATGCATTTTCACATGTTTAGTTTTTTAAATTCTTGTATCACATATTTTACTTCAGTCACTGGAAAGTATTTCATCAATCCTTAAAGCAGCAGTAGCCAAGCATTAGTAGCTCATACACTAAGTAAAGGTTCAGCAAGTGTAAGAAAATTTATCATTTTATGCAAAGACATCTATTACAGAGAAACAAAACGTATTTCCTTTTCTCCTGAACAATCGTATAGACGCGAAAAGCAGCTCATGGGAGAAGTACTGACAATTTATCAGGCATGTGCACGGCCCTTCAAGGCATATGCATACAGTGCTGTGCTTATGTGCCTCTGATCAAGACAACTGTCAACACAATCTTTTCAAAGAACCTTTTACAAGCAGTGAATCTAGACACTAGCCACTTCAGAGGCTGACAAGTCCCTAGAAAAGTACAGTCAGTGTTAGCAGTGTTTATCTGAATGATTAACATAGCCTTAGGCTAGTAATTCTGTAGCAGGTGTGAAATTGCATTTCTTTAATTTCTGGTCTTGGAGAGACATTACCAGGTAAATGAACCCAAAGCCACCCACAAAAAACCCCCCACTGCTTCTTCTGCTTACCAGCTCCTCACGAAGCTGGGCTATGAGTTCATCTCTCTCCTTCAGCTGCAGCTTCAGCACTGAGCATTCATCTTTTATTCCATCCTAGAAAAACATCAAAAGAGATGTTATAATAGGCTTAACACTTCTACTTTGCTCATGACAAGAAAAGGCTGTTTCGCATAGTGCGAGATAATTACATTCAAATAATGAAACTCAATTTTCCTTTGTCATGTGTGGTATTTTCAATAACATTTTCCAAGTTGTTGCATAAACAAATTAATGTATCCAAAGACATTGCATAGAAATTTGAATAGCTCCCTGCACAGAAGTCCATTTCATTGTTTTCTGAATCAATTTTAAGTCTTTTTACTGAAGATCCTATCAGGTCATTCACTTTCATTCGAGAAACAGCTATGAAATGTTATAATTTTAATCATACAAAACAACATTAGAGAAATATCAATTTAGAGCATTACTGCAGAGCTCTTGATCTTGGAGAGATAAAAAAGAAAGTACAACAGACATCCACAGGAAAAGGAAAGCACACTCCCCATCCATACATCTTTTGTCCCACATTAGCTAGAACAGCAGCAGTTCTGGTATTAACTGAGGGAGGAAAGAATATAGTTACCACTTAGTGAAATAACCACTATAACTCAATTTGACCTGCATGAAAGTGACCCTAACAGGTAAAACTGTAGCCAAACCCAGGTCCAGGAGGCTGGCTGCAAGCTGCCCCAGGAAATCTCATGAGTTCATAAAAAGTCTCAACATCATATTTGTAGAAGAAATATCAATCATATCGTTTTGTGTTGTTCTGATAAACATCCAAGAGGAGAAACTCAAACTGACAGACTGAACTGCTGCAAAGTAAAAACCTAGCAAACTAACCAGCCAACTAGCTGGTTATAGAACTGTAACTGAAAAACTCTATTTTTACACCCTTCTAGCATGGAAAGATTTAGTTAGGGAAGTTTACTAATTTGGAGTACTATTATTGAAAAAAAACCCAAAACCACAAGCTATATGACAAGAAAAGTTTTGGAAATCTGACAGTATATACACAACACTTAGTTTGAAAACTAAAAAATTGGACCTCTACTTATCAGCTGATAAGAGCATAAGAGTAAAGCAATTATTTCAACTGTGTAGAGTTCAGGGCTTCTAAAGGGTATAACCAGTGTGATAAACTTGCACTCTGTCAGAAATAACGTGTTTGTAAACCCAAACAAACACAGAAATACAGGACAAAAAAAGTAGAGTGTGATCCCATTTTCCTCAGGTAAAAGGTTGTAATTATTATCTTTGAAAGTAATTATATTGTTCATCATCTGCTCTAACAGAACTGGAAGAAGAAACAAGACACATACACATCAATATTGCGAATATTTTCAACAACTGCAATAGAGAAGGTTACACCATTTCTGGACGCTTACACGCTGCTTCAGTACTACGTACAGATCTTCTGAAAGATCCAAATTTAGAAAAAAGCCAGAACTCACATTATCTCTGTTAGGGCAAAACTCACAGAAGTTTTCTTTATTATATGCTATAGAAGCATTTTTACTGTCTACTTTATAGATTGATGTTTAGGCACATTAGCTGAAAATAAAATTTCAGCACATCCCAGAATACAAACCGCAGCACTGAATATGGTATTAGTGCATACTTAACATTACTGTTAGCAAAAATATCTGCTTATAAAAAATAGGGTTTTAAGTATCAGCAACTGTTATTTTATTAAAGCGAGGTCTTGGTTTAACAAAATGGTTTTAAAAACAATACGGTGTTAGCTATGGTACCTCAAATTTTTGTTACATTGTTCTGAGTTCTTTTTGCCAGCACAGTTTTACACTGTTGCCGCCTTCTGAATTTCTCCTTTTTAACTTAAAATAAAATAGTACAATACACAGTGGGAAAAGGAAAACATCAAGGTCCCATAGCCAAGACTATTACAAAAATATCTTCTGGAAAGCATACACAAGCAAAGGCAGCAATGAGGCCTGTAACAGGGTGTCTCAACCACAGCAGGAAAGATTTTTGAGATGAGCTTTGGCACTAGGTTTTGTCTAAGAGGCAAAGCAGAACTCCCTTGGACTAGTGAGAGCTTGGAGAAAGATTCTGCCTCACAGAGGTTACAAAGACACAAAATCCATAGTGCGTCTCTCCTGGCAAAAAGCAGTTGCGCACCCAGCGGGATCTTCGGCACACATGCAAGGAATGGACCCGCCCTGCTCGGCACAGTTCTCCAGGCACTTAACTTCCATATTCCATGCAACAATTGTCTCATAAGATTCAGACCAAAACTATCCTTAGAGCTTGGAGAAAAATACGCATGGCTAAGGTTTGTCCCTTGCATCGCCTCATTTCAGCAAAACTGATTAACACTTCCCGTGGGACACGGTGCTGGTAAATCAGTGCCCCATATTATCAACTCCTGCGCAGGACACTAAAAGTGCACGCTGCAATTTCTCGGACACTTGGGACCGCTAGGTTTGGATTCTACGATGATTTTGGCTGAGGTAGAGTCAATTTTCTTCACAGTAGCTTGTATGGCGCTATGGGTTTGATTTGGTCTGGACGCAGTGTTGATAATACAGAGATGATTTCGTTTCTGCAGAGCATCACTTACTCAGCTCCAAGGTCTTTTCTGCTTCGCGTACTGCTCCCGCAGTGAGCAGAGCGGAGTGGCACAAGGAGTTGGGAGGAGACACGGCCAAGACAGACAACTGATCCAAGGAATATTCCATAAAATATGGCATTGTGCTGGGTATATAAAGCAAGGGAAAGAAAGAGGAAGGAATGATGGTGTCCCTCTTCCCAAGTCACTGCTACACACAACAGAACCCTGCTTTCCTGAAGCAGCAGACAGCTGTTTCTTGTTGAATGCAGAGTAGAATTAGGATTTCATCATCTCATTTTGCAGCACAGTATCTGCAGAGGCATCAATCTTTCTTCAAATGCAAGAGCGTGAATAAAAGAAAGAAAACATATTGTCAAGCAGTTGACTGCAAAAAGGTTTGGACAATTTCAATATCCCATACGCCTGTCTGAATGTTGCACTAACAGAATAAAAAATGTTGCAGAAAAAACTGTTGCCAAAACACTGGATATAGTCACTCCAGAAAGTAACCACTGAAAGCTACAGCAGGAGAAGTGGCTCCAAAAATCCTTTTCTCATGCAAGAACCAAAGTACTTCAGTGAAGGACTGTGTGAATGATATCAAAGAAATCATATGTTATTGAAAGGTGTGGATGGCAGCAAAAACTGATGGAATGCTATGTTATTCATTAGTCTGTGGGCAAACAGCAATGTGTATCTGACAGGGTGAATTCAGGAATGGATCATCTCTACTCCTTAGGAGGTCTGAAATGCTTCATTATCTGCTGAGAAACTATAACACAGGGCAAAGCTGCTGTGGAAAGACTAACAAATGTGTTGAGGAAAGCATCTCAAGGTGAATGAGAAATAGCAGACGCAGTCTGATGGGGACTTATAGTACAAAAAACAACAACTTTTTTTGCTGCCTAAACCCAAAGTGCCCAGAAAACCAGTACTGCCTCCTAATGAATTGCCACAGCAACAGGTATTAAAGAGGAAATAACTTGAAAAGGGTGGCCTGCTTTTAGAAGAGCACACACTCAATGCATTCTAAATCTACACTGCAATTACTAAGCTAGAGAAAAATATTTCCCCCATAAAGCACGGCTTTTTAAATACACTTTGAATACTCTGGGGCTGTGAGAGTCAGCCTCTTAGCTATCTCCACATTCCAGGAGATACTTGACCAATGTATTCCTATGTTTAGAAAAGTATGCCCAATTATAGTGTGGCCACGATCACATAGGCAAAATATTTCCCCGCTTTTTTCAGCCCTTATAATATTTATAGAGTGTAAAGGAAAAAAACAGACTGTCATATAAGTTGAGTTCAGAAGCCAACCAAAATCAATTAAATGTCCACAGATTTAAAAGTCTGCTAGGTGACATTTACTTTTTCTATTCACTAAAACAATACCCTTTGCCACTTTAATTCCCAATATTTTATCAAGGCTACCGGTCCAATGAGAACATGGATGTTATGAAACTCTCAGTCCAAATAATTCAATCTACACTCTAGGCATGTTTTCATAAGCTACCTGTATACACTGTAGCTTTGACGCCATTTTGCTGAGCTTAATAAATTATATATACTACATGTTACACTCTTATTATTGTTCTCATTGGTTTTATGTACGCTGTTCATTATTTTATTATGAAACAAGGATAAGAATTCTGCTCTCCACTGTAGTAAGCATGTCCATAACAGGCTTGCCCAAGACTCTGGAAATGCTTGATAAAAAGTCAATTAACACCTCATTGTTAAAGAGAACTGTTAGACTCAGGATGATCTGTAAACACAACTACTTTCTTTTATTAAACGTAGATAACAAAAAAGATTTGAAGTCTAAATTCCAAGTGTACACCACAAAAATGTAAAAGCAGCTGTGTGCAAAAACCTATCATTTTCTTCACTTATATCTTCTGATACTTAAAAAAAAATTCCATGATTTAGCTTCAAGTTCATTATGGATCTGCTGTTATTATTGTATACATTTACGGTCAGAATATTCTTCAGCTTATCACCCTTTTACTTATTTTCAGTTGTCAGCTATGACAGCAATTGCTATGTCTCAGTGACAGTATTTTCCTATTCTAGTTTAATTCTCCTCATTTGGGAAAATGCTAAACATAGCAGCAAAACTGTTTCTCCTCAGATCAGGTCACAAGATGAAAAACTGCGCTGTGTGTGAAGACAGCTGCAGCAGGTTTTGCATAAGTGCCAAAAAGAATAATCATTTTAATTTTGAAAACTTACTTTACACCTCTTCATACTTTGGAACAAATAGGCATATCGTGCTTACCGTAATCCACGTGCTATAAACAGAACTAACCAAGTATTCTGGAAGATAAATTTACTGCTTTTCCTCTGACACCAAAAAGAATATGCTTCCAAAAAATACCATAAAATTAGAATATAATAAAACTCATTTGATAAATGTGCTGAATTTCAGATGCTAAATGGATTGTTTACCAATGTAGGATACTGCAAAAATCAACAATTACTAAGGATCCAGTGTCTTACGAAAATAATCCTGCAACAAACAAAACTAAGAAATTTAAAACTGAGTATCAGGTCCAGAAAGGTACACAAATGCCGCAACAGTTGAAGCTTCCTCTGAGTTTGCAGCAGGTGTACATAGAAAATAAATAAACTTCTGGATAACTGTCTAGAACATTCAGAGAAAGCACAAGGTTTAACACGTACAGTATTTTCCTGCAAACAGCACAGGAGCCTAGGCTATGGATTGTGGGTATCTTCTGTGGTTCACTTTATACACCTGAAAAGCAACAAGCACTTTTGTGGATCTTGGACGAAATTCGCAGAGAAGTGCTACTATCTTTCTCCTAACTGAGACAGCACTTGCGTTAACATATTTTACAAAAGGAAGAGCATCTACCTATTTGAGATTACATGAGTAGACTGCTGGATATTACAGACCATGTTTTCAGAAATGAGTTCTCTGTCAGATCACAAGTAGTTGCATTGTTTGTTGTTACTCGTTTTAATGAAAGTCTTAATGATCCTAACATTAGCAGAGAGACCAAGACGGCATTATTTGTTTCATGTGTCCAAGTGAAGTCACTGGTCTGGTCCCTGCTGTAAGTACACCATGGCACCTCATGTACACAGCGTGACTTTTCCCTTTCTGGCCTCACTCTAGCTCTACCTACTGCATCACTTCATATCTGTTGTATCAATTCCTTTCCATCACACCAAGAGAGAAATGATTTGGCTGGCTGCATTTCTTCACATGTGCAAGGCACACAGATTTTGTTCCTTTGGCTCATCTGCTGTTTTGGTGCCTTGCCAGTCCAGTTAGGCTTGGCTGGAGTCCCAACAATGCTCCCAAAGAGCATCCCTGCTGACTGCAGGCAATGGTCACACTTAACTCGCCTGCTTCTCATGTCACACTGCCCTGCCAGCTGTTGCTGAATCCCAGAACAAGAGTGAGAGCAAGTCCATGCTTCAGAAATTCCCATTAAAATGTAACATGATAGCTCAGAGCCATCTCCCATGACCACCTTGACCTAGCACATGCAGAGCCTCACTCCAAGTTACCTTTCCAGTAGGAAAAACACAAATAAATAAAATCTTTAATCAGCTTTGTAAACTCATATCATATCAGAAACAGATATCATTTTGTACAACTTCTTTCCATGCAGCTCCAGTATTCAAATGACACTTCTAAAGGAACAATTCTATATTTCATTTCTTGATCGAGAAATCAAACGGAGTTTGGGAAGCAGAAGATCTAATCTCATGATAAATAAGGGTGATTAATCCTAAAAAAGACCTATGTAACACTATAACATGTTCTAACTTCAGTTACATGGAACATGTCAATAAATATTTTCCTGGGCAAATTAGGGCAGTTATATCCATTTAAATACTAGAACTCGATTGGTATTCCACTGTGAAGGTAGCACTCAAAGAGACTAGGTAGGCTATGCTACTTTGACTTCAGATATCTATGAATACAAAGCTAAATTAACAATGTTTTCTTCATAGTGAGCCAAATGTCTATTAAGTCTGAAATACAGATTGAGCAAATTAATTTGGATTTTTTTTTACTCCAGCTGAAATATTCTCTCTTTCTGAATGATAATAAAAAGCATTAAGTTTAAAAGAATGAAGCTTGATTAATAAACTGCACAACATAAAACTGAATGCTTATACCAGGTGAAGCCTGAGATGTAACTAACCTGCAGAAATCATGAATAGCAGCCAAGAGCATAACAAAAGATATTAATGCATTTTTCCCAATATACTCAATCCACTTATTCTCTCTTTATGGCCAGAATTCACATACACACTAAAATGCCTCCTTTGGTGATATCCCTAAAGAAATTTGACATTCATGAAGAGAAAACAAGTGAAACAAAACCCCCTAACCTTCCTCTGGTTTTCAACCTGCTGTGGAACAATGTCACTGTTCCTGTTTCCTTAAGACAAGACAGGTGGATTTCCTATTCCTCTCCTCCATGACTTCCATTGTTTTATAAATGCACATGCTTATTGCATGACTACTGTCATCTTTGTTTGAAGCTAGCAAGTATCTTCTTCCTTACACAGGATATCCCGTATCTCTGATCAAAACCTGTCATCCACCCCTCCTAGCTGGACCATGTCATACATTTGAACTGGGTAATCAGGATTATACTAAGTATAAATACTCAACTGTATGTACCTTTTTTTTATTTTTTTTTTTTAAAGTACTAAGGATGTCTTTTCAAGAAACTATGAACCAGGTCGGAAAATTCTTTTTCCTCATTTGGAAAAATAGGATTGTTCTTCCCATCATGCACTCCATTGTGTCTGCTGATGTTGAATCTCAACTGCCTTTCATCTTTGTATCATTTAGTATGATGAAATCTTCCTGTAACATCTCAAACTCCATTTTAATTCTGATTATTCTGGACCTTCTAGAAGTATAATTCTTCCTTTAGTAAATGACTACTTATGTCTTTTGTACCATACACCTAATCTGCCATTAATCCAAGAGAGGACTTTTCTACTCATCCTCTTATTTTCTAAAAGCTTTTGATGAAGAGCTTTGTTGAAAGGTTTTTGGAAATCGAGTTAACTACACAAAACAGATCATGCTTATTCACATGCATGACTCTTCCAGCAGACTTCTGAGGTCTGATTAAAATCTAAGGAAGTCAGATCTGCCCTTCCCCCTTTATTATATTCATTCATGGTCCAAGCAAATCTATTTGCCAGAACACTTTCTACTAATTTAACCAGTAACAAACTCCAATTAAAAGAACTTTCTAAAAATCCCCAACAAACAAAAAGCAGTTGTCTATTTCCATCTGTCGTTTAGCTATGAAGATTAAAGCAACAGATAACAGTCATGAGTTAGCAGTTCAACAATTTCTCATTATCAGTTTCATATTTAGAATGAGAAGCTGGTGCAAGAGATTTCTTATTCTCTGCTGTTCCATTACTATTCCCAGATATCTTCAACTGGCATTTCAAGACTCATTCCTTGGATTAGTTCCCCCAATATTGCTGGTGCATCTACTGATGTGGAAACAAACATCAATTTTTTATTTTTTTTCTTTGTCTTCACACTAATCCTATTTGCCAAGAGTGCTTCCTTAACCATCAACTTTCTTTCAGCACTGCAAATTCTCTGGAAGAACTCATTGCACTTACTAATTTGATGAAAGCCTTCTATAAGCAGGGTGGGGTTTTGTTTGTTTGTCACCATATGTTTAGCAATTTAATATTGTCCTATTAACTCTCATTATCATCAGGGCTAAAATATTCATATCTAATTTTTTTCCTTTATAACAAATCAGCAAAACCAAAACCTCTTCACACTTTTACACACAATCTTATTAATCATGTAATACATATAGACTGAGTCATATGAAAGAATATCCATAAAATCTATAACTTTGTGCAAATATAATTTAATTTGCAATTGAAATGCAGCCACTTTTTCATTTGTATGTCAGTTTCTTTCCGCCAAGCAGCATGACAAAAGACGTTCAGGTCAAAAAAGTAAAGTAAAAATATCTGCCAACTGCAGCATTTTTGTAGAAGTTTCATTACTGCCATACCAATAAATGGATTTCTTCATATTCAGAGAAAAATGTCCTAAACAAAACCTCATATGTCTAAACAGAAGGAGACAAGTCCAAATAGGATCCTGGCTGCCCTGTGAGGAGATCAATAGAAAAGTTTCTTCTAGCTCCAACACAGCACAGGCCACTAAGCTCAAATCTCCCCTGAATCCACTGTAGTCTTCTACTATCAGCATGTATATGTGACAAAATATTCACTATTTTATGCTGAATTCAATATATCAGCTTTAAAATATTCTTTGTCCTGCTTCCTGGAATCATAAGAAAATTTCAGATAGGAGGAATTGGGAGTGTTATGAAATAATGACTTTGGCTCTTCCAGTTCTGACGAAAAATGTGACAAAACTACATCTTGTGTACAAAAAGGACAAAACATGTATTTGTATTTTACCATTACTGTTTTCAAAGCCAAGTCAAGCTTTTCTTTAGGATCTGAATAAAAATATATAAAAATAATTTTAGATTGATGAGGATGATTCAGGGAAGATGGCAATCTTCCTGATTCTTCTAAAAAATTTCATTTTTAGATCTTCCAAGTACATTAGAATTAACAGAAGTAATCTTACTACATGCTCTCAAGAGAGTAAAAAAGGAGAAGAGACCCAGCCAGCTCTGCTTGAGGTTATAATTATGAAAATAATGTGTCCTTCCAGGAAAGTCTTTAGGATCAAATATACAAATGCTTGCATGCACAGATATTGTGCGCAAAGAAAAAATAGCTTTTCTTTGATAATCTTTGAGTACACCAGCCTTAATAATTTATTCCAAAAGGTTCCCTAGATCTGTCACCACAGATCTGGTGACACAGAAAAGAAAGAAACCCTCATATTTGGGTAAAATGAGACCCTGGAAGTACCATAGACTCTGTTTGTTTTTCTATAATGAAGGGGTATTGAGAGAACATGATGTCCTCTTTATTTAATACTTGTCATTTGCTACTGCTTAAAGACTTTCAAATAGACATCCTACACAATATTACTGACCCTTGAAAGAAAATATCAGTGAATATCACCAGCACAGCTGGTGAGCAAATCAGTAAATCATTTTGATATTTCAGAACATAAAATTTATACATATAAATGAAGACTGTCTCCTGCCTTTATCATACTTGCTAAGCACAGGTGGATTTGTTTCTCTAAATAAAAAAATTTCTCTTTCACCTACAGCCATTTAGTACACTGAACACAGTGAATGTACATCACACTGAGTACACATGTAGAAAATCAACCAACTTAACCAGACTTTACATGCAGCATGACTCTCTCCTCTACTGCATATTCAATTACTTACTGACCTTAAAAGAAAATGCATTTTTCAGTTAAGAATAAACCTGTGTTCAACCAGCATGACCTTTTGCTGAAAGTTTATGCAGCTATATCAATCTTTAAATACCTTCCACTTTGCACACATACAGAAAACTAAATTTCTGGACTGACATTATGGTTATTACAAAAGAAAAGACTTGTTTATCTTCAGGATTTTTTGAGAAAAAACAAACAAACAAACAAGTCTTTGTCAGATAACTGAGACAAAATTCAGCTATCATAAGATAATTGTCCTATGACAGCATAACTACAAAGATACTACAAAATTTAAGTCTCCTCAGACAATACAGTATCAACTATAAATACCTTCCTCGTTTGGCCATTATAGAAAACAGTACAGTCTAATTAGTACATCACTCATCAGCATAATAAACATGCTAATACAGAACTGCTCTCCCTGTTTCTGGGCTACCATGTAAAATATATGAATGCACTAAGCCAAGTAGAAATAAAATTCTATGCATAAAATTATATAAAAATATGAAGGGTTGGACTTTGGCTTTTTAGTATCTACTGAGATCCCTCTATATTTTAAATCAGAGTACTTCAAGTATGCAAGTCTTGCAGAAGAAAAATTAATGATACTGTTCTTTTGCTGAAAGTTAACTAAAAACTTAGTTAGGAGCACTTTAAATTTGTCAGTCTCTATAAAATGTTTGTCTGAAAAAAAACCCAAAACAACAATGACAAAAACCAACTAAACACCCTGACAGTGCCAAGATACCATGGGAATCACAATGGCTATGAAGTAAAGATATCTTTTGTTTGCTTCCGTGTAACCAAGTGGCACATTAAGACTTAAGCCAATTGAGGATTTTATAACAATGTATTTTCTCACTTTAAAGTGTTTATTTCATTAGAAAAAGCCCTCGACCTTTCGGAATTAAAATTTTGAGGAACCTTAGAGAGGCAGAATGTTTCCATGCCGTTGAGGGGGAAGAACAGCCCAGTCATGAGCCTGGTGGCAGAGGTTACTCTTGGGAGGTGGCAAGAGACACGTGAGCTTCCTCACACCCACACACCCCACAGGGTCTGTTGCAGACAAGACACCAAAGGAAACTTCCAGGAACACGAAACAGCGTATTTGCTTTACCTGCTTTGCGTACTCTTGGAGCCCATGTTCTGCAGAACTTTTTATTAATATTAAAGCACATGACATGAATGGAGGTAAACCGAAGGGTAATTTGCCTGGTATTAACATTGTAATCATGCCTGTGGGATTTGACTTAAGAGCACCCCAATGCTAGTAAGAACCAGGTAACTCCATCGGTTAGCTATGATTCGCTGTTACTATAATTTATATGTTACAGATTGAGAGAGCTGTGTGGTTAGACTCTAAGAAAAATAGTTTTTTTTAATAGATGCATATTTGCATGAATCATCTCCTTCCGCTTATAAATCTTACCACTTAATTCTCCAATATTTGTTGTTATGAAATTGGTTATGAAATAACCTTACAAGCTCTTCTCTGCTCATTTTGAGCAAACAAAGAAAAATGCCAAGAAACTCAGCCAAATATGAGCTTGATGTTATTTTCTTTAGGCAGTTTCCCCAGAGAGTCAGTTACTAAAAGATATTTTGTAAGTCATATTTTACATGATATGTGTGTGCTACAGAAGCATTAATTATTCTGTCACTTGCAGTGCAATACCAGACCTCGTTAAGCTCCTGCATGATTTTCCCTTTACTACTGTTAGATGGACTTAGCTGTTTACCCTTTCCAATCCTGATCATTAAAAAGCATATTCCACTTGGAGCATACCTCTGCTTTCTCCTGTTTTTTTTTTTTTTTTTTTTTTTGTCAAAAATAGGAAAATAGATGCATTTCAGTGTCCATTTTTTTCCCGGGCAAGTGTTCTATCCCATACTGCCACAGAAGCTTAGTCAATAGATGTGGTGAGCAAGACCGGATAGATTAATGAGCTCATTATAATTCATTAAAGAGTGATGTGGGGATGACTGCCCACTTTAATTAGCTTTATTACTGTAGGAAATTGTTTCATATGCCAAGCTCATCACCAAGCATGCCTGGAAAACATTAGAGTAGTACTCAGACTTGATACAAGAACCTTTCATTACCCTGTAAGGCTAAAGGCACTTATAATGACAAGGAAAATATTAAAAAGACAGACATGAGAGTGGCTAGCATAAAATAATTTACTGTGTCTGATAATTCAGTGATAAATGGCACAATGGTGATTTCAACTTAAAAATTTGGTGGAACAGCTGTGTTTCCATGGCTCACCATGTGCTCTTCCTGTAATCATGACATTAACTGACAGTAATAGATTTAGAACGTTTAATAGGTCAGGTTTGCTCAGATAATAAATCCTAATGCAAATTAACTATGACTCAAATGTTTTAATGAAAATCTTAATTGGTAACTGGATTTTCTTCAGGAATATGTGAGCCTCTTTTCCCAGTCACACCTCAGATTACCAAACACATTTCCACACACTTTTTGATAATTTTAAGCTGCAGGTAAACAACAGGCAAAAAATATTTGTACACAAAACCAGATAAAAATAAGCACATAAAAAATTGTAGAAGATTTGCAAGGAGAGAAATAGAAAATTAGGATCAGAGTTTTGTTCAGTCTGCAAAAGACCCACTGAAGAAAGGATTATGTTCTAGGATCCACTTTTTAATGTTTAAAGGCTTAGAACATATTCACAATCAAGGTCTCTCAACATTAATCCGATGGTTTAAGGTGTAATCTCTGTAACTTCAATAATTTATTCCAATCATGACTACCTTATCATTTTAATTACACTCTCTTTCACACTAAGCAACAGTAAACATTCCTAAGCCCTACCTTCCTGATTAGTTGTATTTTGAATAAATTGCTTAGTATTATCAACCTCTGTATCTAATCAAGAGTTTGGCATTTGTTTTAATACAAATGTTAAGGAAATACCTTTAAGTACCCCTGCTCTATTCATGATCAGAGCAAGTCATGAAACTATAGTATAAATTGATAATTTATAAGATCGTAGATGATGAAATTTTTCAATGGCATATCATAATGAACTATGGCAAATTAGGGCTGAGCATTTATTTAGTGATAGGAATTCTTTCCCTTTTAAGATAATTTTTGGGTGGTTTTAGAGTGGCATATTGGAAGATTGCCCTCCCTGCCAGCCTGCCACTGTGAGGTAATTAAACAATGTACAGTAAAAGTGCTTCCTAGCTCTCAAACATATCATTATATTTTCTCGCCTTGTGTTGTTGAGCCTCTCCAAGCACCCACCACTTCAAAGCAATTCTTTCTTCTCAAATTTTCACAAGCAAAACACCAGTTATTCACAAATTTTCTAGTGCAAAAGAACAGGTTATCTTTCTGACTTCACAGCAGAGCAACTGTCCATTGCTATTTTGCTTCTAGTATAAAAGTAACTGTCCCTAGTACCTCATCCTTTGCAACATTCCTCTCAGGAAGTGACTCCACCAGCTATTAGTTGAGAGTGATACTATTGGGGCTGACAGGGCAGCAGCATCTGATTCTCAGATATTTTCAAATTCCTGTCGAAAACATGGTGCAGGTAAGTAACACAAACGGAGGGCAAACAAAAACAAAAAAAGAAAGCCAACACACAGACTTTAGGGACGACTTCTTTACAGTTCTGTGTGTCGTTATCCTAAAGGCCGTTATTGCTATTGCACTGTGGTTCAGAACTAATGAAACAAGCCTTACAAAAGCCTTCTGACATAGGTCATTGCTGTAATCTTAGAGAAGAGGAAGCCCAACAAAAGGACAATGAAAAAATCTCAGAATAAAACTCAGGATTTTATTTTCCATTTCTTGCCATGACCATAACTCCATTCTCTTTTGCTTGTTACGGCTCTCAGACCCCTTAATCCTCTTTATCCTGTATTACACCTGCATCAGGCATAGTTAAGGACTTTATAGTTTTCCTAAGTCATGCTGGTTTGGAGCCCAGGACTTATACTCCCAGAAGTTTTCCAGACACTTTAGGGTGAACCTAAAATTGAAATATTTACCATAGTATTCCCGGGTCTACTTTCAATCATTGAAACAGATGGAGGGATTTTTGCATGTATTATTTTACAACTGATTAATAGTGATTTCTCAACCAGTTAGAATTTGTATGCTTTTTCCTCTTGTACAGAATCTTTTTGAGGGTCAACAGTATCCTTAGCAACTATACTACAAGTATCTAGTCAACATGTGAACTGGGAAACATTTTATAAATTTTAACAGTTCAAAGTAAGGAGAAACAGTTTCTGCAGTTAAAGATGTGAAACAGTGTCTTGGGGTGATTCTATGACAATACTGTATTCCCCATTGCCTGCTTGATCTCTATAGAATGCAGTTTTAGGGGCAGAACATGTTTCTATTTCTGGTGTAACAGGAGGATCACAAGATTTGACTCTGGTGGAAGCTGAGGTGAGTCTGACTGGAAATGGCTGGAAGAGACATCCTATCGTGACTGGTCCTGATGTCCCATGCATTCTGGATCATTTGGAATTATGTCCAAACCGGCACAAACAGTGAAAATAGAAACAAAACAACCTCACCACACCATACCACTCCCCTTCACACTCAGGTGGGAGGATTTGAACTGACCTCAGCAGAGTCATCTGACAATTGTACACGTTATTTTTATAAGGCTATGCAACCAAACCATTTGTACAGCTAATACATAAAATACTTATGACAATCCTGCTGCTTAGATGTTTTGTAAATTACTATGCTGTACACAATAAAGCCATAGTTTGAAAATAATCTGATTACATTTGAATACTTCTTTAGAATACTATCTAAATTTTTCATCATTATAACCTGCTCATGACAAATGACTTACCCAAATAACATCACCGATGTGTATCAATCTATGTGACAACTCGGTCTTTAGGACTCCCACTTCAAAAATGCACAAGACCTCAGTCATTCACCTTTATTTATTCTTTTGTTTTTAAAAGTACTTACTGTCCTATAGTTCATACTCTTCCTACGTACATTTTTAAAAAAGCTTGAACCCAAGCATCAGCCTCATCTATTAAAAGAAATAATGAGGTAGAGACAAAATTAAGGGAACCAATTAAAAACTATTAGTAAAACAAGGCTAGAATATTAAAGTTCACATGTTTATGTGCTTAAAATAGAAAGCAGATTCTGCTTATTAACCTGGACCGTGACTTTCTTAGCACATATATGTTTAATAACTGTTAGCCTTGAGTACAGTCCTTTTCATTTAGCTGTGTGTGATTTCATGCTTCAAAGTTTTGTCTTCTTGCTCAATTCAAATTACACAGAACAATTAGCTTAGGTCAGAAAGTCAAAAAGAGAAGAAAGGATTATTTTCTCCTCAGCTACATTTCTTGATTTGAGATGAAATGAAAATCTGAATGAAAGAAGCTGATGGCTCTCATTCTAGCTGGTGGACACAGAGTACTGGTAAGCTCTCAGTGAGAGTCTCTCTGCCTTTGTCAATGCTTCGAACACAGCCATTCAAAAGATTCCCAGTCTGACACAAAAACAAGCGGAATTTAGACCCAACTATTAGTCCTCAGTTGCTGCTACATTTATACGCCATTTGTAGTAACTTTGTCCTAGAAAAGTCAAATGCTATCCCTGGAAACATAAAATGGCTGATTTTGCAGTAAAAGAGCAGAAGTTTTTGCTTAAATTACTAGAAAAAATATCATTAAAGTGTGAAATTTGTTGTGGTAATAATACACATGGTTTCATCTGACTGCCTTCACCCCCACCCCAGAATTTAGGTGTGTGAATATCCTAGGACAACAGTAACAGAATGACTTAGAAATTATCTAAGTCCTGGAGACTGTCCTTCAGCACCTTTCGTACTGTGGATGAGTAGTTTAATTAAAGCTATAAACTAGAGAGAGGGATGACTTCCATATCTACTATATATGATTAAACATCTGTCCCAGTGAGGTCCTGATCTTTAAAGATGGTATTAAGCACTCTCTATCTTATAGGTTAAATCTCTGAAGCAAATAGTAGAATTTACTTTCCTTGTTGATAGAATGACTCATTTTCACAGGAAGTTTTCATCCCATTAAAAGATATCTCCAAAGAAATCTCCTTTATACTATACTGAGACACAGCTTTGTTTCTTCTGTCTGACATATATAGAACAAGAACTCACGTAAAAGGTTATGAAAACCTTAACACCACACCTGTGACCTCTAACAAAGAAGCCAGTCACATCCAGAGTGGGGCATGCTCACACCTTGAAGCAAACTGCAAAACATTAGAAAATCTACTGTCATTTTAATAGGTGTAAGTAAAACAGAACCAAGCAAAGGCCACAAACTTAATCTTTTGTTGTTGTTGTTGAAAACTGGAGACTTTTTAAGGTTAAACAAGTTTGCCTGTATGTTTTAACAGATACAAATGTAATATTCAGACATAATACCACTGAAGCTGCAGCACAGCCTTTCTTCCACATACACAGAAGCAGATCATGCCCAGGTGAACACTGCTGCAAGCATTATCACTAACAAAACAATTACTTTTGCACAAAATTCACCCTCTGCCTCTTCACCAAAAGGCTGCTGCCACAATATTCATGTATTCAGATTCTCATCCTCTATCTCCACAGTTGTATGGGGACAGATGACGATTTGCCCCACATATTTTCCCAACCCATAACAATAGGCTTAACACTAACTACTAGGTGTTAGGAAAATTAATGGAACTATGACAATTAGAAAGCCTGTGTTACATACCTACAGGAGTGAACAGCAACTTTTTATATCCTGCAAAGAGATGAGTACAGTTTTCAGAAAACCAAAAAAATCCAGACTGATTTCACAGAGTTGCCAAACACAATGAGAACCCCAGAGGAGAATTTTTTCATTAAAACAGAGGTGTAGATTTTCTTGATTCAGTGGAAAGAAAGAGCTTATGGGAGAAACACAACAGCTTATGGTATCATGAAGATCAGTCTGGGCAACTCCCATTTTGCTCTCCACAAGAGCAATGTGTGTTCTGTCAGGTATCTTACTGCCTGGCTAATTTATAATATTTTTACTCTCATCTCTAAAATATATTTTTCGTATCTAGTCAAAAATGATGAAATTATTTCACTCTTCATAAAATATCAGATGAATTATTTACTGTTTAATCCTATTCTCAGCATTCTACTAAACCTCACACCAAACAAAATCCTTTTACATAGATACTAAGCAGCTATTGCATAATCTTTAGGAATGCTATTAGCCTGTGTAATCCAGTTCATTAAAAGCAAAGTAGTCTATATGCATTAACTATGAATGACATCAAAAGGCATTCAACTAGTCACCAAAAGTAAGTAAAATTCTAATCTATTAGAAAAAGCTATTTCCTCATCATTTGCTGCACAAGAAGTTTGCTGGCTGAATCACCTCAGTGCTAAAATTCAATACATATAGATAACACAACTGAACAGGAAAATTTATATAAACCAGCTAATTTCTAGACAGAGCAACCTGTTATACACAATAAGAATTCATGGATTTGGATGCTGATATGAGGTGTAGAAATCTGTCCAGCGGCTGTAACTGAAATCTCGCAATTCCTCTTCTAAAAAATTGCCTCTCTGCAGTTCCTTATTTGATATAGGTGACAAACTATACATCAACTAAGGATTGCCCTTTTAATTTATTCTTCTACCCCAAACCAGCTCGATGAACAGCTGCTAAAGGCTACCTACACATAAAGCTCAGTCCCAGTTCAGACACAGTTTCTTATCCAGAAAACCTGCTGGTTGAAACTGGGATGGAAAAGGATTAATCTTATTTTCAAAGTGATGCTTTCTCACCTGCTTATCAGACCCAACTCATCAGAAAGCCTAATTAAGTGCCCAGGCTTGTGTATATGGTGGCAAAAACAAACCCTCCAATCTGTGAGGGGAAGAGCTGTGAAAGAAGGGTAAATGAGTAATGTAATAAAAGAAGGGATTAAATAAGACAGAGAAAAGATTATACGAAAGAATAAGGAAAATCATAAAAGAAAAATTAAGCTAGAGGAAGTTAGCAAAAATAATGGAAGAAAAGTTTACAGCTTTTGATAACAAAATACGATTAAAATGAAAGATAAGCAGAATAAATGCCACAAAAAACCTGAATTTTTTTTCCTGCTACAATTTACAATAATCAACAACAGAACAGATTCAGTAATGTAAATAGTGTCATATGTATAAGCAGAATCTAATTTTCTTGTACAAGAATCTAAAATGAATATTTTATGAACTGTCTGAACTTTTGATGTCTAAGAAAGTAATTTGCTGAAAGACTCGGTGCAGTATTCATCTTTCATTCTTGCCTTGAAAAGGCATGCAATCCTGCAGAAATCATCTAGAAGAAATAATGGCTTAAGGAAGGAAGTCAGGGTTACATGAAAAAATGCCAACAGTTGAAAAATTCTATGTATTCAATAAGTTTTAGAGGCAGCCTCATTGAAAAATTGCTGTTCCAGCAGAAAAGGAGACTCAAATCAATGAAAAGGGAGCAAAGGATACAGAAAAGAGTTTGATGTTATAGACCATAAGAGACAACATTTTAGAGTTAGGAAAAACCCCACAAAGACCAACTGGACCTTGAGCAGACAGTGCATCTGGACAGGAACATAAGCTAAGGATCATTTCCCATCGGGGAAGCTGAGAACTACAGACAGAAAATAAAGGGCCAGAGCAAATGACCTGGCATGAGGAAGACAGGAGACCGCACCTCTGGATGCTGGGTGAAAAGTGTAGGGCTTGACAGAAGGGCAAATATGCCTCATAGTTTCCAGTCTTTTCTTTTTCTCTGTTCCCTGGGCAATGCTATGATAGCCGTATATTATTTTGGTGTAATTTTCAGTCTCTGGATTCAGGTAAAAGCCAGCTCACACATGGCTGGCAGAGCACTTGATCTCTGCCTCTTCAATTCAACTTGTGTCTTAAAATAGCCACGCGTTGGGGTCATTCTCCTCAGACAGAAAGGATGGGTCGCCAACTCATACAAGCTTCACTAGTTGAGATTTCATAAAGATTTTATGACTTTATATAGCACCTATTTCAGTATCAACAGAATGGTAATCATAATGAATGTGATTTAGTGGAGGAATGTGTATATCACTAGACAGAACTGACAGAAAATCATACAAATTTACTCTAAGCTTCATATAATAATCAAAATTAAATACCAGACGGTATTGTTTTTGCACTGACAGAAACATTCTCTCTGTGTTTTATGTCACTGTAATAATCTTTGTGATAGAAAATGAGTTAACATATTCATTACTCCCCCCCTCTCCTTTAATGCAGGGAAAGCTATTATAAGAAGGTATCTGGCTTATTTTTAAACACAGAATGACTGAAGAACCACCTAACTACTTGAAGGATAGTACCAAGATCCACAGCTTATGAACCACAAAACTATACCTCATTTTATTCCCTCTTTTAGAGTTCCACAGCTGAAAGCCAGGATAGTCATTGTCTTACTGTTCAACAAGAGTTTTGACATTTTTAAAAGCATAGTACAAAAAAAAAAAAAAAAGTAAAAATTTTTTCATTACAGAGGTCTTCTAAATGGACCAATACTTACATCTGTAATTTGCTAAAGGGTAAGTGTAAGAGGATAAGAGCACTTTGTAAAACTGCTTAACTTATACAGAGAACAAAACACTCCCACCTGCAACAAAATGTAACATGTTCCTTGTGCGGTTTGTGGGCTTTCACCCAGGCTGCTGGGGAGGATGGTGAGATGAATCTCATAGCATTTATGGGCTAGAAGAGGTCCCACCTAGGCTGCTGAACTTAAATTACATACATCAGAGCTGAGAATCATGACTACAAAGCTCAGCAAGAGCTTGCTGCAGGGACAGGAGAGCCAGTAAAGGGAATACTGAAGTCCAGAGCACAGCCTACAGGGAGGGCAATGAAAGGGTGCACAGTCATAAAAAGGTACAGCAACTAAGAATGGGGTAGGAGAAGACAATAACCCAGGGAGTGACCTCCTCTTTCATGAGAGAACTGGCTAAAAAAGGCTATTATTACTCTGCCCAGAAAGAAATCCGGTGTGAATTCTGGCTTCAAAAATATCAGGAACTCCAAATACGGAAAGCGTGAGAGACTCACACTAAAAATGTGGTGACTTTTACCGTAATTAAAAGGATAAGAGATTTACAAAGATATGGAATTTGGGTCTAAAAAGACAGGACTAGGAAGTTTGATTGTTTCAGCATGGATCTGAAAGCCAAGATGGGGCTTTTACCTCATAAAGTCCACTGAGTCAGGAAGGTACCCCTTGAGAGAAGGTGAGGAGGATGTATGGACTGAGTCATACTGAAGATGGATTGGCTTTCTGTAAACTTCTGAGGGAGAATATTACATAGATCAGATGAAGTACAGCATCATTTCAAAGTGAGGGATGCTCTGGGTTACATCCTGCTACAGTCAGACATAAAATATGTCAAATGATTTCTAAATATTGCAAGTTTATGATCAGGCATAAAACTTGGATTTTTCACTACTTGAGCTACAGCTCAAGTACATGTAAAAAACACTAACTCAGCTGTGCAATAAAACATTTTAAATTAAAATTAGATTAAGATATTTCATTTCAATATGCAATTTAAATTTCCCAAAAAGTGCTAATGCTATGTAACCTTAGCCAATAAAGCTGTAATAAGCATAGGATCAAACCAAGTAGATGCCAGTATGCCATACGTGAACAAATACAACAGGAATTCATCTCTTTTTGAAAAGGCTTAGTAAAAATAGGAATATTTACTTAGCCAAAGTTATCTGACTCTCATCAGGTAATTAATGAAAAGAAATTTGCTCATTTAGACTGTTACTCCAAGCACTTTCTGAATATAATTTTCGGTTTTGGAAATCTTTCAAAATTAATAATAATTTGACAGACTTTCATCTGTACAACTATATTCTTAAGGTATGAAACACATATTATAATATTATTTGATAAATGGATAAGCCAGTGATCCATTAATAGTGTAACTTTTCACCAAACAAAAAAGCAACACGTATCTTTTTTTTGAAATACCAGGTTGCAGCTGTATCTCTACCAAAAGGTTAAAGAGATTTATCTCTCAAGTACAGATCGGATGGCCTGGAGATTCATCAGACATTCCTCGTGGGATCACTGGTCCGTGCTTCCTTTCAGCAGACATTCATTACCGCGCGCTCGCTTGGCAGATGCGCAATATCCAGACTGCCTCGCTGCCATGTGATGGCTATTCATCCCCGACATCAGCTTTGCTGGAATGATTTCCCTACGTATCTGGGGGCACGACACCACTTCTGCTCCAGTATTTTGAAGCTGTTTGTACAATAACACTCCCACGTAAAGACATTGGCAGTAAAGGTAGCAGATTATCACATTTCACTCAGAATTTGACATGGCCATGTAATAAAGGAATGCTAGATAAATCCTGGACTTTTTTTTAAAAAAGGAAAGAATTGCTATCAGAACACCAACTGAAAACAGAATATTGTTGTATTATGAATACACAAAAAATTTTGAGTTGAATTGTTTGAGTGCTGGTGAATTCTGCTTTTATGTATTGAGTTCCAACAGCTGGGACCGTTGCTTAAGAAAACACTCCTGTTCAGTACGGCTGCTTTGTTTTTGAAAAGCACACTTTTAATGACACTTGGACTTTATTTCTCCAGCACTGAAAATGCCAGAGATGTGCATTAATCAACCTAAGCAAACATGCAAAGAAAAACATATGCTATTACACCTCTTAAGGAAGTTGTTGCAGCTACTTACATTTTTCAAAGTAATTATTAATTCAAGGAGTGCAGCATGGTAAAGTGGCTTGAAAGACCACATGCAGAAATCTTATGTTTTAAGCAAGACATCAGAGGTATAGAAATTTTTCATGAAAGCTGAAAGATACTTCAGGGAGAACTACTGTAAAATCGATATATTGACAGAGGCATCGAAGTTATATGGACATTTCTTGCAGCATCTTAAAATTCAGTTGATAGATTTATTAAATAAAAAGTTGGGAGCAATCTAGAGACTGTGGTGGCTTTACACAACAGGAAAAAAATACATACTACAGTGAATATGGACTTGAACAAGTTTTCCAAACAGAAGGGAGAGTTTTATGACCTTACTTCTTTAGAAATATATTTAAAGTACTAAAATAAGTAGATGCCTTGAATTCCACTTTGGATGTAAGTTCAGGTGTGCACTTTACAAACACAATTCACAAATTCTACTTTCAGACAACTTTATTTCTCCACATGCCATGTAAATGATGCAGCTACTTTTTATAAGAAAAAAATTTACTTATAAATACCTACCATGACTAGAGTAAGCTTTCCTCTATTTTATTCATTATTAATGACATCACTCAGTGAATGCCTTTAACTGATATTAAGCACTTTCACATATTCAAAAGAATCAGTAATGGATTTTAAAGTAACTACTAGAAATACTTTGGAAGGCTTTGAGCATGTGTTTGCAGATCAGCCCTCAAAATAAAGTCATAAGCTACCTAAAACATAACCAACTCTTGGCAGCTTAATCTTAAACACCATAGATGGGTGTTCTATTTGCAATTTCCAAACATTAAACTTCTAGGCTAAGCTTTGCTGGCGTTTATGCTAAGCATAAAACCTAAGGAGCTTGTATCACTAGGCACTCCTGAGAACTTCAGCTGAAACCAGCCAGTTTTGAGCAACAACATAACTACATCTGAAACGGCTACATTTAAGAAAGAATGTCTTTCCTGAAATCACAACATTTATGCTCAGGCTGTTTTGCTTTACAAACACTTAGAAATGGGGACGGATGATGGAAGAGAAAGAACCAAACAATGAGAAAAACTATTGTGTTTACTTCTGACAACCTTGAAACTTCAGTCACAGCCATATTGTCCTCATTTATTTTAGCATTGAACTGCACACTTGACTCTAAATATCCAATTAATCTTCTGTCTCTCTGCCCCTTTCTCCCCCATGGAAATTCCAATGATGGAAAAGCACATTTTCAGCTTAGAAAAAAAAAAAAAAAAGTGATTTTCATTTGATCAGGCAGAACTACTTTTTTCTTAGATACTGGTGATGTATTCTTTTTTTGCACAGGTGAAATTTCACGATTCAAATACAATGCTTTCACAAGAGCAAGAGAAAAATATTTCTGCAGAACTTTACTATAAAAGCTCCTGGAAAGGGACACTGAATTCATTGGGCTTTCTGAATACATAAGATAGTTTAAGTAAGATCCGTACCTGCTTAGTACAAAAAAAATATTCCAAGCAATTTGAGTGGAACTGGAGAAAACGTTGAGGAGAGATTATTTGGCACCATGCTCTGTTGGAAAGATTTAATAGAAGATGGCTGATGTGACTATAATGGAAAGACAGAATTTTTCCTCCCTTTCCATCATCACACAGAGTGGAGAAGACAGCTGCCATGCGCAGATGACTTATTCAGGAAAAGCTGAAACCCTCACTTCAAATGATCTTTGTCCTTTAACCTTCATTGCTGCAAAAAGGGTTGGCAACTTCTGTTCAGATGGATTTAGGACAACCTGTCCTTTCCCAAACTAGTAAGTAAGTGGCATACTCCAAATAATGGAGAAAGTAGTGGCAACTACAAACCCATCAGTGAGAGTACCTGCAGCTCTGCGAGGTCACAGAAACCCTGCTCAACCCTCCGCCTGTGACTAAATTCTCATGCTAGCACAGACCCATCTGGAATGATCCTCTTACATAGCCACGGCCTTTTCCACAGAAATCATCAGAGTAAAACTGCCTCCACCATCCTGAGGGATGCTGTCCTCCACTCCATCCAGCAGTCTCACACTAGCTCCCTTCCCAAATCTAGTCCTGGCAGGGGCTCCCAGCCCTGAGCAGCCTCTTCCAGCCCCTACACAACAGAGTCTGGACAGATGGGAATTTAGCAGCAGAAAGTCATCTACTTTTCAGTATAACCTTTGCATCAGAAAACTAACCTTGCTACCATGAGTCCATCATGTCAGACAAGCTGGCATTAGGGAACTGCTGAGCCATGCCATTTTCATATGGATTGGTCAACAAGATAGAGAAGCATCAGTCCTTTGACTTTTCTTCCTGTAGGCAATGTATGGCCCATCAGCCATTTGGTGGCTCTCCCTAATTTAGGTATCTTCTACTACTCTTTGCCATGTAGCTTTCCTAGTACTTATTATGTTTCTGCTGTTCTCAAAAAACGTTCGTGCTTTATGAGGTGTATGATCATATCATACCTGTAATCTTTCCATTATGGCATTTAAGGTTTTCTTTTATCTCTATTCTGTTAATTGCTTTGCTAAAATTTAATTTCAACTAATTGAAATGTTGCTATCATACTCTAATAGCTACAAAAATTTGATGGATATATTTAGAAGTAAGAAATTAGTGCTGTAACAATTTGAACACAAATCTGTCTTCATAGGCAGTGTCTACTGTAATTGTACTCTTGTTTTTCGTTCAGAAATTATATCTTCCTTTCCCTTATGAGTGAAAAATCATCTGAGTTTATTTTCTACCGAAACAAATAGGACCAAATCTTACGGCTTTGAGTAGCTTTTTTGTTTTAAATTAAATAATTAGAAAGATGAACCATGTCATGGTTGTAAGTATATGACATTTTTACTGCTCTATCTGTTGCATCCACCTGCATGGCAGGAAATGGAGGGACAAACCCAGTTATTTCTTTAACGGAATTTTTATCATTATTTGAATTTCAATTTCATTATCTGTTAAACATGAAAGAAGTGTTTGGTTCCTCCTGTGATATGAGGGAAGGGGAAAGAGACTTTAAAAGAGAGAATAATCGGTAATGAAATATTGCTTAGAATTCAATGATAAAGACTCTTGCCCTAAACTTTCAAACATTATGTGCATAATGAAATAGATGACTAAGGAGTTAATAAATGTACTTTTAAGATCAGCAGCCATTTGCAAAATGTATTCAATCTTATATTTTTTACAGCCGCTCTCTTAACCCAAACTTATTTATTAGGGACAATGTGACTTAGAGGGGAACATGCTTTTCATTGAAACTGTCAAATATGTTTTTTAATCTCATCATACACATGAGATTAAAAAACACTAGAGCCAGATGATTTTAACATGTTTCCTGTAACGTAAGGTGTCAACTCTTCTGAAGCTCTGTTATGTTCAGAATAGAAAAAAATAATTAAGACATAGTTGTAATAGGCAAGATACTGTCCATTTCTTTAATGAACATCACATCTAATCTTACCAGCTCAATGAAACATCCTCAGATGTGCCAAAAAGCAGTAATTAAATCACAGCATTCATAAAAGTCAGTCAGATGCCAGTGTGGACTATTTACATGAATTAATATTCTTATTACCGATTAGGTCTCCCAGGTTTTCAGAATGCAGCCTCCAGGATCATGTTCGCTGCTCTGTTCTTACATATTTTGGCATCTAGAACACTTGCAAGAACCAGTATTTTGCACATATACCATGGCTGCCTTCTGAGCACTTAAAAGGATTAATAAAATTAGTCTCACTGTGCCACTAAAAAGAATAAATGTACTCTGGCAGTTCTGCAGATAGAATTTAAATCACCTACATTATTTCCCCCAGGAAAAGATACTGTTTCTGGGCCAGAAGTTCTGTATCCTCCAATTTTCAATTTTGTACCTTAAACCCAAGGCCATCTTTCTCTCTAAATAAACTACTAAAATAGCATAAAGCTTGCACTAGCTGCAATTTAAACACATTTTTGTAATTCACAAATGGAAATTCCCACTCCTGCAATCTTCTGCCTTTTGTACACTCAGAAAGAGAAAGAAAAATCCAGCACTCCTTTTGGACAATCACAGGTAGACACAACCCTTTCTTCTCCTGGGGTTCTTGGTAAGAATCTTTGATTGGCATTTGATTTACTTTTCCTCCCATTTTCTTTTAATGCCCTTTTTTCTCATGAAACAAAGAGGAGAGAGGACAAATAGGCTGCTGTCGAGAGCTACAGAGATGCAGCTCTGAATAAGATCAGGTGTAATTTAAAATAAAAAAAAAGCAACCTAGAAATTGACAGCATGTTTACAGTAAGTATGTCTGTACGAAATGTATACCTGTATCTGGGTAGATATCAGGGTGAAATCAGTTCCCCAGGGAGCCTGCTAGTAAACCTTTTAGTAAAATACACTTTATATTAAACTTTCTTAAAACTCCATGAAGTCTGAATGGGTTTTGACTCCCACAGCTCAGAAGGTCTGCTAGGGTTAAAACAAAAACATATAACTTCTCAAGCAGAGGAAACTTTAGAGTTTTCTAGGGATAATTGAAGAGAACCACAGTCACTTCTCAGCTGCCCCTGTGCCATGGGAGTTATTTTGTTCTGCTGGCCTGGCTTCAGCATCTCCCATAACACTTCACTACCTTCTGCACTCTATTATTAAACTGAATTTGCTCTGTGACAAGAGCAACATGTGTGTTGCTGGGTTTACCCCAGCCAGCAACCAAACACCACACTCCACACCACACCAGTCACTCCATCACTTCCCCACCAGCAGGATCAGAGAGAGGATTACAACGGTAAAAGCTATAAAACTCATGGGTTGAAAAAACCACCAGTTTAGCAGGGAAAGCAAAAGCCATGCACACAAGCAAAGCAAAACAAGAGATTCATTCAGTGCTTCCCAGACAGTTGTTCGGCCACCTCCAGGGCAGCAGGGCCTCATCACAGATAACAGTTATTTGGGAAGACAAACATCGTCACTCCAAATTTTCTCCCTGTTCTCCTCTTTCCCCTACTTTATATACTAAGCGTGATGCCATATGGTCTGGAATATCCCTTTGGTCAGTTTGGGTCACCTGGCCCAGCTGTGGCTCCTCCCAGCCTCCCATGCGCCCCTAAATTCCCTGCCAGTACAAAAACCAGAAAAGGCCTTGACTGTGTGTAAGCCCTGCTCAGCAATAACACAAACATCCCTATATTATCAGCCCTGTGTTCAGCACAAATCCAAAACACAGCCACACAGCAGCCACTGGGAGGAAAATTAACTCTACTCCAGCAAAAACCAGCACACAGTCATGCAAAACAGAACTCCCTCTGCCTATTCCACTCCTGTTTGTTACCTATAACACGTCTTGGGTAGGTCTTGTGGAGCTTCTCTATGTCCCAATAGAGACATAGAGAAACCACCATCTGAGAAACCACACTCTCATTCCAGGCACTTTTGATTTCAATTGGTTATCCTTCCAGTGGGAGTATATTCTAGTTGAAGTTGTATGCTTACATGTTCTTGATCAAATCAGATCATGGTCACGCACAGATTTACTGAAAGCTGTGTCACTCAGATTATTTTGCTCTAGCTTGTTACACAAGGAAGAAAAGTTGAGGGCTTTGGTTAATTTTTTTTTGTTTTGTTTTGATTAATCTAAGTATAGAACTTACTGCAAGTAACTTGTTTTGATCTTATAGTTCAATTAATAATTAATCAGAATCAGCAGGTTCTGTGCCAAGAGACCAGGTCTCTCTGCCCTTTCCTCAACCCCAACTCATTTCCCATCTGTACACAAGCAAGCAGAGTAAAACCAAAACAGAGATCTCACATACAAACATGATGACAAAGGAGAAGCAAGGCTGGAATTTCACTACTTCTGGAAGCCTAAGACTATATCAGCTTTGAGAAGAAATTAAGCCAGAGAAGCACCAGGTAACAAAGTGGAAGATCATGAGATCTGGATCTGTCACTGACACGCTTTTTATTAAAGTCACAATTCCATGCTGTACTTTTCCCTTCTCATTATTTTTAGTTTAAATTAGAAAAATCTCAAACTTTTTCTTTAATTGAAACAATAATAATAAAATTGTTATAGAAAAGAACCAGGGAGGTTCACACCTCCTGGGGGAGTTTATGACCTTGAGAAAGCCACCCAAAAATTAATGTCTGCACAACAGAGACTGGCAGCCAATCTGTACTGTATATACATTGTTGCAGTGATTTTTTAAAATACTCTTAAGAATTTCACACATGTAATAAAGATTGACAAGCATACAGTTCATTCTGTAGGTCACCTGCTACACAGATGTATTTTCCAACCCTTCTCTGAGCCATTTCCTTTTGTTAAAACAAGGTCATTTTGGATGATCAGGTTCTAGTCTGGATTACCAAATCTCAGTAAAAATTATAATCGATCCACAATCCTTGCATCTATTTTTGTGTTCACAGCATTGTTCACACAACTCTAAAATTAAATGAAGAAAGCAGCCATATTCCACCTCTGTGGGAAGACTGCACAGACTCCACAAAACCGTGGATCCTTGTTCAAATACCAAGAATCCAGTGTTACACATACTCAGTGAGATGACAGCTGCCATACAAACAATATTATTCTTACAAGTAAATCATTCTGCTAAGGGTGCAACACTATCATATTCTTAGGTAAGTGACTAGGTGTTTGGCTCTTTTAAAATGTCTCTTGTAGTCATTTTACCAATTAGACTCTTCCAGTGGTTTTAATAAATTTACAGTTAAAGTTGCAGCTTAAGTGTCAGCAATTTCTGTGATTGTTTGAATTGCATTTGCTCTTATCACCGTGATACCTCTAAATACTAATTTTCATGCCAAATGGATTTAATATCAGAAATGGTTATCACTATTTGTCCAGAGGATTGAGTGAGTTCTTTTTTGATCAACAGCGTAACAAGAGGCGATCAACCTACTCTGCAAGAGACTCCTAATAACACCACAGGGGATGAAGCTGTGCTGCTGTATTTCCTAATCACAGTAGGAAATACAATCAGCTCACTGTAAGAATCCCAAAGAGCCTCCAAATCCTTACTTTTAAAAATTCAATTGCCTAAAGGACTGGGAAGGAGTAAGAGTCAATCTACAAGAAGCTTGTTTGACACAGTAAAATTTCCCAAGATGCTAATGTTTTTTCACATCTTTTTGCAATGGCACAAGAGGAATCCTCTATTCATACCAGCAGGGTTTCTCATCATGTACCACAGAAGGATTTTTATTTAAAAACAGGATTAACATTAACTGTCGCATCACAGACTATTTGAACCCTCTCTTAGGTAAAATATTTATAGAGGAGAGATTTTTCCGGTGTTAGCCATGTGATATTTTGTGCAGTAACTTTATTCTGTAAGAGTTGATATCACAGAGACAAAATTGATTCAAGAAGACAAAATTACGAACATGCTGTTATTTAAGAAAGGAAATTAACAACAAAAAAAACCCCAAACCACCATGCAGACAGATGGAAAGAGCTGCTTGATAAACTGAACTCTTGCAGGGCAAAGAAAGGGCTTCTGTTGATTGAACCTAACAACTGGCCAATTCCTTAAACATCTTTGTTGTAAACATTTTGGTTGCGCTGCCAAATGCTCAGTTTTGCTCCACAGTCTAATGCTGGAATAACCACAGTGCGACAGTCAGGTGGGCTTCTTCCACCCTCATGACAGCCACATACCAAGAAATGAAGGCGTTACTCGATTCATTTAAAAGAATAGTACTTTTTTAACCCAGCTTCCTTTAGCCATTCTTAAGCCTAACTTCATTTTATGAAAACTACATCTCCACTGCAAAAAAAAACAAAAATAAAAAAAAAAACAACCCAGCAACAAAAACAACAAAACAAACAAACAGCCAAAAAAAAAACCAAAACCAAACAACTGATAAGGCTGGTATGGCTGAAAAGTGCAAAAAGTAGCACTGCACAGCTTACATACATTACATACTTGCAGGGATATCTTTTGAGATGAACACTTTGATGAATTTTCCTGGCAGCACTTTAAGCTTTGGAATGTAGAAAAGTCAGGTTAGAAGTATCTCTTCCACATTATTCTGCCTTTAGACTGATGCAGGTACAAAGAAGAATATTAGCCACATTGATTAGGATGGTAATTTCAATTAATACTTCAGTCACTGGACTGAACTATAGGTCAGTCCTCCATGTGCACACAGGATGCTTTGGAATGGACCCGAGGAAGAGTCAATCCTTCATTAAAAGGGAGAGAAGCGGCATGGTCCATCTGACATTATCCATCCATCTCTCCAGCCATTCACCCACCTTTAATTGGACACCTCTGGTGCAACTGATTGCTCAGAAAGCCTGGAACTGCAGGGCTCAGGCTCCCTTTCACTCTTGCTGGGTGAAATAATAAGCCCCAAACCTCTGGCCTGCAAGAGCCTACAGAATCACCATGCACATAGAGCAAGTCCTTTGTTTGCTTCTGACCTTTTCTTTAAGTCAAGTGACTGTTTGATGACTACTGCTTTCTCTGCCATTAGGCTCACACTGCCATTAAACACCACCTTTGCCTGCAGTCACATCCTTCTTAGCTTTCTTCTGACAAACTAGGCACATGCAGAGGCACAAAGGCACCTGACAAACTGATCAGCTGCACTCCAGTTCACATCCACGTGCTTCGTTATTTTTTGTCACACTGCCAATAGAGCCCAAAGGGATGAAGATGTTGCAATTGGGCAGTCAAATGTAGACGCATCACAGAAGAACATTTGATGTCCTTTAAACCACTATCATAAGCCAATTTAACTTAAAACTCTTCCCTGGTGAAGGAAGCACGTGCTTAGATTCAGTTTTGCCTTTTTGGACCCTTCTGGGAATACTCTTTCAAGATAATTGCATCACAAACTCTGCCTGCAGTGTTGCTTTGAATGATTCATAGAGGTGTGCAGGACACTCCTACGTACAGGTAATTATGGCTTCCATAAGCCACAAAATAAATGTATGAATACATGAGAGGAGGGATTGAATAATGATGGACACTTACACCTCATCTCCTTGTGGCACAAGAGCCACTAAATTTTCTTAGTCTTTCATTTATGTTTCCACACTTAAAGCCCTTGGTGTACAGACATGCAGTGGGGAAAAAAAAAAAAAAACATAAAACAGAAAAAAAAAAAAAAATCTCACTACCTTATGAGATGAGAAGGACTCTACAGATAGAAAATAAAGAACTATATTATAACTATAAAAATAAAGAAAGGAGTATTTAACTACTACATTTCCTAGCAAACAATATGGTATTTCTGTGGTTTTATATTTGTATATACAAACTATTTTTCACGTTTTCTTTCCATTCCTATAAGTAAAAAAATGTCAGCATTATACAGAGAACTGCAGCATCACACAATACAAGTGACTTCTCTGTTTAACGCTGTAATAAAATGAAAGCTATTTTAAAACATAATAAATATTCCTCAGGTGCCACTTCTTTATTTAAAGAGAAATTATCTTTCCCTACACCAGACTGTGAATGGGGAAATCTGTTTGCAGAGTGGGCTTCACTTCCCAGTGTGGCAGCAAAGGAGTTGCAGAATTCTTCTTCTGAGTGGGAATATTAGCTCTTGGAGTAAGACACAGGTCAGTGAGGAATTACTAACATCTGGAAACTGAAGCTGAGAAAAGCGGAATCAGTTCCCCAGTCCAAGACCAGGACAAGCGTGCAGGATCACCAATACAAACACCTCAAGCCTCTTTCTGTGAAAGGAAGATTAACACCTCTTCACCCTATAGGAGCGTTATGAAGATTAGTGCTTGCAAGAGCCTCTGCACCTTGGAAATAATTAATATTTATGATGATCTGTCCCATCGAATTTGCATGCTGAAGATATCCAGTTAACATGTGAGTAGCATTTATATGATTGTGGTACTGATACGTTAAAAAATGACAGCTTCATAACATTTGTTAATTTCTCCCCAATTAATTTCATTTACTCTAAGGACCTCTTTCTGTCTAAGAGGTGCGCGACGCTTTATAAAATAGATTAAACCCAATATAATGCTGACTTAATTTATGGACAGATATTTCTGTGGCTTTTTCTCTTGTTATGATAAGGAATTATCATTTTGCTAACAAATTTGCATTCATCCTCACACATCACTAAGGATAATTATGGAAATGAAGAGTGCTGAAATCAACCATTCTGTGGTCGTAGAAGGAATAAGGATAAAGATATTCAGAAGAGGAGACTGAAGCAAAAGGCTTAAATAATTCATAACTTAAAAGCCTATATATATTATTCATTCAGAATGTTTATAAACATAGCAATAAACATCAAATACACAAACTTGCAATTGAAGGATCATCCTTAAGAATACAGCAAAGCATAAAGCAAAAAAAAGAAGATACAATAAGCCATGAATACCATTCTGGCCATTTCGAACTCTGACAAATACCTCACTATCACAGCTAAAGGCTTTGCTGCTTAGGGCTGGGGAGTCCAAATGACACAGATTATGATCTGCTTGTTTCATACTAGGCACAAGAGTGTCCTGAAATGTTTGAAAGTTCCATGGTACAGGAAAACTGTTTCTTATCCAAATTTGATTCTGTATTGAGATGACAACTTACATTTAAGCAGTCGGGTTGGACAAAATCCCTCCTCTCAGTGCTGCTCAGGGAGCAGAGCTCACTATGGACAAAGCAGCAAACCCAGAACTGCCTGCACAAACATGCCAGCCTATTAAGCTTGAAACTGCAGGAACACTTCTATCCAAAGAGATGGAAGTTTTGATCAAAGAAAACTGACCTAGAGGAATCCAAACAATCACTGAAAAATATTAGCAAGTCAACTTTATAGTCCAAGTTCCCCTCTCACAGTTTGCCAACTTCATCCTACTTGACATCTGCAGTACTAGAATGAAAGCAATATTTAATATCTTTAAAATTTTTGTTTCATAGTACTAAAAAATTGATAATTTGTGTGTGTGAATCTCCTAAATTCTGTAACACTGGCATGCCAAAGCATTTTAAATTTCACTGTCACCAGTTTTCCTCTTATTCATTTTCTTGTTTTTCATTGCAGCTGTTTTTCTATGATACATAATTATACCCTGCAGATTTACAGCTAGTCTATGTTTCCTAAGCATTTTAAATTTGATGCAGTGAACAATAAAGAAAAAAATTTCAGGAAACATCTTTGTTTCACATTGTTTGCAAAAACTATTTCATCTTCATTCCTGATTTTTCCCTTGGTTCAGATGCAGATAAATACTTTTTCCCTCCCTGAACTTTACTTCTCTTTACTGACCTATTGAACTAAACTGGCAACTTGTTAGTTAGAAGAACCAGAAATAAATATTACTCTGTACAGTCATGTGGAGCATGATGTGCTTCTCCCTTTCACTTAAATATGAAACAGTGCAGAAAAACCCAAAATAAACAACAATCAGTCATGCTTGTTCATTCCTTTCTTGGTTACTGACAACATCCAGGAATGTAATGATTACAACAAATGGTAATCAGATATCCACCTAAAGAAAACTTTTTTCCACTATGCCCTCATTAATCTTAATTTAATCTTTCAGAACTCTAACGACAGATGATAACTCTAATGACACAATTATCACAAGGCTACCCACAACAGTGTAGAACATAGCTGTACAAGTTTTAAATGCTTAGAAAATATTATCCAAATTAAAAATTTGCTATTCCTTCTCATCTATAGCATTCAGCCGCACTTGAAAATATCAAATCTGAAAAAAACTGCTGAATACTTAGTTCATTTTTCACTAGGACAAAATGAAATTATTAAGTCTGTTTATGGGCTTCTCCTCCCTCCCATTATCAATTCCTTCAACCACAAAGGTCATACTCTTTTTCCTTTAGTCCACTTTTTTTTTTACCAGAAATTTTTAACTGAATCATATCTTCATCCATTTATTAAGAAATGGTTTAGAAATTTATATTCTCCAAAACTTACAAGTTTTTCTTAAAGTGTCAAAGTTATCTGTAAGATACTCACAGTAGGAACGGCATTTTCTTATAGGTGTTCCCCATGACAACAGTGCAACAAACCCACAGCCTTGAGACTGAGTTTTCAACATTTTTAAAAGAATTAAAACTGACACTTTCTGTTGTCTCCATCCCCTATGCCTTTCAGGACTCTTATTAAAATCTCTGCTAAATGAAGAAAGCTGAATAAAGATTTCTTACACTACACACATGAAGAGACATAACTTTACTGGACTACTATTAAGAGTCAGTTCATACAGCCACATTTAAGAACACTTCAATAAACATTGATATCCTTTTACCGGTCCTGTTTTTTAAAAAAGTATGTCAAAAAGGTAAAACAAACTTTATGGTTCTTAAACAAATGGTAAGGCACTAAAAGGTCACCTTAAGCATACAAATATATTTCACTACCGATAGTCAAAGTACTGAAGTACACCAGGAGCAAGGAGAAAGGCAGAAAATAAACTGAATGCACATGCTATGGCTTAAAATCAGAGTACACTACACCTTTCAGAAACAAGACATTTACCGCAGTACTACCAGAATGATGTTATAAACTTTAAATACAGGGACATGGTTTTTTTTCCACATAGAATTAGCTTTAACATTATACAACAATGCAAAGGTTGGTAGAAACAGGAACAGCACTTCAGAAGTCCCTACCTAACAATGTAAGTCACCATTGCATCATGCAATCAAAGCCTCCCAGACAAGCCACATTCCTCAGCAAAATTAAACAGCCCATTATAAACGAGTGGCTCGCAAAAGACTTTATAACTTACCAAGAGACAGAGCATGACCAAGTGACAAACTCGAATGGAAAAGAAACCAGGAACACAACAAAAATCAAACTACAGCACAGCAGCTTTCATGACCTCTCAATACTTGGCTCTGCCAGAAAGTTAGCCAGAAGAAAGGCAGAGGATATAGCTTTCAGAAGTAGCACAAGGTGTCTATCTGTCAGCAATTATATCTTGCCTTTAATTTCAGTTAATGGCTCTCCAAATCGCTCACACAAGTATCTGTCTCTTTAAACTCTCCGTGAACATTATCAAAATCAGTCAGTTATTTTTAGTGTCATACTTTTGAGACATTTAACTTGATAAGGATTTCAAAATGCCAACCCTCAATTTCCTACTGTAATGGATTATGTTTGAAAACACGTGGCTGGGTCATTAACATTACTTAGTACTGGGAAAGTTGTTTACACATGTTCTAATAGAAGAGTCAAGGATCAGAAGTTTTCCATTTAAAATCATTAATTTGACTAACTAAAAACTTTTTGTCAAAAACATGTCAAGTTTCCACACATATGATTTTCAGAGGCATTCTGGATGAAAAAACAGCAGTCCTTGGCCAGAAAGGAAAAGAGAGGATCTGCTACAACAAGAGTACACATCTGTGATGCAGAGAATCCATTTTCAAGTCCCCAGTTTGTTTAATTTATCCTAGGAAGAAAGCATTCATTGCTCTAACACGTACTGGAAAGTGAATAATTTTTACTAAATAAACTCCTGCATTGCAGACAGTTCTACATTTTCACTATATTGAACATAATTTATGAAAACACTTGAATTTTATCTCATTTACGGCAACCACAGAATGTAGTCTTGGGTTGGAATGGTCAAAATGGATTTACATTTTCACTTTTAAAATAATTGATGGGGTTAAAATGGTCAACCCAGATGAGCATTTTCATTTCTAAAGCAATTGATGCCTCTGACGTAACCCAGGCCATCCATGATCTGATGGCATATGCCACTATAGTCAATGGGTACCGTGCCACTGATTTAAACAAAATTTTACTCCAAACTCTTTAAAATTATTCTGCTCACTAAAATTAAAAACAACCAAAAACAAAAGCTCATCTATCATATTCTACAAATGCCTGATAAGGAAACTTCCCTGTCCAAGCATCCAGAAGTCGCTCTGGCACCACCTGAGCTGGGACCTTTTGCAGCTACACCCTCCACACTCACACAGTCACACCACACCAGGCTTCCCAGAGCAGTCTCAGACCTCCAGATCCTTAATATAATTTAAGCATGGTGCAATAATGAAATAACAAAAGTACAGCTCAAGCTGGTGCCTCTGAGCAGGGACTCAGAAAAAAGGAGCCCCTGGGCTTTTCCACCCTCACAGTCTAAGGGCAGCAAAGCCTGGAACCATCAGCTCCTGCTGTGTCCCTGAGCCTCCGGTCCCCTGGATGGGCCACAGGTCCCAGGGCCCCTTGTTCTGCAAACAGTTGGCACCACATGGCCTCTTGCCTGGGGCTCGGGCTCCTGCCCCCAGAGCTGAACCTGCGGCTAGACCCCAAGCCACCTGCGCTGAATGGATTCCTCAACCACACCAATGTACTGCCCCAGATCTACTTATGCCTATCAGTCCCTAGACAAGGGAAATTAGGAGGATTTACTGTCTGTATTGAGATGATTAGATTAAGCACTTTAAGTGCTCTTACTGGGTGTATCAGAATCCTCCCACGGACTTTCAAGACAATCTTTTTTTGTAGTCTTAGTGATTACATCTTGTCAGCAACCTATAATGTTACAAGTTTTATGACTTAAATCTTGGATATAGAGTACTCAGCAGGAAAAGCTTCCTTTGTAGGGATGCATCGGGATTCATTGTGTGAATGTGTGTCTGCCTGAGGGAAGGAACCTGAATGAACCTAATATTTACCCTTGCAGTACTGATTACATAAAATTTAAAGTTATGCTGGAAACCTTGTTAACTGAAAAAAAAGTAATGATGATCCTTCTGCGTGCTTTTGCTGAAGCATCACTTGTGTTTCTGGTTGCTTTTCGAGATTTTAATAAGACATTTATTAATCATTTTCCTATATGTGGCTCACTGGGTAAATAACTGAATTTATAGCATTAAAAGCATCAATATTGTCTAAGATAGGGGACTGTAATTTTGAAATATTGAACTAATGGTCAACCTACGATGAAAGCCTCAATAAATTAAAGGAGAACACACTAAAAAAAGTATGTACATAAAATTTAGAAAGAAAGGAAACTATGATCAAGGCATAGAAGCAGAAAGAAATCAGACAATACATGTGTATTTCCCAGTCTCATTCCTGATTCTTTTAATCATTAGTAAATATTAGCAAATATGTTAGTATTTAGTAAATATATCAGTGACATTGGGAAATTACAGATGTTGTATCTAAATTCCTCACAATAAAAATATTTTTTTATTTACTCGTTAAACAAATGATGTGGTTCTATTCAGACAGACTTCCTGGCAGAAGTTAGGAAAAATGTGTACAGAGTTACCAAGATAAAGGAAAAGACAGTGAATAAATGCACAGAAGCTTGTAACAGGGCCCATAATACCTACTTCACACTCCTCCCCGCAGAATAAATTCAGTGCTTTTCAAGATCTCATATCCTATGATGATAAAGACTGGGAAACAAGTCAGATGCATAAATCTTTTTGAGAAGTGACAAAACGGAAGGCTTGCACCAAAGGCAGAAAGCTGCTGTGATGACGTGACTTTTAAAAGTCTGTGCTACACCAGTAAGACATAAGGAGTCATAAAGAAAGGAAATACTGACATGGGAAATAAAAATTCGGAGTGGGAGGAACTGATTAAACTACTGAAGAATGGTGGCAGACTCTTTAAAAGAGGATGAAGGTTGAGGCAGCAGAACAGTAAAGGTGGGGTTGTGTGAGTCATACTTCTATAACTCTATTCACTTTACTAGAAATTCCAAAATCATCTCCAAAACAAACAAAAGATCAAAACCACGGAGGGCTCAGATGCTTCTCAGCAGAAGCAGAAATTCAGCTGGAGGGTGGAATGAGAGGGACAAGAGCTAATGAGGCCTCCAGCTCACTACAGAGCATCACTGAACCCTAACCTGTATCTGCCCAGGGATCACAATGCCTATGTGATTATTTCAGAGTCCGTTTTGAAAACAAAGCAATACGTGAAAATCTTCTTATTTAAATAAGTGTCAGCAGATACTTAAAATATTTGAAATAGTACATTTAAGGTAGAGAGGGTAAATAAGCTGGCTGTGTCAGCCAGCAGAGGAAGTTTTTTGAAGTATAGACCCAGCTTGTTGTCATCATTGCTGATTAAGTTAGGAAAAGACCTCATTCTACACCTAGAAATATAAAGTCACACCCTCAAAGATGAGTTGCTTGGACTAACGAGCAATCATTACCGTGCCTTTCATATTGATTATTCCAAATATCTGTAGTAAAATTAAACTGTGATTACAGACCAAATGGAAATTTCTCTCCTGCTAAATGTAGGCACAAATGTCATGAGCTGCCAGAATTATGCCCATAACGGACTGCAATAATTTGCATTTCTAGAGTCTGTAAAGCTCCAGGATGAATGGCAAAACTGTTAGTATAAACATAATTTAGTATAGATTACACTTTACTAGACCTACAGCAGTGGTAACACTACTGAGGACTGCCAGCTTTTGCTACTTGACCTGGCAATTCAATTCTTATTCAAATTTGCATTAAGGGTATTAATTACAGAAGTCATAACACAGGAAGATAATAAATACTGAACAAAATTCTCAGCTTCCTCAAAGGAGAATGGAAATAATGTAAGAAGTTTCTTCTTTCATTTAATGCCAATTAGAAAAGCATGGCTGAGATTAATCAGAATTGAGACAATTAAACATTGCTACAATAAATTACTGTTATGGTTATTATTTACAACTTGGCTGTGGCTAATAATCAGTGAGACTGATGCTCATTACAACAGATAATGTATAATTAGCTAATATTAGATATTTGATGTACTAAATGGGTGTCATAGATCTCTTCTTAAAAGACTGTCACTATATTTTAAAATAATTTAAAAATAATAAAATACTGTTATAATAAACCACAGCATAATGACTAGAAGAAAAGAACAGGTTCTAAAAAATGGATGAGACATTGCTTGGTAAGTTGACCTTTTAGAAATACCCACTCCTTCACTCATCTTCTAAATGAAAGGCAGGATTATTTTTAATTCCAACTAATGAGAGCAGATGTTAGTACTTATAATTAAAAGTCACTCACATTTGAGCCAGCTACAGTTTTGCTATTATAACATAGAATAACACTTGAGTTAAGGTTGCATGACAAATACCATTCTGCTCTATTAGATTCCAAATTCTTAGTTCAGAAATATTTTAATTGTGACATAACTTTTGCCCACAAGACAAAGACCTAATTCTTCAAGAGATGTTGTAAAGGGACAGAAGAATAAACTTCTGTTCAAAAGAAGATCCTACCCACATGAAAGTTTAAGTGCAAAACCACCAACAAAGATGATGTTCTTTTCTGAGAGGAGAAATAAAATTTTTCCACAATATAGGACAAAATCTTCCTCTTCTCAACACTTTCAGACACGGGAAACAGCAGAGGATTGAAAGCTGGAATTTGACATAAAAATAACCCTCACTAAAAAGAAATGCCTATGATTGCTTTAAGAAAAATGGTTTTAGAAAAGTTTTGCAGAAGTGTCTGTTTATATGGCTGAACTGGATTTTTTTCTAAGATTTTGAAGAGCACAGCTAAGGAAGACTGCTCTGAACATCTGTGTGTTGCTAACTCCACAGGGAGAAGAGAAGGAAGCCAAAGCTCCACAAAAGATTGGCTGTACTGGCTGCTGTGCAAAGTTGCTCTTTCCTCAAACAAACTCAAATCTACTATTTACAACACTTATGGAGCAAAGGTTGCTGAATGGCATTAATGATATGTTTATCTGTTAATTTTCTCATGGTTGCTCCTAGGATTCAATAGCTCTGGAGTTGGCTACCTTTATTTCTTACCCAATAGTTTTCTACTCCTTTTGCTGGGTATCAGTGATACTCTTTTAAAGGCACTGTCTTAACGTAAGTGAAGCACAATGACTCAGTTAAAGTAATGGTATATGATGGACTCAGGTGGAGTATTTCTTGCTGCGCTGGAAAATACCTTCCTCCAAACACTCCTGAGCAGGGTCTTACATGATCTGGATCTTTCTGCTTCAAGTCATGTGCAATATATTGGGAGAATGGTAGCTGAGGTTGGTGTTAGCAGAGCTGAGATGCAACTTACAAGCACTTCCGGGGAAATCTGGTTTCTAACTTTCATTAGATTCAATTCAAAATCCTCAAATGGTTTTGAACAAGCTTAGGTTCTCCATATTTGTACAGCACGTATCGTTTGGGACTAAAAATGACAGGCATCTGCTTTGGTGAAGTTGGATGTACAAGAAGAGTATGATGACAGGACTGGCATTCTTTCTTTATGCAGAAATGCAGAGTTTCTTTTGAAGGCAAATTGTTAAAACCCAAGGAAGGACAGTTCTCTTTCTTGCTATAAAACCAGGTATGATTGAGAACACAGGCTTGGTTTCATTTCACAGTCTAATATAAAAGCTCATTAGCTCAGAGATCTTCAACTGTCCCAAAGAGAGGCAGTTTATAGGGTCCTGCTTCATTACACCTGCGTTTTCCGAACCACAGAATGGAATTTCTTTTTCAATCTCCATCTCTACAGCAAGGATGTGGGAAAGGTTATTATCACGTTGCTACGGGAAATGCACCATCCCATCATCAAAAGCCAATATTATTGACTGACAGCATTCGGAGAGGGTTATGGCCTGTAAAACCAGTCATTCACATCACAACTGGAACAACAGTGCTCTCTTTTGGAGTGAGCCAAGAAGAAATAACAGAAACTGTTACATTTTATATTATTTTTATTTCTACTAAATGCTGTGAAACGCACTTAACTTTTTCCTGGTCTGACCTCCATTTTACTTCAATTGCAAAGGAAAATATTTCCTGGTTTGAAAATTGACTGAAAATGAAAGATTAAGTCATGCTCTCTGCACTACTTTTCAGTTTCTTTTACCATCTCCTACTAGACTTTTAATACGAAAAACATTTTTATTGTTTTATTAGACCAACTATTTCACTTCAAATAAGTAATTTACAACCCGGTTTGGGTTATATGAACATCATTTCCTTCAAAAATAAAAGCTCTACAGTGTTACTTGTCAGTGCCCCTGATGCAAATAGAGCAATGTTTGATTACCTCAGGGCGAGAATTTATCATACTATTTCAAGTTAGATCTTATTACCTCTTATACCTTTTTTTGAGCTGAGCAGCCCATTTATTTCTTTGTATGTCGTATCTTAGTGCTTTTCCAGGCATGGAGAGACTCAACTACTGAATCTGACTTAGAACATTGAGTGGACTTCCATGTGCATTTAGAGTGGTGTTCCAAAGAAATAGACATGTACCCTGGTATCTTCGCACAACATTGCTCAATTTCAGCCAAATCTGACTGATACACAGGTCTTAAAAGCCTTAAATCCCAAAAGAGGAATAAGGATCAGTGACTAGCTGACCACTGATATCCCATCTGTACCTCCACTGATGAAACCACTGAGCAAGCACAATCCTCAACCCTTCTAATAGAAGGAATCAGCTGGCTGGTTGTACAACTGTTGCACAGACAGAAAATATGGTGGGTGGTGGGGGAAAGGAGTTTCTTTTTTGGTATTGGCCAGGTCTAAAGGATGCTGTTATTTCCTGTGCTGGAAGAATGTGCAGGAGAGCCAAACTTTACATCATCAAACCTCATTAATTTCAGTTACTCAGCTTTAATTTAGCATCCTCACAAAGTGACTAAAACATAACCCAGTCAACTGATTGTATGTACACAGGAGGTGGAAACCTGGGAGAGGGAAAATTTTAAAAGGGATGTTCCTGTCAGTGTAACATAGTCCATATTATGACACACAGCTGAGTCAACGGTGCTGAAAACCCAAGTTCCCTCCTCCTTATCTAAGCAAACAACTGGCAAGGTGACCTCTTTGCTAGACGACGCAGCACTGCTCTGAGTACCTGGGTGGCCCCAAGAGACCTCTTCCAAGAGTTAGGATTTGCCTAAGGCTATTCTGAGTCCCAGGGATGAATATCATGGAGTCTGCTGAAAAAGTGACATATAGCAACTCGCTCCTCACAGCTTAAACCTCTTGAAGTTGTGGACATTGTCCCAACATTTATCTTTAACTAAAATGCCAGGCCTGTGGCTTACACTGGACTTACGCCAAAACTGTTCTTTGACAGAACTTTAATGTCCCCCGTATCCTTGGAGAAACTAATCATTTCATTATCGTTTCATCAAAAACAATAACATCATAACATAATTGTTTCATTAAAAGATGTACTTGAAATACAAAATAAAGAGAAATCTGTTGATGATACACACTTACACAGGAATGCACATATCCAAATGGGATGACGGATAAAAACACAGTCTTACAAATACCATTTTACAGCTGTAGTCTGCTGAAAAAACATTCCTCTCAGAACCAACAACTTTGCATTCTAGGTATTTCTTGAAAACTGCATGGTAATACACAGAACATCTGCTGATATCACAGTAATTTGAAGAAAAGGAAGAAGCAATAATAAGTCCTTCACAGTACATCAGATAACATGGTAAGTCAAATAATAGACAATATTTATGATTAAATTAATTAACTGTACCTTGAAAAATAGCGGCTCCTCAGGAAGGGGGCTAACAGGGAGGGAGGTTGTGCTACTAGCTGGACTCATGTCCGTACTCTGAAAGAAAAGCACACAGGAGTTTGCATTTCCAATCAAGTTCTATGGACAACTTTTTACATTTCGGGGTGGACAGGAAGGGGGATGAAAGAGCTTGAAAACAACACTGAAAATGCAACAGAATTAGACTGACAACTGCAACCTGTAATTTATTTGCTTGTAATGAGTTCAAGTGTTTCACTAATTAGTAAGTATTCTGCATTTTCTTTATTTTGAATGAACTCCCAATTCAATGACTGAAATGCATGCACAAGTACACAAACATACCATTCATATTTGCTCATATAGGAAAATTTATTCATCTTGAGAAAGCTATGACATAAAATTTTAATTATTTTTGGGATCATCCAATGGTATATTAGAAGGTGATATTAAAAGAAAAGCAATATACTGCAGGACAGTATTTGGTTTGATGTTTACAAAAAGATCCCATTCACATGAGTCAGTACACCTTACAAACAAGCACTAATATACGAAAAGAAACAACGAAGACCAAAGCTATTAATGAAAATAATTCAGTACACTTCAAGGACCTCTCAAGTCAAAACGCTTGAAAGATTGACCTAGAACCCCACTCTCTTCAGACAGTATTTCAGTAACCTGTTGGTTAGCATAGTTACTATTTTTACAGATGAGACAGATATTAAAACAAGTGTGTGACTCTTAACAATACAGAATGGTAATAATAACAGAAGAACAAAATCTGGAGTTTAAAAACATAGATGAACAATATCAATGGTTCTGGAGAAAACTAGAATAATGCTACTTCTTGGGGAATACGTGTCTAAGTGCTAAAATGAAAAGAAATCAACCATGACCACCAATAAAACAGAAATGAAGAATATAAAAAAAATCAACAAGTTTGCATGGCTTAGTAATGCATTCCTTTTCACAGTGTAGCACTGCAAATGCAGAATGATTTAATAAATTCAACTTGTGCACTTGACTAATCCAATACCTGGTTTTGCATCAGTATGAATCTACTCTAAGTCCTTTGATAAATCCAAATTCTGCACGTGTAGCACATTGCTCCACCCAGTAAGTTCTAACAGTTCATTCATCAGAAGATGTTTATGGAGGGACACTGCATTTTTCTGAGCCAAAACCAAAATTTTGGGTACGAAATCCCTGTGTCAAATCCAGAACAGGGCACAGAGACTTCAAAGTTAACATGTACTGAGAAAATTTGAGTTTAATTAGATACGCGTGAGTTACACCACAGCTGAAAGAAGAGACGACAGTTACTTGCTAAATAAAAGGGATGCAATTAAATGAGAAAGAAAGGGGCCATGGCAATCATAATCTAAGAGAGAGACAGGTAATTTATAACCCACGGAACACAGAGATGATGTTGAAGAATAAAGAGAGACCACAGCATGTCAGAAAGCCAGTATCTTTGTAGAATCCATCATATTCAGAAACATTACAAATTTCAACTCAGACTCCTGCACCTGATCATCAAGAAAACTGGTCAATAATATTTACAAAATGAAGTGAAACTTAGCTGTTTTACATTAAACATGGAGTGCAGACAAAACAGGACACCTCTGTGGGAATGTTCTGCCACAACTGCCAGCAGCTCAGCTGAAGACAACTCGCCTTTTAATTTACAAAGAATAGAAAATAAACTTGGGGGTGTGGGGGGAAATCAAGCAGCTGCTTTCCACACCAAATTGAATGCCCTAATCTGTAATTAGAAGTGTGCAGGAGGGCAGTCCCATCTTTAAGCATTGAAACAGCATCACTACAAAAATCTGCAAAGCATGAGCTGCAAGTTGTTCAGGGACAAGCTGGAATCTAAGGAAGGTTTAACAGCACTGAGGATGACGCTGCTGCTGCTGTCACAAAACGTCTCAGGGCACATCCATAGGATGGCCTCAGGAAAACATCAGCTCTTCCATGATGAGTGGCCAGGAGCCAACCCAGGTCTGATGTCACACTGATGTGGCACCGTGCCTGAACCAGAAAGGCTGTTGAGAGTGGGGGCTGTAATTAGGAGGGGCACCACAGCTACATGGCTTCTGGAGTGAAAATAGTTGGAGTCTGGGCAGACAGGAGCACTGGCAGAAGAGCCTGTGTCTGCCTAGAGCTGTCCACATACCCATGCTCTCAGTGGCCCCTCCAACACCTTCAGTAATTTTCCTCTCTAAGGAAAGCAGAGCAGTAACTGTGCCTGTGTAAATTAATTAAACCCAGTGGCACTAACACAGTTTATTATAGTGGAGAATTGAGTGAGACAGTACCAAAAGGGTTGTTTCTCGAGCTATTAAAAAACCCAAACCCCTACAAACTAATCACTGCTATGAAAGATGTTGATAGCTTGCCCTCCTGAAGCGATGTACTAAGAATCTCAAACACCACCATGCTCCCCACTTAAATTTTCTCTCTGTGGTGTGTTTATCATAATCACACTTTGCAGTCTAAAGCTCCCTATACATATTAAAAAAAAAGAATCACTGTGAGGAATTTACTCAACAGGGACTTTTTATTTGATGTTGTCTAAACCAGTTGTGTTCTCATAAAAGCAGCCACTCAAGTCCAGCATAAACCTGATAGGTTTTAGTTATAAATTAACCAGAAGATGCTATATCATTAGGCTATAATTATATCTTGTAAGTCATCAAAAATGCTAAATAAACACAATTTGTATCTTAATTCAAAATACTAGACAAAAGTAGGACATCTAATTTGCAGTACTTTGCTGTGCAACTATCATTTTAATATGTATTTTTTATGCACAAAATGCACAGCTGGGCTTTGTTGACTGAGCCTTTTCCATGTGTCACTGGAAGCCTCTGAGTTTACCAGAGGGCAGAAATTTGCACAGCTTTAGTCACCTAAACTACATTTTCAAAATATCTGAATACCAAGCAATTCAAGTACTGCTCAGAACAACAGTTTAGAAAAATACCATCTTGCCCATGCCAAAAAAACCTGTGAGAATTTCTCTCAGTTCTTTTAGACCATTTTTTAGTTTGGAACAGGCTGCTAATATCCAGAAAACTGACATTATTAGAATTTTGCCAATAATTCTTCCATGGTTACAAACATCAATGCTCAAGTTTTATTCTAATTTCTAGAATCAGTCGAAATATACATCATCCTTATTGTGCAATTGAGCAGGTACCTTGGAGTCACTGATAGGCCATGCTAATCATTTATCCTTGGAGAGCAATGTTAAAAATGTGATCAGGAAGTTTCCTGATAATGAGGCGAAGGAAGAAAACAAGCCTAAGAGAACAAACTTTTCCCATTTCTACGTCCATTTTGGAGATCCGAGGCCAGCATCTTGTTTGAGGGCAAATTCCCATCATTTGAACTAGATGAAAGTGGCTATTTCTGGAGCTGTTTTAAAGTAGTTACCAGCTTGGTTTTATTTCACTTGTCTCTACCTTCCTCAAAGCAGAATGTTTCACAAACCTACATAACAATGTAAATTGTCTAACAGAAGATTAGAGAATGTAGTCAGTGGTTCTCCAGCAACACAGAAGATCAGGTATGTGCACACTGTTAAAAACATGCTCCTTTGAAAAGGACTTTTCCTTTTGAAGAGTCATCTTCAAGTCTTCAGCAACTGTTCTTTAAATGAAAGCAGATTCACTTCATAAGTTCAGATTTTTCTTGCTACAAGCCCTTGCCTTTAATCTGATGTTCTTTAGGAAGTGGCCTATAGATCAACCTCCGTTAATTGTGCCATAAAATAAGGACCATCCACCGACAGAAGCCAATTTAATTTGCTGCAACTGCTTTTCAACAGGAGTAAACACTGCAATGGTAGCTGGCAGACACTGACTTCTCAGGAGATCAGCATCGCAATTTATTGATCTAAGAAGTTAATACTGACAGAAAAAACCTTCAGTGGATATTAGAGCTAGAGATCCAATAAATCTTTATAATAACTGAAGAAAAGACAATCTGTGTACTTTATAGCTTTTTCTAAGGGGTAGTGGATGAATGTTGAACTGACTTTGAGAGTGATAGTTTTAGTTGTATCATAAGTTATGTCAGAAAATATAATTTTATAATCTAGAAGTTGAATAGAACTAGGAAATTAAATAAGCGCAGTCAGCAAGCTCAGTAGTGACATTTTGATATACTGAGGGTAATCAAAGACCTGCAAATGGATTTATTAATGGGTCTGCACAGCATCTTTATGAAATATTGTACTTAAATATCATTATCCCATTTTATTCATGGAAGTGAAAAAGAAGGGAAAGTGATTTGCTCAAAGCTATGAAGGGAGGTTAAAAACAAAGACAGTATCAGAAACCCAGTTATTCATCCAGGGTGTGCAATGCTCTCCTACACACTTTCGGAGTGCTCTGATGTCTGTAATTTCTGTATTATTTAATGTCATGAAGAGGTTTTGCTCATACATATACTTCTTGCAAATAAATTTTCTATAAACAGTTGAGGCCATAAAAATGAAAATTAGTTTAGATAAAAAAATAGTAGGCACAGGATAAAAGCTTTCATCTCCCACCCTGTATCAGGTTTGAGTAACTTCCCCCACCATCTCCCACCTCTCTCACTAACAACAGAGTGAGAGCTTCCTTAAAATGTGTTTTCTAATACCTATGAATACAATTCAGGTGGTTATTTATAAATCCATGTCAGGTCCCTTTCCTTAGAAGATATAGTGAAATATCCTTACTAATTACCAATGCATGCAATTAACAGCTGAGACATTTAAGTATTATTTTCCAGTATTTGCCTGGAGCTTGCTGCTCCCGTAGCTTAGAAGGCTGCATGGGTTATGCATGTGACCTGAGTTACAGTAGCTCCCATTGCAGAGGTGAAGCATAAATTACAGCTGCTACTGTGTCTTGCTACCTCTTTATATGCTACATGAGGTACGGAAAGCTGAGTAAGTTGTCAGTGGTTCAATTACCTACTGATTGTCAATCAGCAATTAGTACACAGGCGTACAGATTAGTCCTGATTCCTCTTTCAATCTCAGCAAAGCCAATCACCTGGGGAAGCTGGGAAATGCCAGTGGGAAATTTCACCTCATAAAAGATAAGATGCTGGTCTGTCACTTATCAGCATTTGTATGTCCAGTACTATTTATTTTAGAAAACTCTGAATTTTCAGGAAGTCTGTTAAATCTAATACTTAGGACAATATTTTTCTTCCACCAAGGAGGGGTTAGTATGAAGAATATTTTGTTGACTGTTAATTATTTCCACTTTGAAAAATAGCTGGAAAGATGCTCTTTCAACCTTCTAATTAGGCTAAATCAATTTAAAAGCCCATAATCAGCAAGTAACAAAGCGCACACGGTTTGTTGAAGGGCTACTGTGTTTGAAATAGTTTAGACTCAGATTATATTTTCACAGTTTTATATTTAATATAAACTTAATTTACTCAAATATTTAAATTTACCTAGTTACCTATCCCTCTTCTCCTTATATTAATTGCAAAATTGTAAGAACACCAAAGCACAAGGCACAAATTACTATTATTATCTGTTTTTCAGTTTCTAAAATGGCAATATGAAATTCTTTAACATAAAAATAATTTGGTAGCTAGGACAACACCTTATTAAACATTTTGAAATTTGTAAAGGAAGTAGAAAGCTGAACTCTTGAGAACTGTAGGTTGCTGGCTTAAAACTGAGCACATATGGGGGGAAAAGACTCTGTTTTTATAAGCACAGAAATATCACGTTTCTTACAATAGACAATGACATGTATATCATTACATAACTAATACATTCATTTAACAGCAAATATATCTTCCTTTCTGCTCTTTATTTTCACCTGGATTTTATCTTGCTCATCCTCCCAGTCTGTCTTTTCTCCCTGCTTTCCTCCACAAAACTCGTAATAAACAGAGACACAAGTTTCCTTGTTAGACAACTTCCTGCCACGGAGAGGTTATGTGAAGGGTCCATTAATATGTAGGAGAAAACCACTTCTACCTTCCCAACAGCAAATTCACCTCAAGTTAATCTCTAAAAATCCCCTTCACTTCTATTGCAAGCAGAATCTAATTTCAAAACTAATTTGGACAATGACTTTGGGGTTAACATCTCTTTGAGAGGAGACCCGCAGGATCACCGATGACTGGCGCGCTCTCAGTTGGGACTGCTACCATGACACATGACACTAAATGCAACTCCAGTCATACTTCTATCCTAATGAAAACCAGGGGGTTGCTTTCACAGATGCAAATGCTTTGTTGACAACACAGTGGAGAACTGATTTCCTTGAGCAAAACTCTACTCCCTCTCCAGTTTCTATTGTTTCTTTCATACTTCATTGACTATACTATCCAGCCTTGACATTTTGTTATTGTATATTCCTCACTAATAATATCACATAAAATCAGCTTTCTCGACTCTTTCAGCAGGCAATTGAGAGAACCAAGTGCTCTCCTGGGATTTTAATCTGCAGGCTGCCTATTTCAATTGCTTTTCTTTCCTTGCAGGAGATCTTTCAGGTTCAAATGCACACATTTTTTTTCCTCAAACTGCTTTCAGCTTTGTAGAAAATATGACGGTTGTCTCTCACAGTAGGTTCAGCGTTTTGTTTTTAACTCTAGTCATAAAGACTCTTTCTTTCTCCAAAGCCTGCATCACAGCACTCACAGTAACTACCTGATACTCCACAGCACAGTTTGAATCTGAAAGAAAATGTCTGGTCTGCATCCACTCAAAGAAGAGGCTATCAGCACAGGATCTCTGGGCCTTCTCAAACCTCTACATCTTCCCTGCACAGAGGTCCACTGTTTTCCTGCACTTCCAAATAAAGCACTTAGAACAGAACTAATCAATTACTCAAACTCAGAAGGGTCAAATCGGGTAACAGAAGCACAGACAGTGCTTTCACCTAAATGAAGACAATGTCTCATAATATCGACAAAACTTATTTTTTAAATCTGAACATGATGAAGTCAACCTGACTTTCATTAATAATTTGCTGCTCAGTTGTCCAGTTGCTTCCTAAGTTTATTTTCCTTTGTAAGCATCATGGACAACTTTGCCAGATTTTCACAACAGTGTTTTAATCTGTGGCTATGTTTTATTTTTCTGTGATTCCCAAAAAAGATTCAGATGCCTTCAATTGCTATGCATTTCACTTAGGTTTTAACAAGCTATTTTGCACTTCCTAAATGTTGTGATTGCAATTATTCTCACTTCTTCATCAGTTCTCAGAAGGGTTTTTACAATTTCAGTATGGAACCACTCCTGACAGGGCATTTTAACTTATTTAGATGCAGTGGCTTCATTCTCAAAACTGTCTTGAATTACCCAATAACAGCTTAAAGGAAACATTCTAAACATCTGTATGTATCTGCTACTAAATCAAGGAAGACAGGCTGTGTGGTTTTTTCATACTACAAGAAAAGAAACGTGACATTTTACAATTTGAAATACATTTTTCCTGGCTGCAGCACTTCTTCTGTATAATGATGATAGAAGTAAAAGAGTAAAAAATTAGTAGGTAACTTTTGCTATGTTATTTGCTTCACAGTGTTTTCAACAGTAATGTTCTTTAATGACTTTTGAAAGTTGAATCTATGTAATATAAGGCAATATTTCATCTTCTATAATGTAGAAATTCTGACTAGCACAGAGTTTCTAGAATACTAAGCTTGCTTTTTAGTTTAGGTAGCAGATTCTACAGTGGAGTTGGCCAAGGCAGAACAAAAATTCCTTGATTTTGTAAATTCCTGGTATGCTGAGTTTTCACCTTCACACATCAGCTTTCATTCTTGAGGGAAGGATAAAGGGTAAGGAACAACAGGAACTTCAACTCCCACCCCGTCAGCCTGTTCAATAGAAACTACCCCAACTGCAGTAAGCTCTCCGCAGTCCTTCCAGTTGTTCTACTTCCCTTTTCTTCTTTCTACTTTCCAGAGCAAATCAAGATCTTCCTGTGCTGGGACCTCAGAGCTGGATGCAGCACTGCAGGTGTGGTCTCACCAGAGCAGAGGGGCAGAATCCCCTCCCTCACCTGCTGGCCACGCTGCTTTGGATGCAGCCCAGGACACACTTGACTTTCTGGGCTGTGAGTGCACATTGCTGGGTCATGTCCAGCCTTTTATCTACCAGCACGCCCAAGACTGTCTTTAAGACTGTCTGCTCTTTCTTATCTCTTACTTTACTTGCACAGGATCTCCTACTCCCATTTCTCCCTCTCCTGCACCCATTCCATCACCAACACTGGCCCTGTTGTGCCATCCATCTGAACCTGAAAGTATTCCCATCTTCTCTACCTTTCTCCCTTCCTTTGGCCAACATCCACCCCTTTCAGTCTGTATAGGGGTTAATACATATATTAAAATACATCTAACATATCTAGAGAACATATAGTGTACATATAGTGTATATATATACTTAGATACAAAAACACACACAAAATTGAATCTTTCTGTAGCTGCTGTGATGCAGCTGCCATACATTTCGCTTGCTACTGAAAAAATACATGCACAGTGAAGCTGGTCAAATAATGAATGTGTGAAATATTCGTAGGGTTTTTCTACAGTGAACCTTAATTTTGACACAACTTCTCAGCCTCAGGCTCTGTGAAGTCTGGGGAGGCCAAGCTACATTGTTTAAGAAACTGATATCATTTTCAAAGGAAGAGAGGAGTTAAAAGCTGCTGTACTAGTACTTAGGAATTGCATTATTGTTATTTTTGGAGCCCTCAGCTGAGCTGGTTTTTTTTATTTTTATGTTTTGCAATAGAATTATATACTAAATTTGCTGAGATATCTGAATAGCATTTTATAAAGCCATTAGCAATAAAATATTCATTTTTCATTTATATTATGTCCAGGAATACAAATGAGCATAATTTCTTCCTACCCTCCAACATTAATACGGAAACTAGGGAGAAAAATTGAACGTACCTTTCACATTCATTTAACTACAATAAAATATAAAGAGCCTTTCAAACGAAAAACAATTTAAAAATAATAATACTGTCTGTTTTCTTTGGAGGTATTGTTACAGGCATCTCCACTACTGTATTTATATATTTTATTCTTTTTTTCTAGTTTTGTAATTCCACAAAGCAAGGTTAAGGTACTGGGCTCATTCACCGTGTGATAAATCAGTATTCCGTGAAACAGCTTTGGTAAAACTACAAAAATAAATCAGCAAGAGACTAAGGAAATGAGGAGGTATGTTAACAAACTCCTAGGCTCATGCTACAGGCTAGGAGTTTATCCATACTCACATTATGCCATGGAGCAGTTTGCACTCTGGCTTATCTGATGGCAACCTCTCTGCACGGCTCCAGCCAGTTACTTTTATCTGCTCCTTCTCCCCTCGCATCCACCACTATGATTTTAGCTCTCAGCAGCTGCTGCTGCTTACAGGAATCTCTGTAGGCTCAGTTATGGTAAAACAGAAGCTTTCCTTGGCAGAGTTGTTGCATCTTTCCCCGCTCGGCACCACAGAGGTGATGGCAGGTGCTAACACCTCCTGGCTGCTGCCCAGAGGCCCTGTGGTTGTTACTGCTGCCATCCCTCTTATAAGCAAAAGCTGGTGCCCCGTCTTCTTCCTAAAACCCTCAAGAACTCCAAAAGAAACTGACATCCGAAAGCATACAAAACAATTCCCTGAGAGATCACAGGCAGCAGAAATACCCTGGGTTTAAATGATGTCCACCAGCAGAGCTGGCCTGAAAAGCCTGGCTCACAATTATTCCTGTCGAACTCTAGCTCTTATCCTACTGCTGCTCATATCCTACTCTCAACATTTCAGGAGTGGGAAGTTCAATACAAAAATTTCACCAGTCTGCTTTTTCATGCCTCTTGAAGTTGGGGCAATTTACTGTGTCTGCATCAGATATTGCATACAAAGGACAATCTTGAAAAGGAGGCTGCTCTGAGAATAGAGGTAAATAGTTTTTGCACTGAGATACAGGAAACAAACAGATAAAATATAAGAAATTTTTAGCACATACACTGAAGATGCAAAAACATACTTGTGGAACATTGCATTTTCAACAAAAGAAATCAATATTGAGGAAATACTAAAATCAATATTGCCCAAGCCTATCTATTTTATTGTAACTTCCAGTTAATAGCCACAGACCTTTTTTGCCCTAAGTCCTGTGTCAATCAGAGCACATGATGACGGCCTTTAAAAGCTTCTCGGTATTTTTTTTTTTTTTAACATACAGTACTCATATTGCAACACTGGGACATTGCAAAGGGTCTGGAAGCTGCCCACATACGATCAGACAAAAATTCTGCAGACAGGTTTCAATCTTTTCTAGTCTAATGCCTCCATTTCTTTCACTCAGTTCTGATTACTCTTCAGCCGTATAAAGTCTAAATGGTTTCTGTATTAAAGGGCAATCGACCGCTGCCCAGAAGCAGTTTTAATCCTTGTCCTAAGCAGAGATACAGAGTTCAGTACCAGGAGCTCTGGAAAATCTTATGTTAAATAAAACCCTGTTAACACACATTTTTAAAAAAGAAGAATTTGCAACTTTTACTAATGGCTCTTAAAAACAAGACATTAACAGTGAATACAAATGACTTTTACATCACTTTTCATTCGCTTGTTTTCTGCAAATTAGAGTGTGTCATAGCTAGAATGCAGCAAAAAAAAGATAAAGCCCTGTTGTAGCTTTTTAACAGATGCAAGCAAAAATCCAACAGAAAATCATTTAAGTATGGTTTCCCTGAAGGAAGATGAAAATTCTCATAGGAATCTCACTGAATGCTTTAAAAAGGTTTTAGGCAGATACCTGCAGTAAAAAATACTATGTTCAAGGAAGCTACTTGCAGGTATATATTTTTCTGAGGATTTCTACAAAATCAGACAAAATAAAAAACAATTAATACTATTATCCCCATCTGTTTACCACAAGTTTCCTAAAACAGAAGTAGTTTGTTTTTAAAATGTCATTAGTAACTGTTTTTTAAAATGCCACTAGGCTCCAAGCTGCAAGGTGTGATCGACGCACTGGAAGGACAGGATGCCATCCAAAGGGACCTGGACAACCTCGAGAAGTGAGCCCGTGGGAACCTCATGCAGCTCAAGAAGGCCAAGGGCAAGCAAGGTGCTGCACCTGGACTGGCACAGCTCCTGATGGCATCACAGGCTGGGGGATGGAGCAATAGAGAACAGAAAAGTTGAGAGAAGTGGGTTTGTTCAGCCTAGAGAAGGCTCCAGGGTGACCTCACTGTGGCCTTTCAGTACCTGAAGGGGGCATAGAAGAAAAATGGGGACAGACTTAAGCAGGGGTTGTTGTAATAGGACAAGGGGTAATGGTTTTAAACTAAAAGAGAGTAGATTTAGCTTAGATACAAGGAAGAAGTTTCTTTCTGTGGAAGTGGAGAACCACCGGAACAGGTTGCACTGAGAGGTGATGCCCCATCCCTGGAAACATTCAAGGTCAGGTTGGATGGGGCTCTGAGCAATCTGATCTAGCAGATGATGTCCCTTCAACTCATTGCAGGAGATTGGACTACACGACCTTTAAAGGGTTTGGTTTTTTCCCTTGAACATGGGGTATCGCAGAATTCCAGATCTTCAAAAACACGAGCACAGGCCTTCAACAGATTTGTGCAGCAGTGACTTATACCCAACAGTCACAAATTTAAGTTACTGATGTTCCTGCTTCGCAAGCCATTTCAAGCAGATGAAGGGTACTGCCTGCATGGAGTGTCATGTATAAATGGGGCCGGAAATAGTGAATAATAAAGTTCAATTTATGGAATCAATGGCAATGGAAAAATACAAGGGAAAATTATGCAGAGAAAAAATGTAAAAATGCAAAAATGCATGAACATCAAAATAGCATTGATAACTTTATTTTCTATTTTCTATTTTGAGCATTATGATCGCTTCTGCAGTCTAATTTGAATTTATTTATAAATAAAGCTGATTAATGCTTTATAGTATAAAATGAATTCAAATTTCAATTCTTATGATAATTTAAATACTTTTCAAGAGAAACATGTTTTTCTTGAGCTGCTTCTCATTTAAATCTGTGCCTCAGGTGCACAAATATAACCTTTATCTTGCACCACTTGTATAAGCAAGGCTAAATTAATCTGTGAGCCAAAGCCAGCCAGTTCTTCCAGGACTAAAGTATCTTCTCCCCCACGGACTGTGCAGGCAGGGAGCTGCTACTGCAGTTAGTCAGGACATGAACATACACAGAGAATGATCTGTTCTGCTCTAACTTTCCACAAGAAAACTCTTCACACAATTGCCAGTGTGAAATATAACTAAACTATTTTAAAACTGGAAGAAACTCGCTGCTCTGTAAATGCAAATTGTAACTGTGCAGTAAGCACCTCCTCTGGATAAAACCCAATTTTTTTCCCCCCCTCATGCTGTACATTTATAAAGCAAAATAGGGAAACTGGAGATTTGAAAAGGTCAGAGCCTTTTGTACATCATCATGCAATTCTCCAGCTAAGAGTATGGTATTCTTAACAATTCAGCCTAAGGTTTGCTGAGTGATTATTACCAGAATAATTTCTAAAAATAGCATCAATTGCTAGATGCTGTGAGGAAAGAGAAAAGGGTGTGATTGCTGAAAAACAAGCCTGAAAAAAAGAACTTATGTCTTTTGTGCGTATTTTGACACAAGCTTTTAAGAATTTGACTTGCTGAATTTCAGCTGCCTACACAAAGATACACCACTCATTTGATACATTATGTTTAAAGAAAACGTTCCTTATTTTTACATGTTTTGTGAAATATGAAGTCTCAGGTTTTTTTATCCTAAGCGTACTAAAGAATAAAGTTCAACATAGCATGCTGAGTAAAAAATAATAAAATACTGTGTTGCTATAGAAGTCTCAGAAATTGAGGACAAAAGTCACATCTCTCAGATTTCAAGAGTATATTAAATATTAACAGTATTTTGCATAAAATACAGTATTATTTTTCATGCATTAAGAAGTCACAGAACAAATCTGAAAAACCACACACCTCTCAAAAAAAAAGATTTGCCCTAAAACTCAATCAAGAGCCAGAATGAATTGTCTACTCTTTGTTTATTCTTTATGAAGAATGGGTGGGAGCAGGCTTCTAATGTTGCATGATTGTCTTGTGAAAACAAATCACTTCTCGGATGTGTTTTTGAAGGCCAGCAGACAAGAACAGAGACATTTTGTTTCTGGTTGCCAGGGGATACAGAAGACCGTTTTCACACAGTGAATCATCACCGCATTTGAAAAATGGCGTTAGCAGAAATTTCTCTCATGTGCAGATTTCTCTTTCTCCTTCTCACCTTCTGCAGTGTTCCTGCAGTGATCTACCGTCCTGGTGTAAGGTGACATACTGGGGGGTTTTTAATTTTGAATAATTATCTATCCCCATGGCATTTACAAAGAATAAACTGCCATTAGCAAGTCCAAAACTTAGAAGCACGATTATACAGGGGCTGAAACACACCTTTGGAACAACGAGTTGTGTCATTCACTATCCATTCAATTCTATAATAATGTATACATGCAGAGTAACATTTGGTATAACTAAAGTCTCATATGACATGAATTTTCCCCCAGTTACATGACAACAGAAGACTTTACAAACAATGGGACAGCAGTATCCAATAATTTACTCTACTCCAGAGGTTTCAGTCAGCATTCTGATGTGTGGGTTTTGTGAAAATCCTCTTGCACACCACATATGGGGGCTTCCATAAAAAGCAACATCAGCTGCACTTAATTTCCATTGAGCAATAGAAACTTGGAGGAGGGAAGGGAAGCCTTCAAAAGATAGTTCTTTTCATGTCAAAGAAATTATGTTAGACTGAAAATAAACTTTGCAGCTTACTAAAGGACTGAGTCAATAAGACAGCTCTTGAAAAACATCTCAGTAGTATACCATCAACGACAATTTTTGCATCTGACTTACATTAGTAATTCTGTAGATTTTATGTATTTTAAGAAAGATAAATACATTTCAGTATGCAAAAATTAATAGGAAAGTCATTATTATATCTTTATCAGTTCAGCTGATGTCTGAACTGTTTGCTGTGATGTGCTCTTGAAATGAAGAATCACTCAAAAGAACTGAAAACTAAAGCATTTTACTAGCACATTTTCGTAAGAGGGCGAAAAATCAGGAAGCCAAATACAGTGGCATCCTAATGGTGTAATTGATTCCAGAGTAGTGCACATAATTAATTTCAGAAGTACACTGCAAGATAAAGTTAGGATGGATTGATAGCAGGGCAATAAACAACATTACATGTGGCTGTACAGGGGGTTTATCTCTGAGCCCACTCAGATTTAGCTTCAACAAAACAAGAACTGGCTGTAGAAGATTATGAAATCTTCAAGTTAACCTTTTATTTGACAGATTAATGTAGTCAGATGAGATAATTCAGTGAGGTGTGAATGAAGCAGAAAAGGACACCGATGTGATTGATTGCATCCAACAGTGTGCAGCAAGAGAGCCAGGGCATTCTGTACTGCAGAAACCACTCAAGAGTCAGAAGCAGGAGGGACGAACACCCAGTGATGCCAAAAAGGACAAGACTTGAAGAAGAATGTCCTGGCATATGTGGCTGGCAGGCCTAAAATAGGGGGAACGGAGCAAAGTTTTTTGAGTGAAGGAGATGAAGGATGGACTTGACAAAAGGCTGATTGGAGAAGCAGCAGTCTAAGTACAGGATTCTCCTTAAATCTGAAAGAAGCCATTGAAGCGGTCCCAGGGTTATCTACAGTTACTACAGAAGATATTAAAACAGGCTTGTGTTGTGACAAGTAAGGCATGGAAGAAGCTGGGGAGAACAAGGAGTAGGAAGTATTTACATTATGTTTTCTGTAGAATGCTAATCAAAACACAGGGGGCTGACTGGTGCAAGTGGGGAGACTGGAGAATAGGAACAAGTGAGGATCTTGATATGGCCTAAACAAATAGCCTGATGGAAGTTACAAAGGAAAGGAACCCTTTGGAAGAGGGAGGTAGAAGAAGGTATTGCACAATTTCTTCTCTGAAGGGGGAAAAGAACACAAAGAAATAAAGCAACACAGCACCCTCAGTACTACTTGGTTTGTTCCAGGAATGGACTTCTTGAGTTTCCCAGCGTGCTACACAAAACACAATCTGAGGCCAAAAAAAAAGAAAGAAAGCCATACAGGAAAAAAGAAAAGTCTCGCTATTCCTATCCCAATAAAAGATTTCTTGTACAATTTCTTGTGTGTGTTCTAATATGGCTTTTGTATGTAACCATAGGCCTGCTAGATCTCAAAATAGAATAAAATAACCAAAGAGTGGCAAAATAAAATAAAGATGAAGCACTAAAATCTGTTTGAGACACTAGCAAGTAAAAAGGATAAGATAATTTCATGTGCTTACAAATTAATACAAAGAAAGCCAAACCAAACAAAATTAGAACAGACTACATCAATTCAAGTGTTCTTCACCTTGATCAACAATGTTTTTGACTAGGGAAAAAAACCCCTATGGTTGTGTCTCTATCTATCCATCCATCCTCAATACACATACACAAGTACTTAAGCTGCACTCTCCAATGATGTTTAACAAAGCAAAAGAAGTGCTTTCACTTTCCTGCAGGAGCACCCTGTAAGACAGATGAAAAGAGAGTTAAGATATGTCTTGTGAGAAACTTACAGTGCCCAGTGCAATACAAATGCAATTAACCAGGTAATTCGACTGATTTCTTTTCCCAGCAGAGTTCACCGTTTGTTTTTTTACTCTCAGATAATGCATTGATATTATACGCAAACCACCTAATTTGTAATACATTGAAGACAATATTTTCTCTAAACCCCAAAAGGAAGCGAAATGTCAATTTAAGATCAAAAAGTCTATTAGAGAAGGAAATGGAAAGCAGAAACCATGATAATTATTTGTTTAGTTATTGATGTATTTAACAAAATAAACCTAGTAAGAGCACAAAACAGAAAAATACCAACAAGTATCAAGTAAAAGAGCTCTTCATGGTCTTGCAACATAATACTAAACTTACATTAGACAAGTTCCCTGTTTCATTTATATGGTTTTGTTCTAACAGCTGAAGGGGAAACATGTAAACTAAAGACCTTACAAATGCTGAAAGATTTCAGTTTGTCTTACTGATTTGGCAGGCACACAATTAAAGTTACTCACATGTCTGCACTTAATTGTTTCCAAGATTAGGCCTCCGGGTACACACAAGACAGCTTGTAATGACACCTACAGGCAGCCTGCCAAATGTTTTCCATTTTAAAGAATTCCTCTGACCTTTTCTTCAAAGCTTTCATGCACACCCTCTTCTCTGTAGATCTTTTATATTTAGTTCAGAAAACAGCCTTGAATTGAAGAAGTGACTTTTGTCTCAAGAAATCTTGCTGAGGTATAAACCACTTTAAAGTACAATTTCACTACACTTTTTTCACATTCCTTGAGAAAACGTTGGCAGTCTACCTAAAACACTAGCCCATCAAAACAAAACCCAAAATATTTAGCTCATAGCACTACTGAAATACTATTGTGTGCTACTGAATCCATAAGGGAAGAGCTGTGAGCTGTCAGTGGGAGTAAACTCTCCATTTGCTGTAACATACAAACCATTTTCTACCAGGACATAAAGAACTTTCCACCTGAATTGAACCACAAAATGAAATCTATGGACACAGAAAAAAATTCCTTAAAACAAAATTTTAAGACACCACACCTAAATTATATGGTCTGACATGTGATCTTTATCACCTAAAGCTGTAGTAGCACATACCAGATGCTACACCTACTTACAAGCAAAATATTCAGGACAGTCATTCCATCAGGTTCAAACTGTCAAACTGTTTACATTTCAGTTGTGCTTCCTGACTGCTGATGTAGCTGAGAATCACAGACGTGTGGGCAACTGCTGTGAGAGCAGGCAGGAGATGCAGGAAATTTCTGAGAATTGCACATGACATGTACAGGACATTGGAAGCAAAATGTGCCCGCTCTATCTGCCAGAAGAGTTATCAGTCCTTATCTGGTGGGATATATAATATATTTTCTGATGCACATCTGGGAACTTGGGAGGAAATTCCCTGAAGATGAAGTGCTACAGCAGTTCCTTGTGAGTTGGCATGGAAAGATGCCAAAGCAGCTTTCAGTTTGAAGAGCAGCCCAGGAAAAGGCAGCCATGCACTGGAGATCCCCTGTGCCTTAACACTGGTGACCCTCAGATCAACAGCAGCAAACAGAGCAGTTTTGTCCTAATGCCCCTGCTCTTTTCCTACAAGGCCACCATTCCACAAATAAAAAAGCATTTGAAAGTTAGACACCTCAACTATCTGATAATGTTCTTCAATCTCAAAATGTGAGCAAAATAAAGAAAGACTCAAGATATCTCAAAAAACATAGATTAATGTTGTGAAAACAAAAAAAAACAACCATAAAGCTTTCTTATTACAGTTTAACATTACTCAGCAGTCATTAGCTGGCTTGTTTATTCAGTGCCATGAATGTTCTTCCCTTGCTGCTCTAATATACTAAAGAGATTAACCATGACTCTTTTTCAAGATGAAAGGGGTTGCTACCAAGCCTTGTCTGTTGATCTGAAGCCAGAGAGCAATACTGCAGGCTCAGTACCTCAGTTCTGTGCTGGCTGAAGAGCAAGCTTCACCTGATACAGTAATTTTTCATCCCAAGTGACCAGCTTTCTGGAAGCATCACTGAGAAGAGGGCAAGATGCAGCAGCACAGAAAGGAAGCCTGCACCAGCAAAGTGATGGAGATGGATGGAGGCTGCTACAGACAGACCACACAGCTCAAGGTGGTTTACGTGCTCGTTTGCACGGGCAGACACAGCAACGCGTGAACATTCAGTCTGCGTGTAACAGGTATGCTAAAGCCACGGCTTCACCTACAGCAAAGGAGCCTAGAAATGGGTATTGGCACCAGTAGAGTCCTGGCAACAGCATTTCAGGTGATTAATACTGCACCTTGCCTACTCTAACCATCATCCTTGAATCCGTGAAGATTAGGCTAGAACATATAACCTTTATGCATATGCGTTTTTAAGTGCAGATGTCCATAAGCTGGTCTACATGACAGATGTGCAGGATACTAATCAACAGTTTTTAAGCTGATTTTTTTTTAAAGTTTATAGTTCACTGCATTGAAATTACAATTCCACTTAAGCAAAAAAAGCATTCCAGATGAACTGCCCCCTTAGTGGCAATGACAGGGAAGGAAAAACTGTGAAAGCATTAACAGCAGTCTGCAATCAAAATTAAAGTATGTGTAATATGTAACTTTTCCTGTATTTTCTGTATGCTTCTCAGAAGTTATGGGGATTTCTTCAAAAACAAAAGAGGTCAAGGGGAAAAACATCCAAGTTAGTACAGTAAGCCCTCAAAGCAAGTAGTCTCAAGTGAACCAGCACACATCACAGGTTTCAGAAGAGGTTTTGATGCTTTAGTATTTTTACCCTATACAAATTGCAGGGAACAATTAATTGTAAAGAAGGCAAGTTTAGAAGCAAACAGAGCCCAAAGACCTGCAAGTCTTTCTGCTTTGACTGGTTCCTCCAGAATGTCTAGCAGCCCTTCCAATTTCCTAAAATAAGATTTAGGCTCAAGTATCGATTATGTTATTCAAGCGCTTTTGGCTAGTGCCAGGGAAACAAAGAGGGTATGCGAGACATGTTGTTATCCTCATCAATGCAGATCAACTCAATCAAACTGAATAATAGCTGCTTCTGCTGAAACTGATTGAGCAAACACCTTCAGTCTGCTGCTTAGCTAACCAGCACTTACTGATTCTTGTCTGCAAGCCTTTCAGACTCAAAACCAACATCCCTTACCTCACTCACTCTGATATGGATAAAGACAGTGACACAGACATATTTTGTTATATCACAGTGGTAATTAAACCCAAAACCAATGAATTCATTTTGACAAAGGTCTATGAGGCAAAGAGTGAATAAATGGCCCAAAAATCAAAGGCTCCATTGCTGATGCAGGTCCTAATCTTGTATTTGTCAGTGTCTCAAATCAGAGCTTCACCCACACAGTCTTTTTTCACCCTTATTGGCTTTAATCACTTGCTCACAGACCACAAACAAAGCTTACGAAGCGAAATGAACCATAAGAGCAATGCAAACACATCATTGTAATATAAACACTTTCTTCCTGAAAACAACTTATTTCACAGAGGTTACAGGCTAAATTAAGAAACAGTAAAAGAGAATTAAAGCAAAGTCTATAAAGCTGGGTGGAAAAAATGACAAATACAGCAGCAGTACATGTCAACTAGGCACTATGATATTAATATACTTTCATATCCCACTATCTCCACAGGGCATTAAAGTCTTCTGTAAGATATTGGGATGCTTTGTACTGAATTTTCAAAATTTTAAAGTGATAATTAAAATTATTGTTGTCACTCTGAATAGAAAAATTAAATCACTGATATCTACCCCTGAATTGTGATGGAGCAAAAAGAACCAAAAAGAAGGGACTACAAAGCACTATAAACCCTTCATCTCCTGCTCAGCTCACAAAGCAGCTTGCTCAACAAGCAGTTAGGGAATGATATGTTGCAGTTTTCTGCACCACATATGGTGAAGAAGTTTTAAAGAGTGACAAATGTTGAGCTCCCAAACTCAAAGACATAACCCTACAAGCAGTAAAGGAGGACCATGCTGATTCTCATCACAGCAAATCCAGATACTTGTAAAGCTAACATGAAGTGTGCAGCCTTCACTTGAAATGGGTGATTAGCTAGCCTAAGCTCTTTCCAAATTAATATTGCACAATATCACAATCACACCAATTCTGTCAGGCTTTGGCATGATATTCTTCATGGTTCCTCCCAGGGCTTGGCAGTCTCTTCTCCAGCACTCGTTTCTTGTAAATTATAAAACTCCTGTTCTCCTCTCTCCGAGGACAGTCAGAGCCCTGTTCCCAGCATTCTGTGTCATGGATGTAGCAGAGCCTTTTCTCATACTCTGTTCTTATTCACAAGCAGTTCTGGTTTTTTAAAAATCCCTGTTTGCTCAGACACTAACAGTACTGAACCATTAGAGCAGAACCAAAGAGCCCAAATAAAGACTTGCAGAAACACACTACGATATATAAAAGCCATGAACTCTATTGACTTCTTAACACGACCCAAGTAGGTCTGAAAAATGTAAAGACACAAAGAGAAAAAATAAAAGTAAATAGCTTTCATTATGGGGAGTTCTGATGCCCTAGAGGCTCTCTCTCCACTGCTTTCAATTGCTGATGCTGGTCTTAAGCATTTATTAATTGTTTTGAATTTCAAGGATGGCCTGAGAGGCACAGTTTAGGTTTTTGGTGTCTTTGATGCAAATCAAAAGCACAAATATTTGGGACAGATGCTTTCAGTCAGAGATTTTTAACAAATATAGCTCATTTAAAAATTCCTTTCTCAGTGATGTTAAAGTCATTTATTAACTTTTCTTTCATCAAAATTTCCCACTATACATGTGCCACTAGTTTACCAGGAATAAATGCAATACAATTCAGCATATATGCATGCACAAAGAGTGCCATATCAAGCACAATAAAACCTCATAGTTGGGAGTACTTAGTCTGATGATTTACACAAGCCATTCCTGTCTCATGTTTAGGGATACTCATGATACAAGCTCAAGAGAAAGAGCGTGAATGAAGTCCTTAAATGCAAAACTTTACAATAAATTCCTATGGAAGAGGAGAAAGGCCTGGAGAGAAAGGCAGAATAGAAGAAAGGAAACCAAGTTCCAGAAATTTTCTAGCTTGCAGCAGAGTTCCTTATGAAAATATAGGCTTCCAGAAGGAAACCGAGCATTGATCCTTTTAATTAAACGGCTTTACTCCCAACTATCCGTAGCTGTTAATATTGTTATTAAGACTTCATTTCCCTACATCATACATCACATTTTTTAATATTTGTACTGGGACTACATGGCAAGGTTTTGGTAGCAGGGAGGGGCACTTTACGGGCTTCTGTGAGAAGCTGTCCCCATGTTGAACAGAGCCAATGCCAGCCAGCTTCAAGACAGACTCACTACTGCCCAGAGCTGAACCCATCAGCAATGCTGGTGGCACCTCTGGGATCACAGATTTAGGAAAGAGTAAAAAAGGCTGCGCAGCATCTGGAAAGAGGAGCGAGAATATCTGAGAGAAACAGCTCTGCAGAAACCAACATCAGTGCAGAAGGAGGGACAGGAGGTGCTCCAGGTGCAGGAGCAGAGATTCCCCTGCAGCCTGTGGTGAAGCCCTCAGTGAAGCAGCTGTGCCCCTGCAGCCCATGGAAGCTCACATCAGAGCAGACTTGCACCTGCAGTCCACACTGGACTACATGGAAGTTCCCTGATGGAAGCTGAAGCCTGTGAAGAGTCCACACTGAGCAGTCCACTCTTGCTGGACTGAACCCTATGAGATCAGAATCCATGCTGGAGCAATTCTTGAAGCACTGCAGCTACTGAGAAGGACTCAGGATGGAGAATTTTGTGAAGGATTGTATCCTTTAGGAGGGACCCCATGCTTGAGAAAGGAGCAGCAGAGATGAAGCATTATGAACTGATCAGAATCCCTATTCCCCATCCCCTGCGCCGCTCAGGGCTGGTGCAGGGGGAAAGCTTGAAGAGGTGAGAAGACTCTGAGCCTGTGAAGAAGGGAAAGTTAGGGGGAAGGTGTTCTCAGTTTTTCCGTGTCTCTCACTATTCTACTCTGTTACAATTAATTGGCAATGAAATAAAAGGAACTAAATTAATTTTCTCAAATCAAGCCTGTTTTGTCCCTTACAGTAATTAGTAAGAGAACTCCCACCCCTTATTTGTATCCATGAGCTTTTTCAGTGCGCATTTCTCCCCCATCATGTCCAGGGAGGGGGACTAAGAGTGGCTTGGTGGACAACTGGCAGTTAACACAAAAGAATATTGCACCATGACAAAAAAAATCAGTATTAAGAACCTGCAGAGCTGAAGAAATTCTGATGGGCTGTGAAAAGATTAGAAGAGGCTCTCTTTATTTGGAAAGCTCTTCGACAAAGCTATGAACAACAGGTATCTGCTTTCACCATTAGCTACACAATAGATAACAACAAAATAATATTTGAAAGGAACCATGACCAAAGTGGATGCAATATCGAGCATCACTCCAAGGGAGAGTATCTGGACAGATGGACGATCGTGCATGAGCAAAATGGACTGAGAACTCAATATTGTAAAGAGGAACATAAAAATAATACAGATAAAATTCCAAAGACTTGAGATACTGTTCCTCATGAAAAATGAAAATTAAAGGCACTACTTAAGAAGCGTAATGAGTGAAAACTAAACATTAAAATGATGAAGTTTAAATCAAAGTGCAAATGCGTACCTTCATAACTCATCAACTGAATCAGAAGTCATTTCCACCAGCATAATTCAAGACACCAGTCTTGAAAACTACTTTTATAACTCAGGCTCTCAAATGCATGTTTACAAGGCTCCTTTGTTAGAGGCACTGGAGAGGCACCAAGGACTGACTGCACAGTGAACCACAACATTACTACAGGAGTCTATAATAACAGAATGGAAACATCAGGCCCTCAAGCAGTTAACTAAAATGCTGTGCACACAAAGATAGAGAAGGAATGAGGCTTTTAAATTCTGTCTTATTTTGAAAATTCATTGTTTTAATAATGAGTAAAATAATCCTGCACTTTGCACCTCAACTTTATTAGAACTATTATCATCTAAATTTTAGGTTAGTGCAAGCCTAGGTAAGCATTCTCAGACAACTGCATTTTACATAGAATTTATAGAATATATACAACATCGAGTAACATTAAAAAAACACATCATCAAAATGCATGACAAAATGCACTGCATGTTATGTAACTTCCATAAGTCACATACCAACAAATAATGAGACCAAGCTAATGTATAATGTAACATTGCCTTTACTCTGGCTTAAAAGAAAAATGAACATTCCAGTTAATTTTTCTTTTACATAAGCACATTCACAGCACATTTATTATCCGGCTTCTACACATAAATCTTATCGCCATACTTCTGCTACATATTGTACATCTTAGGGTATATAGCTTATAGTTATTATTTTTAATTGTTCTGTTCAAGTACAATACACTCAGAAGAATTTGCAGTATTTACTGATTACAGCAATAGAACCCAAGTCCTAGGCAGGTCAGTTTTCATTCCCTGTGACTCTTAAACTGTCAATAATAAAGCCTTACGTCCTGTAAAGAAGATTGTAAAGTGAACAATGTAATTATAATGAAGCTACTTTTTTAAGGACATCCAAATATGCTATAACTGGAGCAATATTAATTGTGCAAATGCCCCAAACATTCCCTAACTCACTTAAAGAAAATCCCTTATTTCTTCACCAGAAACTTATTTAGAGGATAGACACAATTTTCCAACAGAGCAAAAGGAAATTTCTGCAACATAAGGATTTTTTTAAAGTAGATATCTAAACCCTCTTATTCATGTCAATATTTGGTGAAGGAGAGTGACCTTAATAAGCATGATCAATAACATAATCAAAGATTGATAGAAGTGGGGAAAACTATACATTAGAAAAGGCCTCTAGGTTATGGGAACAAAAGAGGGAGGGAGTGAGGGAGGGAGGGAAGGAAGGAAACAGTCAAGCTGCTGCCAGTAGCTTTGAGGGACATAAAAAACATGCAAAAAATGATCTTAAAACTGATCTGCTTTATAATAGGGGGAGGGAAATCAATAAAAATAGAAACAAATACTTCCATAAAAAGCACTCCTAAGAATCCTGGACTATAAAGGTTCCCTTGGCAGGATGCATCAGCTTAGTAAGAGGAACCACAAGCTTCAAATCCCAGGGTTTAGCACAGGAGAAAAACCATAAAGGGCAGCTTTCTGCTTCTTTTCAGTCTGCTTGATGCCAAGCACTCCTAGAAATTCCACTGGCAGTCTCTACATTTGTAGTTAATGCACTGCAAGATGGTTTCCAGACAGTGCTTGTGGGTTTCATATAACCTGCCCAAAAAAGTACTGTGTATTTGAGGAACACAAAGTGCTGTGAAGATTCACATTTGATCATGGAGAAGCTTATGTGGATTCCAAAAAAGGGGTGAACTGATCCTGAAAATGCCAAGTTGTCCGTAGTTAAGACAGAGTCTCCCTTTTCCTTGTGAGGGAAAGTGAAGAGACTCTTCAATAAATTTGTATGCATGCATAACTTTATCTTCTTACTTCAAATTGGCTTGAAACCTTTAGTCCTGTAGGCTGCCCATTTCCTAAAAGCTGTGTATCACTCTTACATCAAAATAAAGCCTATGACAAGATTTCTGCTGGTTAATACAGAAACTGCATGTTATGTGATATTTTTCACTTCTTTAGAAACCTGAGATTCAATTTCAGTGACCAATTTAATGCTTCAGGCCAGAAGAAAAAGCAGTAATTCTCCTAGAATTGATGAAACTGCCAAATGCATGAGCATATCAGCTAGAGGCATCTCTCCTTAGGTGGAAGTTAATGAAGCCAAGATCCTGACTTTGGTATTAGACTATGCTCATAATACATGACCTGCAGTTTGCTAAGTGCCAAGGGAAAAACCAAAAGGCAGGGCAGACCAAAATAATATTTTCTAAGATCTCTGCTCAGGAAACAGAGAACTTACAATTCTCTTCAAAGAATTTGATTTCTGTGGTATTTTTTGCCTTTTTGTTATTCAACTAACTGAAGAAGGCTTGTTAACTTCCAATACCAATATATTAATGTTTTACTTAAAGCCAGCTGTCTGCTTTCCACATTAGACTAGCACAGTGATCCAAAATAATTTCTTCAATGCATTAATTACTTTAGCATTTTTATGGTAACTCTTCCTAATATGTTAGTCATTCCCAAGAACATAATTTTCATAAAAAGCACTGCATTAAATAGAGAGATAGCCCCAGGATCCAGTGGGGGGGAAGTCATTTCCTTCCTAGACAAGTGTTGAACAAAGCAAAATCACGCTCACTGATACTCACATAATACTTGTTGGATTTTTAGTCTCTCCCCAGGACAATGAATCTTAGGTACATTTCTGCACAGAGGCACAGTGTTGAAGGAAGAAATGGAGAGCATTTACCTTCTGCCTTCATGAGCCGCTTGCCCAATCGCCAGAAGTGGGTCTGAATTTATTCGGGTGCATAAGAACATAATCCCTCCCTAACATAATTCAACATCCCTCCCATCCTGCTGTTGTGAAAAAGGAGGTGCTGCTGCTCCCACCTTCTATGGTTGCTCGCTAAAAATCAGGGGGGCTGTTGAGGAGACCTGGTTTTACCGATGTTCAGCAAACATAACCACAAAAACACGAGAGAGACCCTCGAGTGCAGGTAGATGAAGAGACAGTTCCCAACCTTGAGCTAGACTCTGTGTGAGCAAGGACAGCATTCTGGCAACCTCATCATAGACAACATTTGCTAGACTCCAGTTTAGTGCTTCAGCAACATTCCCAAATCACTCTCAAATGACTGAAGTTTCTTTGAATCCGGACCATTAACAGTTCTGCATGATCAGTAAGAGTTAGCTTTATAAAAATAGAAGTGCTTACAACTACGTGAACATATTTGGAAAGGGTGAAATTTATATGTAAATATCTGTCACCACCTAATCAAATAGAGAGTTTTGCTTTTCCACATGACTGACAAACCGCACCACCCATTTGGCAGGGCACATGCTTGATTCAAAATATGCCTACATAATCCAAACACAAGTATGCAATAAAAATAAGTTTTGTAATATTCCCAGTTGCAAAGTTACCCTCTTAAAATGGATAATAAACTTACAGCCAAAATGGGATTTTCTAATATACCCACTGTACAAGCAATATCACCATCACTACATTGCTCTATACAATATTTTATAAGAACATGAATAATTCTGCATACACACCTATAGATAATGCATGTTAATACACATATTTACACACACTAATGCACATACATGTTTAAACCATGTTTTTCGTACTTCAACATATATGCCATATATAAGCCAAAAATACATGTTCCTTTATTTTAATGCAATCCAGAAACTTGAAGTGCTTTGTGAAGTTAGAGCTGATAACTTTGAATGCATCTGCTTTTTCTTATTGTCAACAATAATCGTGTAATTAAACTCTTTCGAATGTCATTCAATTATTTCTCAAGACACAGATTTTGTGCTTTGAATTTAACTTGATGGAAAGAAGCTTAGATTGAAATAATTTATTGACAGGCCAGTAAATATTCCTTTAAAGAAGTAACTACCTACTTACATATCCTCATCAAATTTCTGTGTTACTTTTTGCGGACACATTTTGACTTCACTCTTGTTGATCAGTGATGAATAGCCTGGATGGATCTGAACCCTTTATTCTTTAAAACAAAACCATGAAGATAAGTCTTCTTTCTAATAATAACAGCAAATCACTACAACATGTTCATATCATTCATACACTAAATGAATGAATTTAGCTAAATTTAACTTCATAAAAACCACACACTCCTGGAGGGCCATGTCAAGATAACTTCATCTCCATGTCACCACAGGGCACCACAGTAATATGGAAACCTGGCTGTGAGCAGTTGGAAGCTCAGCTCGGCTCATTTGAAAGCCCAGGTTTTAGAACTGTCAATATTTTGGCAGGGTGGTTGAGAAGGAAGCGAGCACTCCTAGGGCACAGGGCAGTGTACAGCAAGCCCGAGGCATTCTCCAGGCTGGATTAACGGAGTGATGCATCTGGCTCTGCAGAGAACAAGGCTGCAAAGATCAGGTTTAGACACTTCTGGCAAAAGAGAAAGGCCTTCGAATCTGCCTCCTTTTCTGCAGAGGAGTTACCTAACAGTCATTAATCCATGACAGAAGTAATAGTTATTTGAGAAACAGAAATGAGAGGCATTTCAGGGCTAAAAAAGGAAGGCTCATTTTTAGCCTGAATATTAGCATCGCAATTAAGAATACTTTTCATTGCTTTCAAAGATTAACCTCAAGGTAGACGAGATAGGGCTTTTTTTTTGTAGATACTGTTGTAAAGAGTGACTGGCTAGTACAAATTTTTCCTGGTTCTCTGGGGCATTTCACAATGCACATGTAACTCCCTCCACTTCCATGCAAATCAATTTTGCATCAATACTTAACAGGTACCTCTTCATATGCCATCCTTACAAATTCTTAACAGTAAACTGCAGTCACTGGTGCAACTGAATATCATATTCTGACATCTTCAGACAGCACTCTAAATTTTAAGAGATGGGTAGATTTGCCTGTATTAATGCATTTATCTTAACTTCAATGTTTTCTCACAACAGATGCTTCACTACTGACTTTCTGAACAGTAAGAAGGGAAAAAGAAAATACTCTAGACAGATAATTAGACCAATAAGCAGTCCTTCCTCTCTTGTGTTATATTGATCCTTACAGGTTGAAACTAAAGCAAGATGCTTACAGTATTGATGTTCACATAAAGAGATTCTTGGTTTCTAGGCAGGCCTTTCCTGCACAAAATCGGGAACTGAGGCCCCTGCTTCAGAATAAGAGCAAAAATCATCTCTAAGGTCGCTCCCTCTCCAGAAAAATACATTCAATCTATGCAAGTGTTCGCATTCCATGGACTTCCAAAATATTTTAAAATGTGCTCAGACGCTACTTTGAACAAGCATATTTCTTTGAAAATTGCATGGAATATACATGTAGCCATATAGTCGGTAAAGGATACTTAATTGAATTTTGCAGTGTTTAGATCATGCTCTATGTAACTCCATGAATTCCAGAGACGAAATATGAGAATAAATAAGGGTTTGAACAGTTATTCCAAGACTAGCTCACTCTATCAGTGCCGCTTTGACTTTTCATTCTCTCATCTCAAAAAGACAATGAAATAGATTTTTCTAAGTTAAATTCAGTATGACATTCAGCTCTGTCAGTAATTTAGTAAGCAAACTAAAAGGTCCTTTGAGACTTAAATCTCCATTATATAGACTGTATTTTCAACAGAAGAGGCAGAATTCACAATTCTGCACAGTATTGAGTAAATAAGCAGAGAGATTTAAAAAACAACGCAACAGGAGCGGTTCCTAGGAAGCTGTGAGGCAGACAATGTGAGTTTAAGGACAGATGCTGAGAATCTACATCTACATATTCCATACAGCCAGAAAAAAAGTTAACACTTCCTCCTGGTTAGTAAATATAAACCACTACTGAACTATGTTTGCTCTCTCAGAATCCAAATTTTAAGACTCCTCCATTTCTGGAGACTCCTAGGTTATAATTAAGGAGACAACTGAGACTTAAACCTTCTTTAGCATGAAAACTCTATATATTATTTCACAATGTTTCTACTTGAGAAGCTTTGCTGGCATTTTTCTATATGCTACTTGATGCCACACTGTCACTCAAAATGTAAATCACTTTTGCTCTCTCTTAGTAAACTGCACAGGATGAAAAGTGAAGGTATAAAGTAAGAGACAGTTTCGGGGCTTCCTGACAAGCAACACTAAAGCCATGATTTCTTAATTTTCCCATACTGCAAATGATATAGGCAAAGCAAAAGACACCCAAGCTATTATTATGTCACATTGAATTATAGCAAAGGGCACTCTGGCAGGCTGAACATGAAATGCATCCTTCATTTCAGCAAACAAACCTTATTTAGCGAAGAAAACGCGATATCCTAACATAACACCAGAAATGAACGAAAATTATTCTGATTTTTCAGGATCAAGAATAAAAGATGCCATCACAGAAACACAGCATCTTCTAATTTATAGTAATTTCTACCCATAACATCCAGATGGAGGATAAAAAAGCTTTTCTATACACATACACAGGAAAATGCTGTTGCCAAGTGCTTCCAATTTAACTTGATTTATGGGGAAACACTCCATTATATTCCAGGAGCTGCTATCCCAAAACATAAAAAAAATAAACTGTTCAGGATATCCATCTTGTCTACATGGATAGTATGAGCTGTGAAATAGATTTAGTTTATAAGAATGGAGGGGAAAAATAATGGCAAGCAGCAAAACCACTGGGGGAGGGACCGAACTGAATTAAGGGAAAACCAATGATCTGCATCACTCCAGGAAGTGTTACTCCTCAGATTAACCCTTCCTAGGTACCTATCAGGCAATGGGAAAGAGAAGGGAAAAGAGAAAATTAGAAAAGAAGATTGTTTGTTAGTGGTCTGCACTTGTTTCTTTATTAATAAAATAGAATGAAAACCAGGACACAAATTCTTTTAATACTTTAACCAGTGTGAAAATTCACTGCCAAAAAGCACTTGTGGTTCTCATTTTGCCTATGGAATAGGGGTGGCAGAGCATGTGGTGTGGGCATGTGCACGGATTTACACACAGCAGGTAGGACGTGGACTCCCACCGCCCGATAGCCTAGCTGTGTGACAGCCTGGTCTGCCTCTCCGGCTGCGAACAGAGCATTCTGGAACAGAGAACTTTGTCGGGAAATGTTCCAGTCTTCAGACTCCCACCAATAACACATCAGTATGTCCTACACCCCAGTCTGATGTTTCCTTGCTAAGCTGCAGTGCCTGGAGAAAGGGAAGGTCCCCTGGAACTCTCTGGATGCTACCAGGACTCAGAAACAGAACTCCATCCCAGCTCACAGAGAGCAGCTGGCAAACCACATGCCTTTGCAGAATGCCAACTGCTTTGTTTAAAACCAGTAATTCACCGTAAGAAAACAGAGGAAGAAAGACATGAGTTCAGACATGACAGACAGAGGATGGGACAGGCCAATTTACTTCTTCAATAGCTTGGATTTTGTTTCGCTCTATCAGTTGTAACTTTTGGCCTGGTTTCTGGCCTTCACCCAAGATAGAGGCACATAAGCTATTTTAGATATAAAATTACTTCACACTTCAGGCAATTAGTGAGGCCAAGAAGCCACCAGAGAGCTGCACGTGATGAATGTAATTGCTAGTAGGAAATCCTTCAGGGTTTTTGACCTTGTTGCTAATTCTTTTTTTTTTCTTCTGTGGGAATACCCTGAAAAGATCACACAGCTGGGACAACACTGCTGCCTCAGAAAGAAATGATGAGGTAATTTACTCATTAAAGAATTAATAGCTTCAGAGGCTAAAGAGTTTATGAACAAGATCATTAAAAAGATCTTTGTACCACTACATGGGAAATTTTTAACAGCAGTCTGTTCGAGTTAAAACCTAGCAGACTTAATGTTCTTTGGATAGATAAATAAATTTTTAAAAAGTCTTTTTAATAAAAGAAGAAACGAAAACATTCTGCAGAAACACAGACCAAGATGACGTGGGGAACACCTGCTGCCCTCCAACTAACACCACCCAAAACACAAAGAAATAACAGAACTCAAGCAACTGCCACGAATTTGTAGGATCTGCCTTCATACTTCTTTCCAAAATTTAAAAGGCAAGTTCCTTAAGTCAATACAGCACTGAAGCCATAGTAAAGGACATACCAAAATCACTGTTGCTCAGCAGGACACCTCCATCCCCTGCATCTAACCTGGGCACTGCCAGCAAGGAGGCTGGAGCAGCCTGGAGTTCACATTGGCACTAAGGTTGCTTTAGAGTCTATTCAAAGACGCTGGTGGCTTTTGAAGTTCATGTTGTGTTTAATGGTGTGGCAGCCACATTACATTATTCCAAGTCTATCCATACAAGCTGCAGTCACTGCAGTGCAGGTATTTGCTGTGCCTGCTCCTTTCCAGCTCGGTGTTGACAGTTCCTTTAGACAAGTTTGTATTCTTTGGGTGTGTAGAGAGCTGCTCTGAAGAGGTTATGTCTCCTCGAGAGAAAGGCAGAAAGGAAGATTAACCGGCTAAGAGCAGTGCTCCTTCTCTTGCATACAGAGAAACTGATAAAAACAAGCGTTAGACAAAAAAAAAAAAAAAAAGCATCAAAGTCTAACAGGAAATGTAATAACACTCCTTGGGTAACCAGAGGAATACTCTGAGCTTCACTGGAGTTTGTCACCACATACAGCGACAAATATGTATTCACATAAATCATTATGTCCACATTGATGGATAATACTTTACTCCAGCTGCCTATTACACAGAAGGCATTTCAACATCCTCTTGCAGAGCCTCAATAAAAGGAGCATCAAACGGAAGGTTTAATTTTTCATCATCATACGAACACTCTGATTCCCGCGGGAGCGCTCTCAGCAAAGGCAGGTGGATTGTGCCATCAGAGAAACGCAGCAGACCTATGCCTTGTAATGAAATCAAACAGCTCACTAAATCTAATACACACTCTAGCTGAAATTTGAGCTTCAAAAGCAACAGCCTATAACTTCAGAAATTAAACCTAGCAGAAAAGCACTGATGGTGCTCTTAGATGTGCTATTTTAGTGTCGTTCTTGCCTCACACAAAAAGTTTCTTCTGAAAGACAGAGCCAAGCTGTGTGGGCTTGATACTGCTATTAAGTCTTGTAACAGCATTATTTTATTGCATGCTTAACAACGCTGAAAAACGGAGATTTAGGTTTTCTTGTCTAAATGGCAAGGAGACTTCCACATGAATTTGATGGTTTTTGCTTGTGGATTAGTTTTTTGGGTTGGCATTTTTAAATATCTGTTCAAGATCTTGTCCTTAAAAAGACATGCTACAAGAATGAAAGTAGCTTATCCTTTTTTTTATTAAATAGGGAAAACAGAATGCACATCCCCACATGAGTAGCCTCTACCATAGCAAGTACATTTAGAACAAATATTTCTCCAGCTTTATATTGCTGTTGCTCTCTACAGTATTACAAAAATACAACAATAGAATCATTGAATGGTTTAGGTTGGAAGGGACCTTAAAGGTCCTCTTGTCTAATCCCCTGCAATGACCAAGGACTTCTACAACCAGATCAGGTATCTCAGAGCTCCATCCAACCTGACACTGAATGTTTTCAGGGATGGGGAATCCACCACCTCTCTGGGCAACCTGATCCAGTGTTTCATCAATTTAATTGTAAAAAAATTTCTTCTGCTAGGCTGCAGTTGTTTTGACCTGTTTGGTTCCTGATTTGAGATTGTGGGAGCAGGTCAGTTGCATAAATATAAGTATCTCTGAGATATTCTAAGCTAGTTAAGCCATATAGAGGCCAGCAGGTGTGACATAGGACATGGAGGAGACCCTTCTAGAGCTGGAGCTTGAAGCTGGATGAGATTACCATACAGCGTATTAAATGGCACTCAACGTCTACAGTAAGGGAACTGAAACGAGCCCTCTCAACACTTAAAAATATTTACTTTATGCCTTGCTAGTGTACATAACTTTGAAGAGTGCAGTTTATAGCAAGGTAGAAGTCTGCAAGAACATCTGTAGGAAGACTGGGTTCTTCCTCTTAAAATACCCTGAACTTGAAATGAGGTTTTGCCACCTCAGGAGTGTGGCAGGACATATCCTACGCCCCTCTACCACTGATAGTTGGTGCAGATAGAGAAGCGATAACCCAGGGGCTGAAAGGCCCAGCAAGGGGTCTTCTCTGGCGCCAAGAGGGCTCAGGCCCCAGCTAAGAATCAACATCTTAGTCTGGAGAGCAGATATGGGAAGAGATAACAGAAATATTCTTGACTGAGAGACACTGTTTTACAAACGATAAAAGATACATGAGTTAGCACAGAGGCAGAAGCCTTCTACACACACACCCTGAGAGTGTGGGAGACTTCTCCCCGGAGTTTGGACGCAGATTCCGTGGTTACTTTCCTGGGAATTGAGGGAAAGGATCTCGATGTGTGCCCCACCAACAACTGGATGGTAAGATACATTGGATCCTAAGTTATATTATTTCTTTGTTACCTGTAAAATTAATGGTACCTTTATCCTCGCGCTGTATATATCTACTAATACTTTCTTTTGATTCTTATTCCTGTGTAGTATATAGTGTATTTTAAGTCTTATGTCTGTTAGTTTTGTATATAATAAATAAAAAATTCATTCTATAATAGACCAAATCAGCTATTATTAAAGAACTTGCAAACGAGAGTGGGTTTTGAGGTGCTGGCCACCCCAATAAAGCCCCTGCCTGCTGCCAGAGGCCTGGGCAAAGGGCAGAGACTTAGCTAAAACACTCACATCCATTCGCAACAAGGAGGTGCAACTTTCAAAGCTGTCATCGAAACTGCTGATCTTTAAGAGGAACCTTAAGAATAGTTAATCCAAAAGAATAATCTTTGCTAAGGTTTATATTAAATGATTTATCAATTATTCGTCTTCACTCGTTCCTTTTTTACTTCTTGCTGTGTATTGAATTATGAAAATACAGCATAAAAATCTCATCTGGCTCATGCCAGGCTCACATCACATTCCAGAAGCCACTGAAGGCTCTCTGGATTTCTGGAAGAAATTGAAGGCAGCTGAACCACCATAGTGTTTGTTCAAGTTTATATAGTTTTGTTTACAGTAAACCATGATAATTCTGCCCAAACCTGAGTCCCAGCATGACCACAGACTGAAAGCAGCACAAGCACATCACTTCTCACCAATGAACTCCAGATGCCATTGTAACACAATCCTGTAAGATGTTACTTTTTACTTACAGAAATAACATGAGAAAATTTCAAGGCACACACTACCACCCCTAAAGTTGTCCTCCTCAGAATTTAGTGTAGCATGTCTGAATATAAACAAAAACTTCCACGGTTCCTATTATACCTTTACATTGCTTTAAAGAAATCTCTTTCCATTCTTGTGTTCTCATTTCCTTCCTGTGTACAAACAGGAATTAGCAAACTCCTTCAGGAAGGATGTTCCTAGCCCTTATATTCTGATACTGATGGATATATCTCGTTTTCTGTTTCCCACATCTTGCCACTCTTATCCAGTGCCAGTAACACTCTCCTTCCCCTCACACACACCTGTATTTTCCTCTTCAGTCTGTCTGATAAAGGGACAGTACCATCTGTTATACTGAAAACCACACCCAAATGCCTGCATATCTTTGGGAGACTCTTCTCAATAAGGCAAGCAGCTGCGACAATAGCCTTTACTATTCTTGAACGTACCATTAAAAATAGCCAATGAAAACCTAATTTTACTTATTTGGGGTTTTTCAGGAAAAAGTTTGTCATCCACTTCCTACCACAACTTTGATTCAGTATCAAAATTAAATATCCTTTCAATGATCTTTCATGTTGTCTTCCAGACAGCAGTACACATTAGCTATCTCCCTTCTCCCTCACTGTACTACTTTATTCATGTGAACCCAAGGTCTCCTGCCCCCTTCCATAATTTCTAATTACCTACAGGTAATATTATAAGGAATGTCCATTAGCATAAAGATTGTTTTTGGCATGATAAGACACGTTTTATGGCTATCAATCTTTTTTCAGACTGAAAAATTATATATTTTGCCACTTCTGGGTTCTACCTCAAAGCTTTTAAAAAGTAGCATTCCATGGAAAGAGGTTAGATTCACTGCATTCTCTTTTCATTTTATTCCCAGCTATTTTTATTCCACTACATTCCAATTTAAAATTGAAGCTTTCTATCACTTATAATGACTGACAGAAATTTTAAAAAGGATAATTTCATCTTTTCTTACATTTAGCAACAGTGTTTAGAGTTTGGTCTGTCATTCTGTGAAACTGGCTTGGATCTGCAATCTGCAAATGTACTTCTAAACACCAAAAAACGTCTCTGAGCATCAGGCAGAAAACAAGTTCACCATTTGAAAAGGCTTGTCATCTCAAAATACAAGTAGGACATATGTGGCTCATAAATGCAAGCCTTCCTTGTAGAAAAAAATGTCTCGTTAGTTGTCTGTTCAAGCTCATTTGTTCTTCAATATTTAAAGGTAAACCTGCATGTAACAAATATGAGAACATTCACAAAGGCGCTGTAAAACACACATGAATGTTTATATGACACATTCAAAGGTAAATTATGAAAAACAGCAACTTGTTTCCTGCTCTATGTGTTCGTAAAACACTAGTAAATGTTGCTTAATTTGAAAATAAAGGCAGGTTTTTTGGTCCATGGAAACTGTAGAAGTAAGAATTTGCCTGTGTGCTCTTAGCCACATATAAACTGCCTTCTCCTCCAACCTTACCTCTCCTATCCAGAAATTGCTCTGGTCTAATGACTCCCTTGGTGACTGCCCAGTGGATTCTCCCTTCCTGCCACTGAGGTGTTGAAGCTATCCATCAAAAGAGCACAGGGGTTTCATTGTCCTGAGCTGCAGTGAGGGCAGCAGCAGAGCAGGCACGAGGTAGAAAATGAGATGCCCTCTTGGAAGAACTGTACTAGTTCCCTTATCTTTCCTGATCTTGCCCAAAAGAACAGCAAGGCAGGAAATGCAACATCATTTCCACTCTGGCTTCCTCTAACTAAGAGCAGCAGTTACCAGGTGCTCCTGGTGTTGGCACATGCTCAAAGACTGATGCTGTCCCGATGCATGTGCTGGAGCCTTGGTATAGAGCAAAATCTATTCCATACGAGAGAATGAGAAAGCACCAGATTAAAATCTCTCAGACTTCTACCACGTTTTTCAGAATGAAAAATTAAGACTACTGGAAACATTTGCTAGAAGTTTTGAAACAGAAAGCAGCAGCAGCAGCTTAGCAGAATACATCACCAAGTTCTTGCCATTCCATACATTGTTTCTAAAAGGACCATTTTTCCTCCCTGAAGGCATTTGACAGTGGTCACAGCTTAACAGCTGCTAAGCATGTGAAACTATCTACTTAAAAATGTCTCTTGGAATTTTTACACACAACTTGTTCATCTTCCACACGAGCATATTTTAAAAAGAAAAACAACCATAAAAATCTATTCCCACATAGAAATAGTTCACAGGTAATCTCAGGTAGCCTGAGGAGCCTTTTCTCTGCATGCCATAAATCTTAAATTCTTCTTTCCAGAGATGTGTTTGCCCTTTCTTCCCAGGTCTGTTGCTTTTGATAATCTGATTAGGCCACTTTATTTATTAAAAAGAAAAACCAAAACCCTACCAGCACACAGATAAATAAAAACTACAGATTTTTCAGGCGGTGCCACAATTCTTGAAGATTGAGCCTAAGGGTATGATTTCATTTGAAACTACATATTAATTCAGAATATACTCGCAAGCTTTTATCCTGCTTTTACTGGAACTCAAGACAACCTTATTTCTACTTCCAAAAGCCATTCTATATATATATGCATGCACTTCAAAATCACTTCAGTTCCATTTCTGAAAGCCATCAACACTAACACTTGTATAACAATATAACAAATATACGTGAACATTTCAGCAATGTGAATTCCAAAAATCATAAATATTGTACAGGATGCATTAGGAATGCAAGCATGTATGTGTCCTTAACAGAGGACACATATGACCTTAGTGATTTATATTTGTCTTTTAACGAATGAAAGTCAAAACACAACAAAGCCAATGTACAGGGTTCCACAGAAAATGCTAATTTTTTAACAGGTCTTCCAGGGCCTACAAAATTCTATAGTAACTGTACAGTAATCGATTTGTTTTTAGAGGATAGATAAAAAGCTCCTTAACAAACACTTATCTTTCCACATCAAACCCTGTAAAATTTATTTAAAAGGAGACAGAAAGACTTGGAGTATCTTCTCAATTGGTACCTACTGAACTGACCTTTTTTATGTCAGATAGTCACAGGCAGATGGGTATTAAAAAAAGTGATATGAGTGTATGGGGCAAGAGGCCAGTGACACATAGCAGCAGAAATTTGCTATGAATTAATCAGCTCCTGGATGGAGTAAGATACCAGGAAAATATTGGTATCTTGCAACATTCACGAGACACTTACAAATGCTTAAAATGCAGGTGACAAGTGCAGCTCAAGAACAGCATCATCCCTGTTCTGTGAAGGCAGGCATGACGAGCTGTTTGTCCACATCCTATCTGGAATGCAATGGTGCACTGGAGGTACAGGTGAGACAATCATGAACACACCTTTGCAAACACCTAACTTCTGAAATTGACTGGGCTTAAGAAAGTCTTGAGATTACATTAAAGCATGACAATACTTATTGTAGTTATAGGTAAAGACTTGTTTTATAAACAGAATTAGCCTGCACTAACCTGTACTGTAACTCTTCTGTGCTGTAATCAATCAAATGACAATAACAATGACAAAGCTTTTTAATTTCCCCAGTCAAGGATCTTTTCCCTGTCTAGTCAAAGAAAAAACAATGGCAATAGGCAGACATTAAAAATTAAACTGATGACTGCACAATTCCCTATTAGTACGCAGAAGAACGGAGTTATAAACCTAGCACCGATCAGAATACATCTGTGCTGCACAGAGACACAGAAGCTTCTTGGTGCCCACAAAGGCCTTGTATGTGAAAACTGTCAAGCTGTTGAGATCCCTGGCTCTCAAAATTGAAATTACGTCTTCAGTGCTTTCATTTTTTTTGCTTTTTCACCCTCGAGGTGAAGAATCTTTTCCTGATACCCAAACTAAACTTCCCCTGTCACGGCTTCATGCTGCTCCCTTGAGTCTTGAGAGTGAAGAGGTTGGTACCTGTCCCTCTGCTTCCTCTCATGAGAAAGCTGTAGACCATCATGAGCTCTCCCCCCTCAGCCTCCTCTTCTCCAGGCTGAACAAACCAACTGACCTCAGCCTCTCCTCATATGGCTTCTCCTCTAGACCCTAAATGTACCTGTAAAATCATACTGTCATCACTGTCTTTATTCTACTGCAACAGAAATTAAAGTACTACAATCACCAGTGTAAGCGCACTATTCAATGTTACTGAAATCTAAGGATGTGCTTAAAAACATTAGTTTCTAGATTAGATAGAGTCTGTGTAGGGAAAAGTCACTGTTTCCAGATGTTAGTTTTAGTGCCTGCATTTAGCTTTATCTACAAAAGAACAGAAGTGGGAGGTCTTGTCTCTAGAAGTGCCCACTGTGCAACATCCCAATTATTTCACGTCAGCCTGGACGGCTCATCCAGGCTGGGCCTTTCTAGATGGCCAGTGCATGAGGAGTGCCTGTGCAGTGGTCCTGTCAAATTCAAGCTGCCAGACCGACTTCGTGTGTTTCATGAAGGTCTGTGCATCATGCTGCAACTGAGCTGCTGTGCACTAGAGTTAAGTACAAAACTGGAATTCAGGCATCCATGGCAAAAAACTGTGCTAGTGATTATCTGATTACTTATGCTGCAAGACCATGACATGAAGGAGAATCAGCACTTGAAACTGAAAAGAATGGAGGATTTCAGATTTGTTGTTTTCAGTAAAAATTAAAACTGTTGAAACAAGTCCACATAAAAACGAGAAAAATACACAAACTACAGTCCGTGCTTTAGTTTACTTAAAAAATTAGCCCTGTTTTTATTAATGTCATTATTTTCATTTCAGCTGTACTTTGCCAATCATGGTACGAAACTAAACAATGCTTTGGTATGAGCCCTCTCTTTGCTGGTGTCTCTACCTTCTCTATCTGCCAGTATTACAAGCTATTAATGCTTTTTGCTGGGTAGAGACCTCTCCAAATAAAGCTCTGCTTTAACCCCTAATATAGGAATAAAAAAGTTGTTTTAAGTTAAGTCTCACAATCTCACTACCAGCACCCTTCTAAGTCAGAATAAATGCTGTGCATTATACAATTAAAAACACATCATTTTTTTCTCCTTATTCACTCCTTCAATTTTTTTTTTTCCTTCAAAAGCAGGTGAGTGAATTTCTTACCAAAGTGGTGATGAGCAAGAAGGCCCTGAATAATGGCATGGGCCAAAGCCATAAGGATTTCATCAGACAGTTCATGAATATTTTATGTTACTGTTCCAAAAGCTGTCTGGAATAATGGCTACCCCAAACCTTAGTCCTCTTTCTTTCCCTTGTGATTGGAGCTCATAATCTTGCAAGAGCAAACTGTATTTAAAAACCCAAAAACCAAAACAACAACAAAAACCTAAAACAAAAACAAACCAACCAAAATCCTCTACCACCTTAAGAAAGCTAAAGAGCTCAGCTGCTCAATCTTACTTCTACAGTTACGTAGAACACTTGCTAAAGCGTACACACACAAACCACAGAAGAGACAGATGACAAGAAGATCCAGAAACAAGAAATTAAGCATTTTTGTCCTTAGAAACAAGGGAGAAAGTGTTAATCCTAGTGAAATAGGTTTCTTGCAGTACTGTCAAAGTTGCTGTCAGGATAAATTACTTGCTTCAGCAAATACCAAACACAGAAGCGGGCCTGCCGGGGTGCCAGACTAGCTCAAACAATCCCCCTTCCAGCAAAGCATTTCTACATTTAGTTCATATTTCGCCACTTTTCTCCTGTTCCTATTTTTGCATCTGTGAATGATGCAAAGGGAATGAAGATTCCCTTTACCTTTTGCAGCTGTATTCCAGATAATGGCAGGAATCTGCAATTTAACATTAAAACCAAGATGGAAAGAATGAAGGGGGATTTTTTGGTGTAATTTGCACAGAGAACCCTTTCTGAATGACACACAGGAGTAAAGCTATCACTGCTGGTATTGCATTTCCCCAAAAGATCTGAATGAAAAAGTAGTTTAAAGCTATGTAAATTTTTATTATTCTGACACATTTAAACAGCTCCATAAGGACAAGTATTTTCAGTTCCCAGAATATCCAAAAAGGTTCATTCCTATCTGTATTCTATAAAAGATGGAATAAAGTTCTGCATTGTAACCATGGCACAGACAAAACTAACTGAAATTTTAAAAACAAAATCAGCACAAGAATAATGTGGTCTTGAAGACCTGCCATATATCTATTTATACACTGATCCTACTACATGAATAAAAGTAAGCACTGGCTTTGAAATTATCACCCTACTACATGCTCTTCCAACTCTGATGGAAATATATTCCATAACATACCGTATCAAACTGCTAAAACCTCAATTTTTTTTTCCAATAGGCTCTGCAAGACCACACTGCATTTCATTTATCAGTCCACAGTTCTGAAAATCACTTACAAAAAGTACCCATTTAAACACTATGGAGAACACAGCATTATGCAATGACAATATTATAGGACCAAAGTTCATACAAAACTCTTTTTTTTCTATGATTTAAATACTGTCAAGATATTTAGAAATGCTTCTCTAAGATCTTCTGCAGCATTCAGATACAAATATATAGGGGAAGGAAACTGAATAATATCAAAATAATGAGAATAATATTCTGTGCTAATTCTAATACTAGTATTCTATTTTATATTAATTCTTGCTAATCCTAGCCAATTAAGCTGCACATAATGCCAGTCCTGAAGTGACTAGAATGCGAGAAAATATTTTATCCAAATAATACTATGTAATTATATTTTTGTAAAAGTTGGGATATAAATGGTAAAAAATTCTATTTTGAGTCAGTAAATTCCCCTAATAAATTGTTTAAGAAGCTGGAAAAAGATGCCATAAACAGGAGATAATCAGAAAGATGCTTAAGTTGTGAAAAAAATAAATCAATTTTATGAATAAACAAACCAAGAGTCAAATATTTTATTGTATTAGCCAAGTACAGCATATGGTAAAATATGGCCTACAAAATATACTGATGAAGCTTGCATTGTCAAAATATAATGGCATCTTAATAAAGACAGACACAACTTCGAAAGAGCTTAATCACAAAAGTCAAAAGAAATACATTAAAAGTTCATATTCATTAGGAAAATCAGTTGCGAAAGAACAATGCAATGACAGAATGACGTAGGTTAGGAGAGCTCAGTATCTAAACAATAGTCTAAGAAACGTATTTTAAAAATACTTTCTATTGGAAATTAGAACAGATTTTTGGTATGGCTTCACTTTTTAGCAGCAAATTCAATGCAACCATCAGAGTAACTAGCAAGAGACAGTGGCATATTTTAGGTACATCTGTGAGGACTGTGGAGTTATGTACGTATTGCAAAAGCACATGTATCTTCCTGAGTAATTTATTATAAAATGTATAAATAATATACAGCTATATACCCACATTTTACCCACAGACACGCACACAATCACAATGAAAAAAGGCCATCAGGCCCACCAGAATGTGAATTATAATGACAACCACACACAAACAGAACCTGTGAGTATGAATCCATTTTGATGTCACTGTCGTATTCACTCAGACGCAAAAGCTTGCTTACACCAAGGCAGGGCTCTCCACTGCCTCAATGAACTTTGAAAGAGAGCTTTGCTGAAATAAAAAACTAGACAGCATAACCTATGATAGTTGACTGGTTTTACAAAAGCCAGTATGATCAGCAATACTTTTATTGTGGTTTATCTTAAACTCTACCTTGAATGTTCAGTTTGAGTACTCCAAAAAGGCTCATCTCTGTTTTCAAAATAAAAGCAATCTACTCAAAAGGAGTACAAAGTTCTTCTTTCTGATGGGGCAGATCAGGAAAGGTCCTGCTCACATGGGAGATTTGCTCACTTATTAAGTGGTTATTTTGGTTAAAGCTTTTAGCTGCAAAATATCCAGACACGCTAAACTGCTTCTCTCTACGTGCACCCTGCCAGTCTCAATTTTGAAAGCAATAGTTACTCCTCAGCAATGTGCATGAGGGCAGGAGTACAAGTTTAATACACCAACTGATCCGAAGCTGCATCTTAAAGTGTAGAGGGGGAAAACAAAAAGGGTTTGGGGACTGGTGAGAAAAATGCTCATTTTCATAGCAAAGGGACTGACCCAAACACTGCCTGCTTTCTGTGTGCTACTACCAGAAGTTTATTTATTAGCAGCAGAGGTCTTACACAGATAAGCAAGGCTGCCATGGCTATACACTGGAGATGTAAGAACTTATTTCACCACTGATCTAATTTTATACCATAGTTTAAATGAAATGCGAAGAACAATCTTTAGAAGAGATTTTTACTGGAGGTGGCAAATAATAGGAACTGCTCCTCTTTTTCCACAGTGGCAGTTTGTAGCTGTGACCAGAGATCTGTTTTCCTCATATTAAACCAAAACAGACAATTTAAAAATAAAACCAAACCCCCGCAAAACCCTACCATACTGATTTGCCCAGAAGTGACAGGAAAAACAGCGCCACTTAAGAGAAATAAAATTCCTAGGGTATAAGGGATCCTTGGCTAGTCATTCATTCTACTTATCCTGCTTAAAAGAGATGTAAAGATACAGTTTGATGACTTCCTTGGCTGCTTTACAACATGCTCAATTTCTACTGAGGCAACATCAGTTATCTCTGAACACATATTTGTTCTTATTTAGATTATCTTCACAGTGATTTGACAAAAGAGCTGTTGATAAAAAGACTCTTCCTCTTAAGCTTGAAAATGAGAATATTGCTTTTACCTGACAACTTTTCAATACTTTTTGTTGAGTCCAGGAGGGAAAACAAAGGAGAGTTTTCAATTTAAATTTAAAAAAAATTCCTAGGCATGAGCTAAGTTTGCATGTTACATCCATGAGCTCTTCATTACACAGATGATTACTGTCTCTGTAAAGGGAATTCACCACGAACACAAAAATGTAAGGAGAAAGATGAAGAGAGCAGCATTCTAACAAGGCATACCAGCTGGATTAAATGCACCTGTGCTATATCACACCCAGCTGAGGCACTGAACAGAGGCAGAGAACTGCTGTATTTGTAATATTAAGGTACATAAAGGAGAGAAATACAGACTATTTGCCCTATGCAGTATTTCTTTAGATAAACCACATGCTCATGAAAAATGCATGTGCCTACCAACTGGCTCGGGACAATTACAAAACCAGGTGTAGGATATATCCCTGATGTGCAATTTCTAAATCCTTTTCCAAAAAAAATTTCTGTCACTAGGATTCATCATGTAAGCCTTCAAACAAATCACTTCATCTTCATGAATTCAAGTGGAGCCAGATTGCACAAAATCAGCACTATTATTTTCAAAATCATGGAATCATAAAACAGTCCAACTGCCCTGCAGTGAGCAGAGACAACATCTACTAGGATCAGGGTGCTCAGTCGTAAGCATGCTGTATCAGCATTTCTCCTATCTTTTCTTTCTTCCACTAGAAAAATGATCAGCACTGTTCTGATAACCGGGCTGCAAAGTAATGGAATGCACTGTGCAGAGAAAACATTAAACAAATCTGCAGCACAGAGCTATGCCAGGATCCAGCTATGCTACAAACAGTGTGAATTTCTCCTGTGACTACACTAGCACTTGTTTCAGGAATTCTGGATGATCAAGGCATTAGGGACAATTAAGAAATCAAATTTATATCATATATGAACACAACCAGTGAAATGGGTAGCTACGTGTACAGCTCGCACTCCACTGCCTGAGTGTTAGACCTACATTTTTATCTGTTACATTTTATTCTTCTTCAACATCCATTTACAGCAACAGTTGCATATTATAAGTTTTACTGCTTTATCTATGGAACCAGTCATTTGTCAGTGTCAGGAAAACCCTGAAACCTATCATGAGGAGGAAAAAAATCTTAATATAGGGGGAAGGAATACAGGACTCTACAGCTTCAGAAGTTGAGAGACTATTTGAATGAGGATAATTCTTTTTGGTTTTAACCTATTGGACTTGAAGGTAATGGCACCAGCTATAAACCTCATATGAAATGCTCTTTGTAAATTACAAAACTGTTTAATGAGATGGTATTTTCATAACTAGAATAAATTTGCAGGAAAATCAATTATAATGCAGCTTAGGTGCTGTGCACTCATCTTCATACCAGTCCTATTTTCAATTATTTTCTTCCTTAAAAAAACTGGATAACTTATTGGGAAATTTGTTAGATCTGGCAGTATTACACATTTTCTTATCAGAAGTTCTTCCATCTACCTTCTGTCATTTAACTCAAATTACTCAAGAGCTCTAACAACTTCGTATAATCAATTCCTTCTATAGACTCTTGCAGACATTCTGGATTTCTTTCACCACTTGCTCATTATTTTGCAATGCACTTTTTGGTATTTATAGGTTTATCACAAAATGCAATTGGTGTGACCAGCTCCATTGCCAAGGAGTGAGGGGTGGGATTTAGCTGACTGACCTGCAGCAACTGATCAAAACCATGGAAGTACTAAATGAGAAAATGGTTTCAGTTTTGCAACAGTTATAATTTTATGGTCTTCAGGCACAGGCTAATCACAGCCAATTGCACAGAACTGCTGATGTAGGGACATTACGTATTAATAGGGTTACTATTTTTAATGCCTCTCTGCAAGGTGCTGCTAAGACTCAGCTTGTTGAGGAGGCTGGGGTACATTCTATGCAAATCTGTGTTGACCTGGAGCACGTTGCCCGGCCACATGAAAATGTTTCACTCAGGCAATCACAGGAGAAATAAGAACGAACTCATCACTTGCCTTCTGAATACAAGGAGTAGACACTTCCATCACCACCACCTCTACATATGGAAGAGAACATGTTTCATGGTCAGTCTGGTTTCAGCGAGGCTGCAGCACACAGACACATGAAATCTACAACAATTAAGCCACTAGGTCAGCGGCAGAACAAACAGAACAGAAATGGAGAAAAGAAATTTTCCATTTTCAGTATTAAAAATTAAAAAAAGGGTATTCGTTTCAGACTGGTAATGTCGAACTGTGGCTCGAAAACATTCTGAACGCAGCCCTCAACAGAACTTCGACGTGAGCATGGGCAATGACACAAACTGCTAACTGAGCTGAACCATTTCAGAAGATCTTTCAGTTGAGCCAGAATTCATGTGACTCCACAGGAGCCAAGAGCTGTGTGCCCATCCCAACCTGTAACCTCACACTCTAAAGTACTCAGAGTGCGCCAGCAAATGAACACACTGTCCAGGAGCATCTGTTGTAAAGTTTAAAGATCCTTAAAGGAGTCCAGCAAGGCTGGACATTCTTCAAGAAAGGTATCTTAATGGCACAGGAACAACCCACCCCCAGGTACCAAAAGAGGAGAAAAAAAAAAAGAGTTTGAGATTTTTGCAAGAAGAAGCAGGAAACTCAGGAGGACTACAAAAACTTGCTGAGGTTATGCTGGGAGAAAAGAAGAAAGGCTGAAGCCCAACTAGAACTTAATCTGGCTACTATCATATAAAACAACAACAACAACAAGTTTTTTTAAGTACATTAACAACAAAAGGAGGGCTAAAGAAACTCTCTATCGTTTACTGGATGTGGGGGAAAACAAAGTGACAAGGGATGAGGAACTTAGTTTTGTATCTGTCATTAGCAGTAAGATCAGCTGTGCTCAGGGACAATCCAGACCCGGGAGCTGGAAGACAGGGACAGGGAGCAGAATGAAGCCACCATAATCCAAGGGGAAATGGCCAGCAACCTGCTACACCACATAGACATGCACACGTGTATGGGGCCAGATACGATCCACCCAAGGGTACTGAGGGAGCTGGTGGAAGCACTCACTGAGCCATTTTCAATCATTTACCAGCTGTTCTGGCTCCCAAGGGAGGTCCCAGTTGATTGAAGGTTAGCAAATACAAAGCCCTTCTACAAGAAGGGCTGGAAGGAGGCTCCCAGGAACTACAGGCCTGTCAGCTTGGTGCCAGGGAAAGTCATGGAGCAGATCCGCTTGAGTGCCATCACATGGAATGTACGGAAGTGTTCTTGTACCTTGAGAATGTCTAATTAAATAATTAACATTGGGTGTGTTCATTGCTATTAAATACCTTATAATGGATAATCTTAGAATAAAACATTTTCACTGCCGAAGAGAATGCCTGATTCTATTCACTTGTTCCCAATGCTCTCCACTACTCTGAGATATACTCCTAGAAAAAAAAAAAACACACAAAGTGCAACAACGGGGTGTTCTGCCTGTCTTTGCAACCAGCTGCGCATGGGTATGCCAATGTGTATTTCCAAGTGAAAAAGTCAGTTTAATGTGATAAATTTAAAACCTATTACTAAATCTAGTACATTTTTATTATTAGTTATTTAAATTTATGAGTATATGCAGTGTCAACATACCATGAAATGAAGGAATTACCAATTTCCAGCATGAATTACTTGATAAAAGGGACTGTGTTTAATGCAGAGTTGTTGAATAAATCAGCAATGCTACAGTGGTTAATTACAAAGTTACTTAAAGAAAAGTTGCAGTATTCTACAGTGTATTAAACTTGCAATTGGTTCCTAGAGTGGCTAACACAGTATTAGCAAATATAATACATTTCATAGTGGCCTGAAGGAAATGCTTTAATGTCTTTAAAAACCATAGTTTAAGGCCAATTCCATATTGACCAGGAACCAAGACTACAAAATAGCCAAACAGCAATTAACTTTCTCTCAGTACTTTCCATCAATGGATTGCAAGTGCAGCATAAAAGGGCACTCTATAATTATGCTTATTTTACTGATGAGGTGAAAGATGCATGGGGAGAAGTAATGCAGCCAGTGATATCTGACAGCCTAATTGCAGCCTGAGTGGTATCACTCTGCTCCACTAATCTCAGGCAATCCTTATGGCCAGTGTCACAGCAATTTTGACATAATTTTCCATATTTCTCTTTTTTTTTTTGAGTTTTTTTTTTTCAAGTGTAATCTAAAGACACTATCAGACACATTAACTTTTAATGACAGCCACAGGCAGCTGCAATTTCCCTCAGTAAAATAAATGATTAATTAGTAAAACACAGTATGCAATGTATGTCCAAAGTGACTTAATCCTATTGCTAATTGTAGCAATTAGCTAAAGCTCCATAGCCTGCATGGTGTTTTGCAGAGCTCCAAAAAAAGCATGGGCTGAATAATTTATATTCTAAATTACACAAACATATAGACAACGTATCTTAATTTTCTAGATAAGCAACCACTAAGGTCACTTCTGATAGCCCCATAAAAATATCTAAAAGTAGAATTATGCAGCTGATAAACCACATATTTCATAAAGAATACATGGAAAACATGACCTTGTTTCCACAAGCCTAAAGATTTTCTTCTTATTATGGCACTCAGTAAAATTAATCAACAAACTCAATGACTAAAGTATGAACAAGACCCCATTACCACTGACTAAGTGGATTCCTTCCCAATACAACTGTATTTTTCCATTATGTTTACTTCAGCACACAGACCTTCTCTTGCTAGGCACAAAGCCAAAACCATACAAGTTTTGCTCACATGTCTCTGCCCGAAATGTTCGACCAAAGATTTTAGAAAAGGCAAAGCCCTTAAATGTCCCCTCAATTAGCCAGCCTTCAACATTGCCTAAGCCAGCTATAACTCAGGCCATAAAAAAGTTAACAGATGGAAATAATTTCATTCTCATCTGGAAGACTACAACGAAAGCCAACATATTGGTTGGTTAAGAATCATTATATATTCAGTATTGTTGACACCAGGGAGTGAGAAGAAAGCTACAGCCTGGTTTTCAGAAGCTCATTGGCTAAACACAATCACTCGGTTGCCAGAAAGGTTACAAAACATACGAAGTATACAATGTCAGTTGTCCTATACTTTGCCCCCAAAAAATGGGGGACAAAAAATGAAAGAGATTAAGTTGAAGAGTCGTTCAGAGCAGAGAGGCCTGTCTGAAGTCAGAACGTAAAGAATCCACTTCTCAGGAGCTGACAAAGCTCCCAATTTCATCCATCCAACTCCTATTTTCTTGTCTTCTCTCTTTCAAATGAGAGGAGTTATTACTGGGAAAAAGGTCAGCACCATAAAGACTTTGAGGGGGAAAAAAAAACCCCCAAAAAAAACCCAAACAGCCCAAATAAACATCCAAGAGCTGGAGAGAAAAGGGAGACCAAGAAACCATGGACAGGCTGCAAAACAGCTTGTACTGTCTGCCGTGCTTCTATCAAGCTGCCCATGCTAGGTAATAAGGGTAATACCCTGGTACTACTTTTTCATGAAATTATGCATCCCACAGCTCCTGGTTACACAATCTATTGTAGATTTGTCTGACAGAAGTGGAACACCCATGACAAAAAGCTGCAGAAGAGATTGAGAGAGCTCTTCCGGAGCCCTTGGAAAATCACCAAGTTTCCTCACATGCCAGAGCCCCCCAGACAATCCAACTTTGTTCAATGAGGTTTCCCAAAACATTGGGGAACAATCTGCCTTATGAGCCTTGCATGGCCAAACCCATAAAGAATTATTATTAGACATTTTCAAGGTTTTTTCACTGAAAGTGAAATGGTAATTAATTCTCCTAATTGAATGATCATTCATTAGCCTTTTGCTAAATAACATTCTCAATCTTGAAAGTTACTGCCATGTCCTCAATTTCCCTTTTCAAGATAAGGCTAATAACAAGCCTGTAAGTCTGCAGCACAGTACAGCATACATTGTATGCAGTTTTTCCATTTAGATTCTTCAATTACAAGCAACCTCAACAAAAAAAAAGCATATTTTACTAGCTAGCATTACATTTTGGCAGATCATAATTAAATTATTCCTTAGAAGCGGCGCTCAGTGCTTAAGAAGAAGGATTACATTGAATAACAGGGCTAATATTTTAACTCAATTAGCATGTTATTTTTCAATAAAGAGGTGTACACTACTGTAATTCCTTCTTCTATGGATAATATTAGCTATAAAACAGAAATACTGCAACTTTTTCTTCTGGTAACCCATGTAATTTTCCCTATGAAGTTGGTACGCTTTGTATATTTTTAAAGTGGATGAAAACACGTGACATGTTATTTTTATAAATACATCATCTTATTTTACAGTCTTGTAAGCATAAAATATTTCAATTCTATACAAGACTGCCAGAGACTACGTTTGACTACATCTAAAAGTGACGGAGCATTCCATAGTAAGGAAAGAATTTTTCTTTTATGTCTTTTGTTCTGTACTGTTCTGAGTTTGATTTATAATATTGGTTGGGGCAGAAGTGATTTTTGGATGAAAAAATTACATCTAGTTGCAATGGAAGTAAGGGATCTTCTCCATGGAAACTGTCTGCTAAATATGCTCAGATGACTTATTTATCAGATTCTTCAATACAATATTTCAATTTTATGGGATTATATTTTTTGTAATCTTTCACTAATAATTTAAAAGTGACATAAACATATAAATGTCCGAATTTCTGAAGATATTGAAGTTGTGTCATTTCACTATAAATTTCTTACATATTTCAAGGTCATGTCTTTGGTTGTTCAAAGTAGCTACTCAGGTTCTTTGGAGGTAAATTACAGCACATATGGACATTCAAATGTAGAATTAGGAAAAGGCCATTTTGATTTCATAGGGCAAGACAAAAAGAAAACTACAGAGACACACTGTTACAGTCAGTTGGGGAGATGAAAATTACATACTACAAAGGAACAAATAAGTAAAAGACTGAATGATTAAGATGAAAAAGCAAAATCAATGGGTTACATAAGGAGGTCTTAGTAACTGGACATGAAATTCTGGTGAGTCACATGAAATACCTTATGTTCCTTTTGTGGCGATCACCTGGTGAATGTTTTTAAAGATGAAGTACTGAAAGGTACAACGTATTTCCAAACAGAAAATCACAGTAGATTCTTAGACAAGTTTTATGGAACTGTGTAAGTTAAAACTAAATGCTTATGCTTACCATCATGGTAAGGAAGACCTTTTCTGAGCATCATAGAATTAGTCACACTAGAAGCAACAGAGAATGCTGCCCATAATACCACCGGAATGATGCTAGAACTGCTGTTTCATATAATATCATAATTCTTATTTATTTCCAGATACAATGAGGCTACAAATCCTTTAAATTCACTCTACATTCTCACGTTATGTAAGAAGCAACTGACGGAGAATTAATTATTTCAGTTCTGGATTCAGCAATCCAGATGTGCATTAAAGATCCATATAGCACAAACCAAGCTTCTAGTAAACTGAAAGAAACCGGAAAGCCTGGGTCTTGCCATCCAGCGAAAACATGCTGTTTAGGAGGACTAATTGCAAACTACCATGGCTAAACCTTTGACAAATCTTTTCAGATAGGAAAGCAGTTGGGTGAATTTAGATACAGATGACCAGGAAGTGAGTAGTAAAAACCCCCCAACTTACTTTTGGTCTTTATTATATGATGAAATTTCAACAGAAGAAATTTCGTTTCAATGTTCAGGAAAAAAGTAACAATGATGTAGTCAAATATTGGAACAGTTACCCAGAGATGATGTGGACACCCCATTAAGGTACCAAAAGTTTAAGTGGACAAGGACCTGAGCAACCTGTTCAGAGTTGGCCTTGCTTTGAATAGGGAAGGTGAACCTCCAGAGAATCCTGTGAACCTAAATTATTCTGTATTTCTATGCACTATATAGGTAAAAACAAACAAACAAAAAAAAAAAAGGTAATTGCAAACTGCAATTAGCTAACGTGAAGATGAAAGTTCATAGCTTATACCTGAGGAAAGAGTCCACAGCTGGAAAGTATCCAAAAGAGGAAAGAAAAATTCAAATAATTTTATTTCTCTAAAATTCTAAAGAGAAACAGACAAAAGAAAATTGTCAAAGCAACATAAGGAGTCCATAGGAGAAGCAGGAGAATACAGAAGGACAGGACAAGCCAGGGCTCTTGAAATTGTTAGGAACGGCCTAAAAAATATGATTTCAGCCATCATTTACGAACTCAAGCTGAAAACCTTTTAGTACTGTTACTTAAAAGATTTTTTTTTTCCTCTGCATCTCTCCTCTAAATGAATTGTAATGGATAACAAATACAGTAAGAAAACCAAAAAGCTGTAAAATACTGGAAGAAAAGAATACAATGTATTTTGACCTGAAGCAGTTGGCCTCCCCTGTGCCTTTTTTGGTAAAAGCTCAAAAGCAGCTTTATACTCTGGACACCAAGATGGCAGGATCATTTAAATTCTGCTATAGTATAAACTTTCTGACCTTCACCATGTTGAGGCATGACTTTTTATACTTCTGCATCAATTCCGTATATTCAAGACATATTAAAAGACATCAAGTCCATAAACTTTACTGACCCTTTTCTGCTGCTTAGCTCATTAATGCTGAAAAGAGATTAATCGAACAAATAAGTGGGTGATTACCTCTTGAAGAACCCTCTTCATTTTCAGAAGCAACGTCTTTACAGCCGTGCAGTCCTGGAGCATCAATCTGAAGGGCAGAGACTCAATGCCTCCACCTTCTTCCAGACCAGTGAAAGGCCACTCCACAGATGGGCTGCCAGCCAGCTGGCTAACACGAGGGTACCTGGCTTCTCCTTGCTCCACCTCCTTTGACAGCTTCAGGGATAGATTCCTTGTAAGAGAAAACAGAAAGATCAACACTAAAGCATTAAAAAGAACTAATAATTTGGGGGGTGGTAACTCCTTTGAGCTTAAAGACATTTATACATTCACTTTTTGAGCCTGCTAGCATGAACAGCCTTTATAATGTACATATAGCCTTTATGGTGTTAGCAATAAAATACACATTTACAAAAAGACCATATTCTACAGGAATTAAAGCCATGCTCCTGCTCACACCCTTCAAAAGAAAGTCATTTTCCTAAAACAAAATATCCTATGGGCAAAACCTCTACAGATCTATTGTATTTCAGTTCAGCTTTACAAGAAAATGAATCTGTCATGCACTTTTGGAAGCTAAATCAAATCACAATCTTCCACGTGCTTTGACTTAGAACTCAGAAACAAAAGAAAACTCGAAAAAAAACCCCAAAACACTACCCTCTGGGCTGGCCCAGTGACATAAAATGAACCTGCTATTGTATAAAACGGAATACTGAACTTAATTAATCTGCACTCACTCTTAGGTTTAGTTACTACTAAAGCTATATAAGCAGAACCTGAAACAAAACAACAGTAAGTTGTGGTTGAGAATCCATTAAAGACACAGAAAGATTATGATGGACTTTAAAGGTAATGAAAGACTATTATTTTGCTGCATACACACTATCTTCCTTTAGTATCAGAGCAAGTTATCTAACAGAGTTTTTCCCATGAAAATTAACTAAATTAACACAGTACAATTAAAGATGCAAGCATAAGCGGTGAAGAAAATGACAATCATTATTCATTTAAAGTATTAAAGTATTCTTCCAGTTTTCTGTTCCATTTGAATTTTTATGTAACACAAAACTGATTCTGCCATAGTTTGGAAGGACAAAGAATATTTTTCCTCAGAAAATTTTCCTTAGCTTTGGTTTCATAGGATCCACAGACAAAACCAGATTAACGTGATTTCTTAAGACAAGCAATTCCCACTGCCATACTAAAAAAACTGGAAATTAGGATACTATAACTAACTTTTATGGATGGTTCATTTTTATATTTCACAAGCTATGCAATATGCAGTAAAGACAACATGTTAGAGCAAGCAATGTACCATAGAGATCACACGTATGGACAGATACGCATGATGGCCAATGGAACTAAAATTTCAGGCTTTTCAAGACTCTCGTAAAACAAAAAAATTAGGCTGTTTTAATTTTAAAATGCATTAAAATCTCATTGAGTGGAATATTTTGTGTCCTTTAAAGTAAAAAATCTGAGGTGGATGGTGAAGTAGCTTTTGATTGAAGGATATAAAACCACTCCTGTTTTGTAGCCTTTAAACAAGACGCAGCTATAAATCATGCAAAGAAAAAACAACTTATAAAAATGAAGTATCATAACATAGGCCACTTTTAAAGCTTTATAAAAGAAGCAATATTCAAACCACTGGAATCTACACTTGTATAAGATTTATATATCCAGAAAAGCACATTATTTAAATTAAGCAGGAACAACAAGGTCCTTTTATTTTTTTTCTCCCACCCAGTGCCTGCAGACTAGAAGACGGATTATTCCTTAGGTTATTCTGCACATTCACTTTGTAAGTCTCACTGAAGTTTCCTATTCCTCATACTCCTCTACAGGGAGGGTCCCATCCTGGCCCTGAGAAAGAACCAATTCCAGATGTACTGTCTCCCAGAAAGAGTCTTTCACTTCCCATTATCAGGGAGGAGAACCTGGTATCACCAGCGATGCCCTGCTCCCCAGTGACAAAGAAAATAAGCAGTGTTCTTGGAAAACTATCGTCCTCTCTTAGATGGAAGAGATAGAGTGTTTATGTATAAGCTATAGACTTACTAGAAATATAGTAATTCTGAATTTCAAATAAAGAAAATATTTTCAGTTACTGCAGTGGGCCTTACATTGATATCACAATGCTCAACACACAAAATTACCATCTTTTCAAACATCTTTTCAAAACTCTTGTACTAAAGTATGAAAAGCACCATAATAACATATTACCACTCACAGTCGTAAGAGTTTAAAATCTGACTCAATTGCTACTCGAAAATGGTGACTCAGAGTTAGTTGGTATACAGAGAGCATTCAGATTATACAGTCCTTCCTGATAGTTCAGAGGTACTTTAACTCATCTGTGACAGAAAAACTCTTCACTCTGATACAACTCATTCTACTTGCTGCAGAAAAAAGAAGCTCATTTAAAATTCATTCCAGAAATGGTATTTCATCAAGTTCATTATTAACAACATCCAGGTGGTCTGTTACATTATTATTACGGTAATCCACTGCAATTCATCTCAAAGCAGGAGGAGAGATTTAGAAAGAAGGGAAAAAAAAAAAAACAAACCCCACATTCTTCCTAAATTACAAGTTTCACTTTATTAGTAAAACATCTCAGCCTCTGAAGCTGGAGTAGGGGCTGGTTCCTTGACTGGTAATACAGGAGCTCCCTACAGATGGTCAGACCCCTCCATCTTCCTAAGATGCATTCACTGTCATCAAAACATTTCACAGGCAAATGTTATTTTTAAGCCATTGGAAAAAAGCTTCAAAAGGTTTATTTTCATGACTAAAGACAATGTATCTCCTTTAAGCAACAGAGTTAACCATATAATATTATCAACATATAATATTTCAGAAATGTAATTTGGTCACTTTTAAATACATGGTTCCAGCCTGAGCTCTAAATTTTCCTGCCATATGCTTAGGCTAAGTTTCTACTTTAATAAAACCATACCTGAAAATGTTCTGAGCACTGGAAGTCAGTTTCAAAATGCTTCTGAAATGGCTTGACCCAACCCTGTTATAACTCTTTCAAATGATTCCCTGGCATGGTTTGGTTGTCCCTATAAATTGGATGGGGCAACTCCATTCTGGAGGATGTCAGTGGTGCAGATGTGCACTGAAGTGCCATCCCATATAGATGTCACCTCACATCCCTGAGCATGGCTACAGAGCCATGAATGATAACAGAGAAAAAGGCATAATGTTCGTAAAATTACTGTCAGCATAAGGTCATAAAATCCACAGAAAAGTTAATCCAAGTCTGTAAATGTTAAATAGGGTTAAAACCTGTGCAACTCAATGGTACTTCGGGCCTGCTGGCTTGTTTCTTTTGTATCTGGACACATACACTAAGCACCACAAATCTATTCCCTTATTTCTAATTGATAAAAATATCAGAAGCTACAATATCCACAGTCAGTAAAATGGTAGTGCCATTAAGGCACATTTCTATTTCAAAAGTAGCCTTTATTGAAATTGTATGCTAGCATTAAAATAATCAATCAGTAGCTTTCAGCATTTAATAGCCTCCATCAATCCAATGCAACCACATGTTAACTAAGAGAGACAGTTGTGCAGCTCCTTTGAAAGCTCTTTTTCCCTAGGAAGGTAGAACAAAACTAATTTTCTTATGCTAAAGAATTCTTAAAGGATTTCACAAAAAAAAAAAAGAAAATAGGAAAAAAAGGGAAGGAAAAAAAAAGAAAATAAGGAAAAAAAAAAGAGGAAAAAGGAAAAAAAAAAGAGGACCCAAAGACATGGATTTGCAGCTTGAGCTTGTTTAAGTTATTCTTCCCTTCTTACTGATCCTCAGATCAATGATTTGAAGAGCTTATGGTAATTTGAACTTCACTTACATAAAGATCCCCAGATTATGTGGACTTTAATCTCCTTAGTTTTCATCAGCAGTGCTCAAGATGTTGCTAAAGCAGAATTAGCCTAAACTAATACAATTGGTTCCCCTGAGCCTGCTTCTCTTGATGCCAGCTTAACAGAAGAGAACCCACATAACACTGCTGGCATCAGGAAGGCTCTGAAAGCAGAGCAAAAGACCCCCGACTCTATGAAAAGAGCTGAACACACCTTCTTTCTTCCCTGAGGGCTTATCTTCTAAAGCAGGGTCTTAGAAAAAGCCTTAAATCACTAATTTCCAGTGTTTAAGTGTGAAGCTGTGAGTGTATATATTCATAATTAAAGATACCGTGGATACACACACATGTATTTTTATAGCTGTATATATCTATGTATAGTTGCAGAAGTCATACACATGCTTATATATAAGCACATAAAAAATTTGGTCTTTGTAAATTTTTCAGAAAAACAAGTAGTTCTTATTTATCCACAGCTTGGCCCATCAGAAACCCATCGTTTTACATTAGAAGGAAAATATTCTTAGTTTCATACAGAGCTTATGTCTTGGAATCCTATTTCATACTCCCTCCCATCCAGAATTTTCTTTTTCCTCACCGACAGTAAAGAGATTTTCCTCCTTTGGAAAAATAACTGATCACTATTTTGATAAAGATCCCTCAGTTGAACTGCATAACATGTGTCAGAGCAATTGCTTCTGATTTTTAGAGGAAAATCTGCCTACCTCAAATACTTTCAAAATTGAGCTTGAAGCACTCTGTGGCTCTCCTATGATGAAGTACATTACCCGTGAAACCCTACTATCATCCCAGACTGAATCTTAATCCCTGGGTGATCTCCTACTAATCTCATCTAGTAAAGAGACATGTTCTATCCCAAACAGTTTACAACTGAAATACATGGACATATTTTGGAAAAAAAAAGAAAGACCCCTCACTATATTTAGCAGAATTAAGGCACAGACTTTTAAATGCATGTTCCTAAGTATTACAAAGACCATATAAAATAATGCCCTGCTATGTACCTAAATGTTCTCAGGATCTAATCAAGGAAGATAAAAATAGGCAAACTCCTCACCCAGTTCTGAAAACACAGGCTTTGCCATATTAGGATAGAAAAGTAACCAGAACTTCAACACTTGGCTAATTACCCGTATTAGCATTCTTTAGCATCAAAATTTCTTTCTGTCTCACACAATTTCTCAACATGGCTTCTGTTCTAACAGAGAATGCCTCAGAAGCTGTAGGGATAAGATCTCGGAATCTTGTACATCAGTGTGTCATAAGGCACACCTTGTTGGACATTTTACAGCTTTTAGAACTGTGTATCCTTTATTGATGCTATGATTTTCCAAGGTCAGGCTTTCAGAGAAATGATGTCCAGTATCAGTCACTATCAAACTCTCCACCCACACACAAGTGTGCACACAAACGCTAACAGCCAGTGCTACTGTAAGTTAAGAGACTGTCAACCTTTTCCATTAAAACTGCTTTTCTTTCCAAGGTTTATATCACAGTCATAAAGACATCTTTTGGGCTAGAACACAGTGATCAAGAAATATGGAATCATATTTTCAAAAAAACAATTAAAAAATAAATTTTAAAAAGTCCTCCACCATTCAGCTGCTGGTAAAGTACAGCTGTTAAGGGCCTATCAAGCATTTCTTTCCGTTTTCTAAACTCCACAGGAGTTCAGAGCTCTGTTTATATTCCCTGATCTAGCACAAAACAACACTTCAAACTTCAGCCGTTTTCTTCCTCCTGGAATCTATTAGGAATATTTAAATGTGAAAAATATAAGATAGTGTAACACCAAAGAATAACCAGATAATGTTTTAAAAAAGGTACTTGGAAAAGACCAATGGGGCTTTTACACTCTCAAATAGTAACAGTGCAGTAGCAAGTAAAGCATGACAGACAAACCAGCAAAAGTAAATGAGGCTGGGCTGGCATTGAGATTTTGGTAGCTTCAGTCTTCTTAAATTCCTCCTTCCTCTCTTCCAACAAAAAAATCAGCATATGATCATTCTTGAAACTATTTTACAGCTGTTAATTAACACTATCTCTCTGTTCAGGATATAAACAAAAGAAAGCTTGCCTGTTCCTGTCCATGGCTGGGGAACTGAAACTCGATGATCTTTAAGCTCCTTTCCAGCCCTGTGATACTTTCATTTGGACAAAGGATCCATCTCCCTGCAGACACTGCAGCGTTTGTGAAAACTACACACTTCTGACTGGATGCTGCCTCAGTACGGACTGAAGCTAAAGACACTTGGTGTTCTCTCTGAATCTCACTCCAAATGCACTCCACAGAACTGATCAACTCAGCTGACCTGGGACTAGAACAACAACATTTTGATCTAATCTGGTAATGACGCATCCAGAAAACTTGATACTCTTGGGGGAAATGAGAAAAAAATGAGGGAGAAATCCATTTTGCCACTGTCACCTTCTAGATCAGAACAATATTTCTCTTTGCTCTAAATGCTTCAGTGTTTCCCTTAGAAAATGTGCAGATGCAACATAAAACTTTCAAGCTTTTACTAGGTTAAAGAAAACCCCTGTAAACTCACAACGGATATTGGATACGGTGACTGCCTTCCAAGAAGCACAAGTAGTGCACTCCTTTCATTCAGTTACCAAACTAGGTTTCATTACTTAAAAACAAGTTGTCAAATGCTTCCTACTACAGGTAGCATTTTTTGCTATCAAAACTTTATGAAATTCTGATAAAAATGATGTGTATTTTAAATGAAGGGAAAAAAAAAAAAGAGGCAAATAATCTTCTGTGCTCAATGAGAAGGTACTGAACTGTCAGTATGGGCTTTAGTAGGAAAACAGGTATGTAAAAGGAAAGGTTAAATCCACAAAAGGACAGCAAGAATATTTGCTTAGTGCCAAGCAGAATTCACAGACACGCGTAAGACAGAAAAGATGGACTTCCAGTGAGACCAGAAAATTAAGTGGAAAATTCGTATACTTTATAAAGGAGACGAGCCGCTCACTTCAAGACCTGTCTGAATTGGTTTTTAAATACTCGGGAAGCACCTAATCATATTATTACTGCCTAATCCAAGATATTATCTTTTGATGAGCTATTAAGCATTAAGAACACTTCTGTGGAGCAAGCAAGCAATTCATTATACTTTGTGTTGGCCAAGAGCTTCACCTGAGAATGCATTACAGATTTAAAAAAGGTCCAATTAATATTTACTAAAATACCTTCAAGCATTCTGCTGACTTTCCCTACATCTCAAACCCTGCCTGTCTTCCCCCTCATCAAGTGACTCATGGAACTCTTCCTGGATTGGGTTCAATCATAGAAGTGCCTAGGTTTCTGACTACGCCAGGGCTTAAAGCCAAGCACAGACATCTAAACAATTATCCTACAGGTTATCATACTACTGCCACGCACACTCTTCCATTAGCAAAAATGCACATGCCTACAGGATTAGATGGCAGAGACTCAGAGAAAGGAGAATAAAATTTCAGAGGAGCTGAGCAGTTAAGGGATGCGCTGTACAACAATTAGGTAGTTAAAACTGTGCAGGTGTCCAGGAAACTCCAACCAGTAACCCCAAAATGTAACATTAACTCTGTATTTTCACATAGTGAAATATGAAGCCAGTAAAAGAACACAATCATTGAAATACTCAGAAATTACAAACAGCTTTTTGAGTGACGATACCTTTAAATACTCTTCAATGGAATCAAGCCGATGGACTTTTATTTTGGTAAAAAATATATGATTTAACAAATGTATCCCTTCTCCCTGCCCCCTAACAGTTTTAAAATAAGGAGTAGAAAATAGTTGCATCTGACTTCAGAGGATACCATCCACCTCCAGCATGTAGCGAACTTTATAAATACGTCAGGAGGAAACTGCAACTTTAAAACCCGTCCTATTTCATTATCACATACAACAGTTGGAACTGAACGTTAACATCAAAAAAGCTTTTATGTTAAATCCTCTTTTACGACCAATAAATGAAAGCATGTAATAGATTCAGGGACATAATTTTTGAAGAAATCCAGACCATGTACGTAACTCCATAGCCATTCTTGAAGATATCAATCTACTAGAGTTTTTTTTAGAGGTTATATTGTATTAGGCTTAAAAGTTTTTGGAAAACATTATGGAAGTATGATCCACACAAAAGTAACAAAACAACACAAGAATTCCAGCACCAGTGCTAATTTATTGCTTCAGTGAAAACAGTTCACACTCCATCATCTTGAAATAAAAGAGTCTGAGAGCTTCACAAGCACGATTTCCCAGGAACCACTCACCTTCCAAAGGCTCAAAATTTCTCCTTCTCCCCAAACACCACACAGCTCCAGACATCAACTTACAAAAACTGCCCCTAGCAAAAACTGAGGCCACTAACTTAAGAAAAATTCCCAGCTAGATACAGGGAAGAAAGCTTGTAAGTTGTGGGACCTCTCATTTTGTTTCCTTAGGCGTGTCTTCTCAAACAACCAGGGGGCTTGGATTAACTCAGAATGGTTTCACTTACAAGGCAGGTGCTGCAATGTCTGCACTCGGAACCTAATTAGTGAAATTAAACCCCTGCAAAAGCATATGCTCAATTTTTTAAACAAAGGCATTAGAGACCAAACAAAAAGAAAGCAATAAACTAATTAATGTGTAAATTAACCTAATTGCTTTGTTCTCACATGACATTATCAATCACTAAGTGCCACAGCAGAAACGTGTTATTTTATCACATGGTGAAATTAGCCCACCTACAGGAGATTTCTTTGACTTTGCCAGTATGGTCTTCAGTGTTTTTATTTTTGATTGTAAATAACCCATTAAAAATAATCAGAATATTTAATTTCATTTGACTACAGCACTGCGGTAGCACTTCCATACTGTTCTTTTACAGAAAAAAACATTTATTGTCCCTTCTTTCTCCCATAATGTGGCCTGCTATGAAAAAGTAAATCTAATGAATTGTCAAACTGAGGCCAGAGACAGATGAAAAAGACAATGGTTTTTGTTTTGTTTGACTATGAAGGACCCAAGTTCAGATCTCTGAATCATACTGAAATATCTCTAAATATTTATTTGTACACCAGCACAGAGGAGGAAATAAGCATGCTAGAACTTCAATACTAGCTCAGCTCTTCATGCTTTGAACATGTTTGTGTTGATGCAACATCACCTACAAACTATTTCCCATCAGAAGCTTCATTCTCTGCAATGCCTCCCATCTCTCTTCATTTTGAGGACATTAGGTCTCCTGCCTCTTAACACCGGGTTTTGAGACTGTCAAATTCAATGTTTATTTCAGCTGTTTACTCTCTGGTTGCTACATTCTCAAGTTTGGGGACTCTGCTTGAATTCCCTGAACATTTCGGGTTACTGCAATTGCTTCCAGTTTGCCAGTGCCAGTTTGCAGTTGAAGGCTGAGAACAACATGAAGAGCAGTATTGTGCAAAACCGTGCAAGTTTAGAAAAGCCGCATCTCACTAAAAACATACAGCCCGTGATTTGAGTTTGATGTCTGATGTCTGAATCCTTTTACACTTCACATTTTCAATTTTAAGCCGTAAATAACAGTTGTATTCAGAACACAATTTCTCTTAACTTAACATTACTGCGATAACTTGTGCCATTTATTAAAGCTTGCAACAAATGATAATGGAAAAACACACTTGTAAAATTTGCTGTAAGAAAGTTATTAAAAATTTAGTATGATTATTAATTTATAATAGAATTTGTAGCATTTCTTCTGTGAAACACTAAATGTACATTACATAACAGCATAATTAATACTTTTGGCTACTGGTTTTACAAACTGTTTGTCAGGACAGCAGCCCTAATAATTGTTGGAGCGTATGTTAAAACTTGCTTTCCATAGATCCATCTAGACTGAGATTAAAACTGGACTTCCCAACTCACTTATTTTCAAGGCACTTTGCAGTATCACTCCAGCTTTTGGAATAATTTCCATTTAAAAAAAAAAAATGCACAAAATGTCAATTTCTGGCCCACACTGTTGCCAGATACAGCATGACATTTTGATCTAAGCTCACCCTATAGATTTTGGACACAGAAGGCGAAGCACTCAAAAGGTATGCCTGTTCACATTTGAACACTGTACAATCTTTGAGGCTGAATACTGCCTGACTTAAAAGTGGGAACCTTTTGTGGAAAGGCCGTTCTCCTGCCGCTGCTTTCAGGGACCAGAGATCCATCAGACATTTGGATTGGCATGCATATTACTGGCCAGGCTGTTGCTCCCTAAATCTGACACATGAAACCTGAGCAACATGTGTAAAACTAAACATTGGACACGGACAGACAAGAAAAGAAGGACCACAACTCATGGTCAAGTGGTAACAGAAGGATGAACAAGGAATTTGCCTGCTATTACCTGAATGTTGTGGGTTTTCCTTTTTTCTTTAACTTGATTCACTTTTTCTTTTTCTGTGCGTGTTTTTTGGAGTTTTTTGGTTGTTGTTGCGGTTATTTTTGGTTTGGGGTTTTTTTTTTTTATTTTTTTAGAAAGAAACACATCAATTTTGAAAACACAATGAAACATTTTGAGGACAATTGTCAAGTCATAGATTAATTTGGGTTGTAAGGAACGTTTAAAAGTCATCTAGTCCAAACCCCCTGCAATGAGCAGGAACATCTTCAACTAGATCAGGTTTCTTGGAGCCCCTTCCAACCTGACCTTGAATGTTTCCATTCAAGGGGTGGGACATCCACCACCTCACTGGGCAACCATTCCAGTGCCTCATCACCCTCATTCTAAAAAACTTCTTCCTTCTATCTAACATTATACCTTGTCCTATCACAACAGACCCTGCTAAAAAGTCTGTCCCGCCTTTCTTAGAGGAACCCTTGAGGCAAGGGAAGGCTGCTGTAAGGTCTCCCTGGACACATCTCTTCTCCAGGCTGAGCAGCTGCCCCAGCCTTTTGTCACATGAGAAGTGCTCCAATCCTCTGATATCTTTCTATCCCTCCTCTAGACCTGCTCCAACAGGTCCATGTTCCTCCTGTGCCGGGAGCCCCAGCATTGTCTGCAGCACTGCAGGTGGGGTCGCAGATCAGCAAAGCAAGAGCTTGTGGGGAGTTGAGAAAGATAAATCACATACCAAATTACCTCTTTAAAAAATCTTGATGTTACAAAAAATAGATAAACCAGTAGCATTCACTTAAATACACAGTTCTTGGGCCCCAAAAATCAAAATGTCATGCCTTTCAGTCTGCATCAAGCCATTTACAGAGATTTTTACCAACTAACTAAAAGTCCTTCTACTGGTTATAACAGCAAGTTGATGTAAAGTGTGATCAAAGCTTCAGACAGGAAAGAGGGCACTAAAGTCATATGGAATGCAGAATGCATATTTTTAGGCACTTCTTTGAGTTGTTAGGAATTATTCATCTTCCTCTGAGGCAATACAAAAGAAAAGGGATATCTGTCCTTGAAATTTTTTATTCCATCTCACTTGGTTGGTCTGCTAGTACTTCACAGCCCATGTACCTGCATCGGCCACACTTAACATCCAGCAGCAACCTCTAAAAAACTGCTAAGGAGCTGTTTCTGCAAAGGAAGGAGATTATCTCCTTACGTACACCCCCAACAAGCCACCAGCTTTCCCCTGAAAGATTCCATGCAGGCAGCCTGATAAACTGATGTAATTAAGCACAGTCAAGCTACACTGACAACAGGGTGATTGGCCAGTAGTATGAGGGTTTCAACAGAACTCCAAGCATAATCCATAAGCTTTTCTCCATCCCAACAAAACTACTGTCCATCTCTTGCTGAAATAAATTTTCAGCTTGGTCAGGGTCATACGGCAAAACACAAAGTTTGCCAGCAAAATCTGGCAGCAGAGAATTAAATAAATAAGTTTTCCCTTAGAGACATTTTTATTAGTTCTAGAAGCAGCATTTTGAAATTTCAGTGTCATTTTTCAGACTAAATGAACCCTGATGGGCTGAAGCCGGCATTACTTTTACACAACATCATTTATCAAGTTTTTTTGTTTCATTTTCAAGAACAAATGCAATGTTGGAAAAAGACAAACAGAAATGCCTAGATCAGAGCATAATTACTTTCTAAGTCCTGTAATATTACTAATTACTTTTAGAAAACAGAAAATACAATAAGAAATAATTAGCTAATGCAGATTGTTCACTCCTGAATAAAGGCTGTCACAAGAATAACTAAGAGATGAGTGAAGAAAGTCATTTAAATGCAGGAAAAAGCCATAAGGCAGATGACTAACATTCTTATCCATGTGCCAGAAAACAGAGACAAAATAATCCAACCCTACTGGACCTCTGATTGGCATTGGTAAAGCTCTCAGTGAAAGGCAGGAGATACTTACTCTTCCTCCTCAGGATAAGCTAGTAGAGTTTTTTGACATGCAAAACTTGCAGGGTACAAGCCATGTGCTCTTGCCATAGCAATAATAAAGAGGAGAGAAAATGTGAAAATGCAAAGCTGATGTAACTGGAATATTAACTTCATTTTTAGAACAAATGAAGTGAGGACAATGAAAGAAATAATTGCAATTCTCACGCCTTTAAGTGAAAGAGTAGACTTTGCATTTTCCAAACTGTGATCAGCTCACTACCAACAGGGAGGAACCCTGTGGATCCTACAAGGACAATTAAGTTACACAAGAATAAATGATCATCCCTTCAGAACATGAACCAGAGAATTCACTTGCATATTTACTGCAGACACTGCAGTATCAGCCACTGAAACAAATAAAAGTTGTAAAGAAGAAAGTTTTAGATGGTGTATCTTTATTAGCCTCTACCATTCTTTGTTTTCATCCTGCTTGGCTGACTGAGAGAGACAACTGGTAATGTTATTTGTGTAGACAACATTTTTCCCCACAGCATCATCTAAAACCACAGGCTGAGCATTCTATACTTAATTACTTTCCTTCCAATTGTTTGTGTGCTACAACTTTTTTAGAAAAAAAAGAAGTCTGGCATTTTAATCGGCTTTAAATTCCAGTACATCAAGACACAGTGGTAACTACCGTTGTAAATGGCATGGAATAACAAAAGTGATAAAATAGCAATTCCACACCTTGACTGATATATTTACACCTGTCTCTTTATATCTCTATCTTCATCTCAGAAAACAGTGAAAGCTGGGAAGGTCTGGAAAATACATATGGGCTCTTTATTCACAAATTTCCTGGAATTTAACCAACAAAACCACAAGTGCTTTTCTAGGCCCCTAAGATTATGAATAGAAACAGGTGCAAAATGAGTATTAGATGTGTGTGGTAGCTGGAAGTTTTGTCATTCCGTGAATAACTGGTTCATGCTCCCTCTTTTATTCTTGATATTGACAGCAAAAACAGTGAAATCCCTGGACAAGTGCACTGCTTGTTTCAGACATGTAAGTTAAAAGACATAAACCAATTTGCCACTGAAATACAAATTTCTCACTAGGAAAAATCTCTTCAAGTTTTTGAACAGTGCAGTGTCCAGTTTAAAAGCAGAGATTTAGAAGCATCAATTACAAATGACACCTGGTCTACTGCTCTTATATAAGAAATATTTGGAGTCTTAATAACATCACACAGGCAAGAATTCTACTTTATATCACTGCTTACGTTGGCACATTTGATCATCACACTGAACTATTCCTTAAATCTGAAAAGAAAGTACTAAGCCTCTCATCAGCACTGGCTACAGAGGCAGTAATTTCATGGCAGTCCTACATCCAGTTGGTGGTAACAAAACATAAAATATATCTCGAGAAGTTTTTAGAGATGAAGAAAAATAATGTAGAGTGAACATATGAGGAGGTACTGTTGAAGGACATCCTCTTCCCAGCCTGGGGGACACTACTTCACCTGTGTTCCTACAGTCTATCTCTGTGCATGTTCCAACTAAGAAGGAGATCAAAAGCAATTTCATATTCTGCTGAGTCATTTCAGAGCTTATCACACTATCTGTGCAACTTCTGCTGTGGTCTCTCCTGACTCTCTCCACTGAATTTCAAATTTCAACATCTAAGTGGGAAAAAAGTTCATTTTCAGTTAACTTGCTGTCAGTATTTGAGTGACAAAGCAGAGTTTAAAGGGGGAACTTTTGAAAAAAGTCTTCCAGTAAAAAAACTAAAGAGTAGGGGCAGCTCTTGCACTGGAGATTGTAGGGCCCATCACCACCAGAACCGGTCAGCCTGGTCAACTGTTCCTCAAGTTCCTGCCATTTTACTCATGTTAAAGGCATAAAGGACATGGCAATGCCAAACCCAATACCACAGAACATCACAACCAGAAGTGTATTTTGCCTCCCTCTATTTCGTGGTTGTAGAAATTAGGATGAAGATTTAGATACGTAAAAGAAGGAGCTCCATGTAGCAGAATGCTGGTCTCTACCTGATGTGACAAAGGCTACTGCTGATGAAGGGAACATTTTAGATGAAAAAACAACTTTCACTTATGTGAAGGTGTGAATCTTATCCAAACCATCTCAATGGATTTACTTGGATTTACTGCATGAGGTAAATTAATGCTGCTTCTTGACTGATCCAAGATTCCTGGCAGAGATGTACAAACTGCACTTAGGGGAGAGCAGGAGGAAGCTCTCAGCCACAGCATCAATGCAGGGGCTCAGGTGAACACAGGCAGAGGAAGAGAAAAAGGACATATAATCAAAAATTCTCCTTCCTCAAGGACTTGTGTGTGAAAGCAGAGGGTATAGAAGAAAAATTATCACCTCATTTTGTGCTGCTAATACCCTAAACTATCCTTCCAAACGTATTCCAGTAATGCCAGACAGATGGCAAAGAGTGATTTCAGTGGTTCCAGGTGAAGACACCTGGCTAAAAGCCTTATTATTCATTTGTTTCCTTGCTTCTACCAAAGACGTTCAAGAACAATTTTCCTTCCTCGTGTTTTCCAGCATTTCTTTATACTTCCCCCATTGCTCTTGCTTTCAAGAGACACCACCTTGCAAATGGGCAAAGAGGCTTCTGCATTGGAACTCATTCAGGCAATACAGTCATAAGAAAATAAAAATATTGTTTGAAGATCTAAGTGACATTTTTTCCTGCTCTTTAGGGAGGGCTGCTTGGAAGCAAAGAAGGACAATAAAAGAGTATTCTTTGCTGCCTGAATGCAAATACAGGAAATTCTGCTTCTGTTTTGGATATTTTTTCCAAACTGTTATTGCTCTGTTTTGAAAATCCTACTAAGCATCAAAGCCCAAGAGCCTCACCATATTACCAATCCACTACTCATCACTGTCTCCTAGTAGAAGTAATGATTGGAAAGACAAATAAACATCAAGACAGGCATTTCATAAGGAAGTGAAGTGTAAAAGCTGAAATAAAACCCTCACTGAAGCACTAACAAATAAATACAATATGAACCAGTTCTAAAAGAGAAAATCAATAACTGAGTATGAAATTTAGAGTAAGAGCAATTTGATGCTAACATAGAGAATGACAGCTCTGAGAAGCAACAGAAGGAAAGTGTAAATATGTATAGTATCTTGAGTACGCAGTGATGAGAGGCAACTGGTACAACACTCACGGCTGTGCCTTACTTCATCACTCCAGGCCACCCAAAATCCAGAAGGACAGAATGACAACCCTGTTTTACAAACTACATGTCCTGGTCCTGCAGTCTAAGCACGTGTAGGTGACCAAGGAGACTAAATGTAAGTATTTTAAGCTCCACTTCAGTTTAGCATCACCTGTGATATGAGATAGTTCCAAGCAGACTGACTAAGAACTACGAGGTAAGCATACAGCAGGCAAGTCCTGACTGACAGCCAAGAATCATCGTAACCCACACACAGATGAAAAACTCAGGCACAGATCATGCTTTTCATCACAACTGACTTAAGCAGTGCCGTATTTGAACCCCAGCTGGCACCTAAGCACCACACTTAAACCCTCCACCAGTGGGACAGGGGAGATAATCAAAGAGTCCAAGCAAACAAAACCTTGTGGGTTGAGCTAAAGGCAGTTTAATGGGTAAAGCAAGAACTGTGCATGCAAGCAGAGCAAAACAAAGCAAAGAATTCATTCAGTGCTTCCCATGGGCAGGCAGGTGCTCAGCCATTCCCAGGAAAGCAGGGCTCCATCACATGTAATGGTGGCTCGGGAAGAGAAACACCATCACTCCAAACATCTCCACTTCCTCCTTCTTCCTCCAGCTGTATATGCTCAGCAGGTGCCATAAGGTCTGGGATAACCCCTTGGTCAGCTGGGGTCAGCTGGCCTGGCTGTGTCCCCCCACACCCTCACCCTTTCCAGCACAAATCCAAAACACAGCCCCAAGCCAGCTACTGAGAAAAAAAACTAACTCTATCCCAGCCAAAACCAGCACAAGAACTCGGATATCAGATCTCAAAAGAGAAACCAAAGCATTTCAGTGAGAAACAAGTTCATCTGTAAAAACTGGCTAACAGAAACTGTGCCCATTTGTATTTGGGCATGAACAGAAATGAGGGTAGAGTTTAACCGGCATTTTTAGACCTTTTTATTAACAAAAAGAAAAAAAAGAAATCCTTATGAGATCATGAAATTCAGCACTAATGTATCCAGATTTATATCTTTTATAAAAACATCACTCTCTCAGATTTGATTTCACTCTGCATTCTAGAGGGGTTACAAAACAAAGTAGCTTTAGTCTAGAAAAACAAAATTAAAAGCAGACAAAATTTGGCACGAGTGGTTCCCTCTCTAATGTTCCTTTGATGTAATTTTTTCAAGTTGCACATCACATTAATCTTCTAAGTACACTGTATTATTTTTAGCTCATATCTAGAAATATTCTTTTTTTATTTTCTTTAAATACCCTCCTACACAGCAGAAATACAAAGATGGAATTCAAGTTACACATCATTCATGCACATGGGGCAAAATGGGCAGAAGTAGCCACTCAGTTGAGGAGAATTTTTTTGAATAGAAGTAATATGGGAAAAGAAGAGAAGAAATAGATATATAACACAAAATACGCTGTGTTGGAAGGGACTCACAGGAATCATCGAGTCAAATGCCTGGCCCTGCACAGGACCATCCCCAATAATAATCTTAGAAATTTCAAGTATTACCTAATTGCTGTTGCAATTCTAATTGCATGATCAGTAAAATATTTTAATCAGATGGAGAAGTTAACAGAACATTCTCTGCCATACAGTGTTCCTTTGCAGACCTGACATTTACACCTATCTGTTTATATCCTAGTAGCAAAAGTACATAAAAACAATAGGTGAATCAAGTCACTCTATACAATCTCATTCAGAATAAAATCCAATGATTTATTTCACTTAATGTGAAAATCTTTTCTAACCGTTAATGTTTTCATAAAGAGTTCAGTCTCCGCTGTCAGAAAAATTTAAAGCCCGGAGGGAACTTCTGAAGCATAAACAGGATTAAGATTTCTTGATGCTTTTTATATAACACATTTCATACCCCAGGATGAAAAATCTTCGTGTATGAACGTTCCCATAAGCCTTTTCTATGCAGATGCTTTTCTTTTTTATCCCAAAGCACAAATACAGTATAAATAGCAATGACAGAGTTTCAGCCTTCATAATGTTAGCTTATAAAATAAATATTAAAGATCGCATAAAGGGACACTTCCCATTATAATAATGTACAGCAGACAGCAGGCTTTGGTTCACTCCCTATGGAAAATGTGCCAAACATGCTCTTCTGTATAAAGTACATAGCTGAAAAATTCCAATTGTGAAACCTTTGTTCTCTTGCATTTAAATTGCCTTCTCAGTACTGTGTGCCAGAAGGGCTTGTTATGCCAACAGGAAAGCAGTCAGGGAAAAGGAAACAGCAGGAAGTCAGACGTGAATTTGGTGTTACTCTAAGATGTATAGAATACATTTCAAATATGAAAATCAGTAAGACAAAGAATGAGATGAGCTACTGCTGCAGCTACCAGATGTGGCAGGTCTCTCTGAAACTGAGGCAAGCTTGTCAAAGCTGCTGCAATTCTTCCAAAGTGAGGTTGATGGGGCAATGGCCAGGCTGACCTGCTGGCAAAACACAAGAAATGGCCTCCTCATGGTGATCTCTTTGCCTCCTTCCGCAACACTCCATAAACAGACACTTTTAGATCATCAATTTTCAAGAGAACACATTCTGAGACATCTCAGTTCTCCCAAATCTAAAAGGCTGGCTGCACTTAAAACGCTGACATAAAAGGGTCATCTTTCAACCAAGTTCAGCTCTGTGTCAATTTTATCAGTCAGGTCAGTATTACCTTTGTATGCTTTCCTGGAGGACAGGTGAACCATTGTTAAATAGAGAACACCTGAATAGAAAAATTAAACACTAGACTTTCTTTTATTGCTCAGTTGTTACAGTAACTGTTTAATTCTACTTGAATGAGCTCATTTTTCACTGTAAAAGCAAGTGTTCCAGTTTGTGTTGCAAACAAACAGTTGGAGCTAACTTTCTATAGCCTCTTTTTCATTGGAAATGTTAAAAAAGAGTTTTCAGTATTGAATCAGAATAAACATACATTGAAAAGTTCAAGGCAACCCATGAATGGAGTCTGCTAGGTCCTGTCATCATCATTGCTCTGGTGATATGGAAACAGCAATTTAAATGTGTGATCTAAGTTTCTGCTCTGGACTAGAGTAAAGCCATTACTGTAAAGACAAAGTAAGGAACCCACTTCAGAGTTTGAAGCTCTTTGCATAGTTTTGTTTTCTGCTTTTTGCAGAAAGTAAGACTGTTTTCTTTCCATGACAAAACTGTTGGTATATTCTAAATCAAAAGCTCTCTCCCTGATTGTACATTTTTAGAGGCTGTTTGCACTCACATGCACGGGCTATACTTTTATAGCATCTAAATCCTATCAGAAACACACTCACAGCCAGACAAGAGTGTAGCTTTAGCAGTGTGAATTCTGCTGCTCTTGGTTTCATGACTCTCAAGAGTGTTCAAAATTAATATTTTCTACCTCTTGATCAGTGACATGGTATCCCATGGCTTATCACTACCAAGCCTTGTTTTATCCCCTTCCCTCTTCAGGTCTAGTTGAAACTAGATATAGATTGAAAATAGATTGAAATCTATTTCAGTGAGCCCTGTTAACTCTTACATGAAGATCCTTTTGCCCCTTTGAGACTGGTGTACCCTGTCTCTTGCCAGCAGGCCTGGTGTCATGTAGTAGAGAACCCAAAATTCTTCTGGTGACACCAGTCACCGAGCCTGTTACTGAGCTGCGGGGTCTGCCTGCTCCTTCCACCATCATTCTCTGCAGCTGGTAGGACAGAGGCATCATTGCTTGTGCTCCTGACCCCTTAACCAGACATCCCAAGGCCCTGATAGCTCTTTTGATTGCCCTTGGATTTCTCACTGAAATTTCATCCCAAAGTGTGATGCGCCAAGAATAAAAGTAATAAGGATCCATTTATATTACATATCAGGAAGGGTAATTTTCTCAGACTTGCAACAATGGAAATGTAAGAAATTGAACATTTACTCGAACACAGACAAAATGGCATATAATACAAAAATAAATCCAAGAGAAAAGAGATAGAGGTGACTTTGTATGACTGCAGGTGTATGAAATGTTTTTTCCTGTACAGGAGTTTATGTAAATGGAAGAGCACAGTGCATGTAAACGCTGCAGTCCAAAAGGTTTTTTTAACAGGTGGGAATTTGAAAAGTTTGATTCAGTGCAGGGAAATGTATTCAAAGAAAACCAGTAAGTAAGGGCTAATCTATGAAGTCCATGCCATATTTATGGCAGCTCCCTTCAGGACTACAGTACTAGTTTGTGGTAGAAAAAGAATTATCTTAAAAAAGAAAAAAAAAAAAAATTCTACATGGGTGAATGCACCTGAAAACATTCCAATGAGAAGTTTGGAGTTTGTGGGCTTTTAACAAACAAACCATAACAACAGCTTTGAAATTATTACTTTTTTTTTTTCCTTTCCAATAAATTCTGTTTTTTTCTTCACAGGAGATATTAAACAGCGGTTTGAAAGAGAACATGGCAGAATGCAGCTGAACGATGCCCAGTGAGAGGCAGCAAATCAGTTGCATCCTATTTACCATTTTGAGGCTTCTGAAGAAGAAATTAATAAGATGAATTTGTGCCAGGAAAGAGGTTAATCCTTAGCCTTATCTTTCCAAGTTTAAAATCCATTTCTAGGCTTAGTTCCTTAGTTTTGGATTAATCACCTCCGCTTTAAAGTATTTTTTATGGTTTTATTTCTTTTACCTTTGGTTCCTTCCCCTTTACTTCTATCAAATCTACATTGTCTACTTTCATCAATATCCTTTTGATTCCTTCCTTCATTTTGTTTCCTCATCGCCACATCCTAAAACAGCATTTTCTCTTACATTGCCCATTTTGTGCCATCTGGGATCTTTCAAGAAAAACATATCACCACCACCTGAGTGGCATTAGAAATTTGTTAACTTGTTACAGACTTGCTATCAGGTCTCTGACATTTTCCTAGGCCTGACTGGATGCGTAACACTTAGTGATTTTGCAACCTTTAATTTCACCTTCTGCTGCTGTTCTTCTCATACCTAAAGCTTTCTTCTCTGAAGTCTACAAATACTTTTCAATTTGAACTTGAACTCTCTTCTTTCGTCGCTGCAACCATTCCAGGCTCTGTTACAACCTCCTGCTCTACATATTAATATGACCAGGTTGCATACCCATACCTTCTAATTTAGTTTCCTTGCTTCAGCTCCCACGCATGCTTTTCTACACCAAAATTTACAAAAAAAAATCTACATTATTTAAATATAACTTGATGACTTTGTATGCCATTTACTACACTGGCTATTCCTCCTAGTATACATATATGTAATTATCAGTGTACAGGGGAAAAGCCTCCCCTAAGCCTGATAAGGCCCCAGATGTGGCAGTAGAATAACCAACCAACACCTTCATGCTACCTCCTAATTACCTGCAGAGATAACCTGTACCCTTCCTTCTACCAAACTCCCCTTACCAAAGACTTCTCTAAAGACCCTTATTTTCCAAGAAGACAGCCTTGCAATTCAGCACTACAGAGCTCTACCGCTCAGAAGGAAGCACCTCGAGCAGCATGAGAGTACTGCACAGATTTTCTGGATGCATTCCGTAAACTGGCAATAAATCAGTCCCACAAACTTCAAATTGACAGGGAACAACAAGTACTAGAAGGATCTCGTTACAGCACCATAAGAGGTTGAGGGAATGATGCCATATTGTGGAGACAGAGTTTTTGCTAGAAAATGGATACATGGTGCACCAGCCATAAGGACAAGTGAACAGAGCACGTAGAAAATGTACACAGCGAGAGAATGCTGATGCTTCAAGGACAGAGGGACAGCAGCCAAAGAAAAACATAAACAAAGATAGAAAACTGTCTGATGATTTGTGTGAATAGGTGCGTGATAGCTGGGCGAACAGAGCAAGAGATCCAGTGAAATCATTACATGTTTTATGTGTGTATATTGCTTTGCCAGTGATGTAATGTGTGGACGCCTGGACAGGGAGAGCACAGTGTATAATAAGGGTGCTTGGGGGCAATAAAATGGCTTCTGCTGGATTCATATTGGATCGTGCGTAGTCCGTTTACTCCCGCACCATATCACATGGTGTTTGGCACAGCAACTCTGCTGAGAAATACCTCCTGTCTTGAAATTTCTTGCACAGAGAAAGGGACAGCAGAAACTGTGGCAAAGAAAACCTGCAGCTCCTTTAAGATCCAAATGCTATGCTTCTTTCTGATGACAGCTTTAATGTACCAGACCACTGGTCTGCAGTGCAATTAACATCTTGCTGCGCTGGGTTCCACAGTTACTGTATCAGGTTCCATAATTACTGACATGGCATGCTGCATTATCTTAACATTATGTTTTGTGCATTGGTTAACAGGCACAGCTCAAAATGTGTGCCCAGGAAAGTCTTTCATTATGGATTATCAGCACAATCTGTTCCCTATCTGCCACCAGTCAAGAGACAGGGGTTTCAGACAGGCAGACAATTAGCTTTGTCTATGTAAAGTAGCTTCTCAAAGTCTAGGCCCTAGGATGTAGGCCATATATTTATTTTCTGTGAAGTGTTCACCTCAGCTAATATGGTTGTGTATCCTTGTGAAGCTGGAGAATTCTTCTAAGAGCAAATTAAATGCATTATAAATTGCCATTCATTCAGCACACCTAGGCACAGTATGTAATTTTACGAAGTTTTAGAAAAGGTTGATTATTTATTTATTTATTTTATTTTTTAATACCAGTAATGGCAGGGAGGAGTTGCTTTCTTTTGTTTTCTATGAATAGGAGAAAAAGTAGGTTTAAATATTCATTATCTACTTACCAACCTATTTATAGAAAACAGAAAAGGTTTACTAGCCACTAGCACTGAGAACAGAATTTAGCTACAGAAAATTCATTACACTACATCTCACAGGGGAAATCAATTAACCCAGGAAGGGTCTCATACTTATTATGGAGCTCAATTTTGATGTGAAGTGCCTCACAGTGAAGCAACTGCTTTTTCTTTTTTCTGTTTTTGGCAGATCTCTCTGCTAGTTTCTTAAATGTGCCTTTATAAAATGAAAAGAAATTAAACAGTAAGAAGCATAAAGTGAGTTGTATCAGCAGTTTGTGAGAAAACAGCACTGGAAAGTTACTTGAGAATCAGTATTACAGAAGCAGTTTCAGTTATTCAGCTGCTTATCAGGAAGAAACAAAAATTTGAATTGCATTGCCTAACACTATTTTGGGTTCATGTCTGTGCGACAACAAAAACCCTTTAAAAAGCAAGCTTAGTGCCCATCTAATTTAGAGTGATTTTTTTTCACAGTCTTAGTCAAACAATATGAATTAAACCAAATGGCTGAAGCATGGTTCACTTTTGTTTTAAAAAAATCTTCATGCATATGATGATATAAAGCCAAATGTTTCACAGTTAGAAATTTAGGGTTGTGTATCATTTTATTGGCACAGTAAAAGGCTACAGCCATATTAGCATCTCTGTGTATAAAGTGTCAATTTGCCTTTTAATGTCCATCCTCCTCTATTGAGAACCATGAAAATCAGTCTTTTGCTGGCTTTTGAACAATCACTAACTTCCTTTAGATCAAAAACTTTGATTTCCTTCCTTTCTCCCCGACATGTGAGGCCAGCCATAAAATGTTCAGCAGAAGTTAAGAGTGTAGCACTTGAAGGGTTATGGAGACTATTTATTTCCCCATCTCAGTGTTCACTTCTGTGCCTTCACACTTCATTTGTGTGCCATTACTAAGATATGATGAGGGCCAAAAGATGGTTTAGTAAAAGTGAACAGCATAATAAAAACTGTCTCAAATGTCTGCAGCACAACAAAGGAAAGACAAGAGCTTGTATCGCTCAAGTGATTTGAAATTTGGCTCTTCATATCCGGAGCCAATGCTCTCTTCTTTTGCTGTGCAGTGGGAAGGGTGAGGACACCATAGGCTCCATGGAGTGCCCTACACTCCCAAGGTCCACTCCTGGCACCAGAAGTCAATTTATACTCCTCCCCCTTCATCTGCCCAGAGAGATTTCTGCTAGACCTCTGGTAAAGCTCCGTCTTTCCGCTCCCAGCCCAGCTTTACGGATGAAAGACGTTTCACCTGATCTACAGTTACAAGATGTAGGCCACGGCTTTTGAACCTGGCCCTTCAGGAAAGCCTTCAGAGCTACTGGGGAATGTCCCAGCCCCCTACCACTTCCAACAGGAACTGAGCCCCCTGTAGAGCTGACAAGCTGTGGGGTAAATGAGACTTGGCTAGCAATGATCCTAAGAGGAATGGTACTGGAAGAGACCAACACCCCAGGCAGTAATGCAATAATCTACTGTGCAGAAGACACTGTACTACAATTCCTGTGCGATCAACTGAAAAGGTCAGAAAATGTAATGCTAAAATTATACAGTAATTTTCAGTTGCTATTAGTAAAATTATTGCTTTAGGAAAGTACCTAAGAAATGACCATTCAAAGAAATGATAAAAAATGATGGCTCTGCAAAGCTGGAATCACTCTGCTCCATCTGTCCTGGGGTGAATTAAAAGAGAACACATTTCACATTCGAAGTTTGAAGTATTAACAGCCTGGAAAGCACCATATGGATTTTGGCATTCCCTAGTTTAAAAAAAAAAATAATAAAAATTTAAAATATCGACTATGAATCGTTAAAAAGACAGACTGAGGGGTTTTTTTCCGATTGTGAAAATGTAGGTCTACATGACTGAAAATGTTTAAAAATAACAGAAGTTGTCACATGCTGCAGTTACCCTGAAACAATCTTCGTAAATACCTCAAATTTTTCTGTTGCCTTTTGTTAAATTTCTGCAAGTACTAGAGTATTTTAACAGAAGAAGGCTATTGCAAAGTAAAAGGTACTTGGTTTCAGTATTTGGTAAGTAATCTTGTCACTAAAAGATAATTAAATACATTTGTCCTTAAAATTTCACTTTTGCTGATCTTCAACATAGGAAATGCACCAACAGGATAGAGACTGACGACTAAGAGCTGAAACCCTCAAGAACAGAATCAAAACTTATAATTAAGGCAGTGTAATAAAACAGAAGCAACAATTTATGTTTCTGAATTAAATTCTCTTCTCTAAGCAGCAAGAAAAATGCAAAACTTATTCCAGGCAGCAATATTCAAATGGATACTTCTACTTTTTTACTTTTTTCCCCAAAAATAAAAAAAAAGAGCCTAAAGCTAGTAGCACACAAAATTTTTGTTCCTTAAATCATTTTTTAAAACAGTGAAATACGGTAGACATTATTTGAAGCAATTCCTGTAATATATTGTAAAAGATGCTATTTTATGCTATAATCAATTAGAGTACAGAATAGAAAGGGCACTTTGCTTCATTATCACTGTTTATTATTTATGGCAAAAGAAAATGAAATTTGGAAGAAAACCAGGATCAAACATGCTGAACATGACAAATATACATAACAAAGAGTGCAAATTGGAGCAAAATCTTCATTCTACAAGCAGTAACAACATTCATGATGAAAATGGTAAACTCTGGTGTCATTTGCATGTTTCTGTTTTGGCGCTCTGCAGTAAATGACACTTCTTCAGACATAAACTGCCTTTTAAAAATAAAACAGAGAAGAATTTTAAATGCAAATTTTTTACATCTCGGCACAAAAACATCCTTCATTAGAGATGGTACTGGCATCAGAAATGATAATTATACCACTGCTTGCTTCTGCAGCTTAAGGAGTTCAGAATTTCTTAGAGTTGTTTAGCACTTCACAGCGTTGATGTGAGGCTGCCTAACTTTTCATAAAAAGAGACTAAGCACTAGGCACAGTGTCTCATTCTAAGTATTATCACAGAATATCAGAGAATGGTTTGGGTTGGAAGAGACCTCAAACATCATGTAGTTCAGAACCCCTGCCATCGGCAAGGACACCTTCCCCTAGACCAGGTTGCTCAGAGCACCATCCAACCTGGCCACGAACACTTCTAGGGATGGGGCATCAGCAGCTTCTCTGGGCAACCTGTTCAGTGCCTCACCACCCTGATAGTAAAGAATGTCCTCCTGATACCTAACCTAAACCTACCCTGCGTCAGTTAAAGCGATTCCCCCTTGAATCCTTACACGCCCATGTGAAATCCCTCTCTGACTGTCTTGTAAGCCCTCGTTAGGTACTGAAAGGCTGCTCTGTGGTCTCCCTGAAGCCTTATCTTCTCCAGGCTGAATATCCCCAGCTCACTTAGCCTGTCGGCCTGGGAGACTCTAATAGGTATGAATACAAAACAATTTATAAATATAAAATCAAAAATATAGATTGACTCATTCATTCCTGTTCATTGCAGATAAATTACTGGCATCCTGATGCCTTTCCAACAGTTTGTGTTCTCTGCTGCTAGCTTTCCTTACCCTGAGATAGCACATCTGCCCAGCAAATGAATACCCCAAAAGCTGTTGTTACTCACTTCGCTTCCAAACAATTCTGCTAATCTAGAGGAAGCATGTTCAAATATAGTTTTGAGAAGGAAATATGGTATATGCTGCCTGTGAGAGCTAACTAGACTGGAAAAAATTAGTTGAACATAAGTGAAGGGGGGAAAGAAAAAAGCTAAAGTCTATTTTTTTCCTTCTTAGAATGAAATTTAAAAAGCTCTTAGAGCTAGATATTAAAATAACACAAAAATATCCACTTTGTTGAATTCGAACTCGCAAAGCCCATTTCTACTATAAACCACCAGTATTACTATGTCTCAAAAAGCTGAACTTTAATAATGTAAGCTGATATATTATTTTTTCATCCTGTTTTTTTTTTTTTTTTTTAAGAGGGAAAAAAAAAAGAGACTGGAGATAAGACAGCCACTAGGTCTTGTAAATTACCTGTTCATACTTGCCTAAACTGACCGCTTTGTTTACAGACATATCTTTTGTTTGGAAGTGACATAAAGAAAAATTGGATTTTTTTCCTCATAACGGCTGCACAGTCAACCTTTATTTAGTGATATATATCAGAGGAGATTAAAAAATTAAGAAAAATGCTTAAATTAATATACAGTTTGAGGTGTTATTATATGTAGTATGCAATGCGTGGAATTTCCGATAACATTGTCATAAAGATGCAAAAAAAGACAGGAAATACTATTTAGTAGAAATAGTCTGACTCTCTTATTTCACTTTGTTGACTTCTACCTGTATTATTACAGCTCTCATCTGCTGGTTTTATTCTCTTTAGACATCTAAAAACCAAAGCATTACTCATCCAAATAAAGTAAGGACAATTAGCCAAAGAATTACAGGCAACAAGCCACTGAAATTATTACCCCATCAAAGCCTTTAATCCGTGCAAGGTATCATTGACAATACTTCAGGTATTTTTAGGTATTCTCTAGTAAATATACTTCAAGTATATTACAAAAAGCTCCTTTAAGGAGCTAAGAACACATAAAATTTGAAAACTAAAGAGAAAGTCAAGTTTTAAATGTGCCCACTGTCACCACGAAGACAGAATCAATTCTTTCCACCAAAATACAACTTCGATGATATGAAATCCAAGTTTCACCTACATGCTATAGAACAGAAATTAGAGTTGGTCTGACATAATTTTTTTTAAGGATTATTCTGCTTTCATACACATGTGACATATACTGAAGAAATGAAACTCCATTGAGATTAATCATGCTATTAACTCATTCCTCAACATAGAAAGGAATATAAAACTAGGATTTTTGCACGTTTCCTTTTCCTGGCAACTTAGTGTCAGTATTTTAGGTAATTTAAATCACTATTTTCCAGTTTTAGCTGCTTAAGGTCAGAATTTTGTAACTTCATAAGCAGCTTCTAAGCAGCTATCTAGCTGCTTAGACGTCCTGATATTGTCAGGAATGGTAGCAAATCTAAAACTATCAGACAAAAACAGCTGACAGGAGGATTTGCAGTACTGTAAACAAAAAGCACTTGAGAACTTCCCAACTGTGGCCTCATAGAGTGATACACGATTCAGCAGCAGGTACCCCAGCAGGGGGATGACAAGGCATCCTGCGGGCTTTCAACAGCACAAGGCCAGATTCTCTTACTCTCCCACTGTCTCCACCCAATATCTTCAAACAAAATTATCACGAGCTTAGCAAAATCTCCAGCAATTTTGTCATCACACTTTGTGTTGCATCATGTAAAATCTACATCAAGTACATTTTCAGTTCAACGAAAACCACCAGGAAGAAGTGTTTGCAACCCGTATGGGCCTTCAATAAATGTGGACTATCACAGGCCAAGAAAACAGTTTAAAACTACAGAATCAGGACGTAATTAGATCATTACTCTGTCAATAGCTCTCTCTTTCAAAGAGCAGGATCCAGTTTAGCCACAATTGAAGGCAAACAGAGGAGGGCCTCAAGCTCATGTAAGACTTCCAAAGCCATTAGCAAGTCTTTCACCTCCACACAGCCATCAGCGGGAAATCAGTCATGCAGTATGACTGCCCTCAAGTTTCTCTAGGCACTGTTATTTGGAATTTCTTTGTATTTATTATATTTATGCTTTTAATGTGACACTGGGAGAACAAAGGTTAACTTGGGCAATTTGTGACTATCTTTTACTATCACATATTTTTACTTCATACTTTTACACAGTGAAATGCACTGAATACATCTTCAATGACAACATCTCTACAGATCTCTGAGGCTCAACTGTCCAGGCTGAGGTAATTTTTTTCAGGTTTTTCATAAATACAATCTGAAGCACTCTTCCCTTGTGACCTGACGATTCAAATTGCAGCTCTTCAGATTATCATTTTTACCAAAAGATTTCCCAAACTGAGTGAAATTTGATGCAAAGAGGGAAATCTTTCTTCAAATACAGATGCTCTTTATATTCTTCTTTCTCAGAATGGCAGATGCAGAAGTAAAATAGCATAAATTATGATTGACCTCAGCAGGAATAATTTATGCTCCTGAGCCACTTCATGTGCATATCCAGGAGGGAGCTGTCTGACTGTATGAATTTTTACAGATCTTTCAGCTAATTTACAGATCCGGTGTAAAACTCAAGGACGCCATAAATATTTGTGGCATCCTCTAAAGAACTTCGGGTTCATAAACCAATTAATCTATTACAGTGATCCACAAAATTATCCCCTTCATCTCCAACAGAAGCAATCTTCATTCTATTGAAGAACAACATAGGAGAGGGCAGATGAAGGAGTTTTTTCATGGTATGAAGTGTATGTCTCCTTGCAGCAGGAGGAAAGCCATGTGATGACCTTTTCTTAGACACACCACAGAATTCATAACCACTACAGTCAAATACTGGAAACCAGAGTGGGGGCATGTATTACTTGTGATCCACTGCAATTATCAGACAGTTAATATCCCCTGAGAGGTCTCCATCTGTAATGGTACTGGAGCTTATATTTTCAGCTTCCCACCTTCCAGAAACTCATTTATTTTTAACAATCACTAACATGTCCTTCTTAACTATTATCAATGTGTCATTTTATGAACAATAGGGGACATCTTGAAAAACAGGGTCAGACCTCACATGGCTTAATTAGCTAAACTCTATTAATTTTCATTTGAAGAGGCTGGTCTGCAGTACTAGAAAATTTGGACATTTACTTCAAAACACAGCATGATGATAAACAACCATTCTTGATACAGGTATGCTGCCACAAAAAAATTTGCCCACAGATGGCAAATTACATTTACTGCCATCTCCTTGCAGAGAGTCCCATAATCTGCCAATTACAGGAATATTCTCGAAAGGAGCCAAACTCAGCACTAAACGATAACAAAAATAATTTAAATGCCCACGGTGAATATGTTCCCTAGTTTTAGAGTCTCAGCCTCTCTCCCCCTTATATTTTTAAATTATTTATGCTCTATTTATTTTACTTAGGAACTTACAAAGAAAAACTGCAATGATAAGAATACAGCAAGTAATACATAACTAAAAAGAAAATAAACATATTTATTTTCTTCTGCAGTGTCGACAAGTATTATTTGTAATTGTTTCAGGTTAAAATATTTTAGAAAAAAAAGTATGTTAAACTTCCCCATTAAAACCACTAAAAAAATTCTCAGAAACAGTTTAAATTTTGTTGAGTCTGCTGCTGGCAATGTTCCTTCAAAACATGGAAATCAGTATTATTTCCATCAATTTCACCAATTCAGTTTTAGCAGTTTCACAGTCATTTCCTTACTCCTTCACTGTCTGAAGCGTGGAGCAGAATCCGTCAGTGTTGCGGAAAAAGGAAACAGTTAATTTCAAACGGAGTTTTATCAGATGAGACAAGTGGGAACGTATCACACAAACGACACCTCTATCACCGTATTAGATTAGTAGGGTAATGGAATGACAGTCTACATTCATTCGGTAGTCGCAGTATAATTACACAGCACACTCCAAAGATGCCACAAAGGGCCACATAACTGGAGCCAAGGTTATTATAAGAAATAGCAGCATGTGGTTGTGGGAATGTAAGGCGAAACAAGTTAATAACTTCCTATTATCTACTGGTAAAGCTGCTACCTCCGTATGTGAAAATAAATGACACGAGAGAAAAGCTAAATTAAACAACCAGTAATTTATGTGAGGTAGAAATGGAGTGCAGATGGTGATCCTAAGTTGCACATATCACAGCAACAGCAAAAATCACCTCTTTCTATTGGGAAAACACTCATTTCAACGGCTTCTTTAGTGAAAAGCATGCTAAGGTAGAAAGCACTTAAAAGCAATAGAGAAACACTAGGGTAACTACTTTTACACATTAGCAGAAAAAGAAATCTATGAGCTGGTAAGCCTCTCTATTCCACAGCCTGACAATAAGAATCTGGAAGAACATTTAGATGTCCTGGACTCAAATCCCTCATCTGCCTCAGGGACTTTTGACCTGCATGTTTCTACTCCTGATTCAATCACAAAACTACAGGGAGTTTTCCAGAAAGTGTTGAATGCTCCACTGATTTTCTGACCAATTTAGAGAAGAGCTCCAACAAAACTGATGGAAATATCCTCAGAATACTAACTTAACTCAGGAGCTCTACTTGGTTCTAGGGCTTCATGTCCTCTATGCCAGAAAGCCTGAAATGGAGGCTTCCCAAATACAGTCCAGTTTTTGAGACACTGACCTACTGGATAAAGCCGAAGTCTGTGATTCACCTGTTCCAAAATTTCCTGTCACGCCAGTTAGGTCCTTCTTTTCCAGCAGAAAAACAGTGTTCAAGTGGAGAAATACCACAAGAATCAAATCACTGAGAAACTGGTAGAAATACTTCTGTCAAGTTAAAAGAGGTTTATGTGAGAGAGTTGATAAAACCTGAAACTGCTCCTTAATGTGTTTTCAGTGGCTTTTTGAAACAACACTGTTAGCATCCTTCTAACATCTGGTTCCACAGGTGAAGAAGTCAGGGCAATCCTATTCTGTGAATCCCAAAGGAGCTGAAAAAAGGAGCCAGATGTCAAAATTAACTGACTTTGAACATGCCTAGAGGCATGAACTTGGGAACCACGAGTTAGATAAAGATTTCGTGAACAGTGGAAGTGTCTGGAAGTTCTTATTTACATCTTTAAAGCTATTCAGTTACCTACATTTCCCTAGTCACTGTCTGAAGTGGATTTCTTTCTATACATTTTTTTCTTACTCTAGTATTGCAAAAAACATTTACTTCAATGGGTAGTTTTTTAATTCTGTAGAAAAGTCATAGTTCTCGTCTGAATTCTGCAGAATTATGCACCCGAATGTACGAGATGTTAAACATTCTTTAAAAACTGAAAAATATTATTAGTAGATTTGAAACAGACTTCGCAATATTTTTACTAAATTATTTATCTAAAATTGTGCAAATACCTACAGGCTTCTCAGTTCAAAGCCTGAAAAGACTGCAATGCATGTTGCCTCCACTGTCATGTAGGCCAATTTAGAAGAGTTTCAATCCTTTGGCACTATGTTCAAAAAGTCACTTGTCTTAGAAGCAGCATGCCATGAATATATCACATATACCTATTCAACTAACAAACTTTTCAATGGGAAATTACTTTACATAAATGCCTAATGAAATAGCTGCGCAGAATCACAGAACATCCTGAGTTGGAAGGAACCAGAAAGAACCATTGAAGTCCAACTCCTGGCTGTGCAAACACAGAGTCACACCACGTGTGTTGCCCAAATCCTTCTTGAACACTGGCAGGTTTGGTGCCATGACCACTTCTCTGAGGAGCCTGCTCCAGTGCCCAGCCACCAAAAGAGTGAAGAATCTTTTCCTGATATCCAGCCTAAATCTCCCCTGACACAACTTCAGGCCATCCCCTTAGGTCCTGTCACTGATGACCACAGAGAAGAGATCAGGGCCTGCCCCTCCTCTTCCCCTCATGAGGGAGTTGTACCTGCAGTGAGGTGTCCCCTCAGTCTCCTCCAGACTGAACAGACCCAGTCACCTCAGCCGCTTCTTGTAAGGCTTCCCCTTCAAGGACCTGCACCATCTTCATATCTCTCCTTTGGATGCTCTCTAATAGCTTAATATGTTATATATTGACACCCAAACCTGCCCCCAGCACTCGAGGTGAGGCTGCCCCAGAGCAGAGCGGGACAATCCCCTCCCTTGCTCTGCTGGCGATGCTGTGCCTGATGCACCCCAGGACACGGCTGCCCCTCCTCTTATCATAAGAATCCAGGTGTGGTAGCTACATGGATAGCAGCCAACAAAAGGAGTAGTCTGCAGTTATCCCAGTCACAGAATACAGACACATACATACATCCACTGCAAACTCTTTAGGTGATGTGCTAGGTGATGTGCTATAGGCTTTATCTTGTACGCTTGTGTCATGCCAGCACAGCTGAGTCCTAATCGCTGATAAGGAGTTCTCCATGTGACCTCTTATGGTACAAGGACAACAAAAATTGTCCTCAGACAGACCAAAATAATTATAAATCATGATTTAGAAGTGAGAGCAGCAGCAGAGATCTTGTATCTTCTCTACAGGAGCACAGAAAGAGTCAAAAAGTCAAACTTTAAATTCAAAAACTTATGTCCTATGCATAAAAAAGGGCTTCCCTTACATAATATTACATGATATTACAGATAGCAGCACTGAGAAATGGTCTGTCAGCATTTAAAGAACACTGGAAATCAGTGGGAAAAGTTAACATAAACCATATACATTTCCATTTAAACAACCATCAAGTATTTTCATTCTCTGTAACATTTAAGAAGATGATATATACACAATAATTAACTGCCTCAGAGAGATCTGGATTAAGAAAAGGGCACATATCTTTGCCTTCTACTTCCAATAATGGCTGGAACATTCCATGAGAATAACCAGACAAATTGAACATTTTTATCTCTGTCTGAAAATTATTACTGACTTAATGACATACACACAGCCTTTACCAACAGCTTTCACTTCACCAAAAGGAAAATAAAAAGGTTATCTGCTAAAAATCAATAGAGCTCTATATTCTTTTGAAGAAAACAGCCAGATTGCTACTGCACAAGTAGGTTTGTGCTGTGTCTGACTTAGCTGCTTTTGTCAAGATTTACACACCTCTGCACGTGAACTCAATTCCTTCTTTATTAACTTGCCCTAATGCCAAGTAACTATGGAACAGTGTCTACAAATTAATCTAGCACTAAGACAACTGTGTTAAAACCCCATCACCTATAGTGTGGAAGTTTTCTGTGATGTTGCTGGGAGCATCTGCCAGGAAAGCTGCTCTAGATTTTCCATTCCAAGCTGAATTTTACATGCCAAGCTTTTTGAATCTTGAAGCTGACATCTACCAAATGAGTTGTCAAGTTCCAAAAGAGATTTTCAAAGACATTCAGAAAATACTGTGCTTGTAAAAGAGTTGTTTCCAGCATTCAGAAAACCCTTAGCAACAACTAATTCATTCCATTGCAAATGTATTCCATCTCACTTTTGATTTAATTGCCAAGTACTTCTCCCTCTTATCTTATTCTGGCTTTTGGTACCTTTAGACATCAACTTATTTTTCTCAAAGATGAAACTGTATGTCTTCCCCAGCCACCTACTAATAACATGGGACTTTAAATATACTTCTACAATATTAACAGTCATAAATAACAAGTGATAGCCTGATTTTAACTTCCACCATTGATTTCTGCATTTTCCTGGACACATACAAACTGTGAAGTTAATATTCATTTTATTCCCTGTCTACTCTTCTGTTTCTATGTTCTTTGTCTCCTGGAAATAGTAACAGAGAAATTAAACCTTCAGCAGCATTTCCTCTCAAATACACAGTACCACCCTACATAAAATATTAGGACTCAAAAATGCAGGTTCTTCTTAAAGAACTTATGTGTCAAATAGTTTTAGAGAAATCACTTTCTGAGCTGCTCCGTACCACAATATTCACTTAAAAAATAACAATCAGCCATTTAATGGAGTCTAGAGAACCACAAACTAAGCTAATTTCTTTCACAGCTCTATGCAAGGAGGTGAGTCTACTAGGGTTGAGTGCGATCCACTTTTGCTACAGGGATTTTCCCACGTAACCACTGCCTCCTTTCAGGGCTTGAGTAAGTAACTTTATACTGCCAATAGCACTTACAGAGCAAAGAGGTGCTGCGCAGTGGCCTCAAATACCTAGAAGGCTGCTTTAATATCACTCACTCTACAATATGGAAATACTATGCAGAAAAAGAAATAAAATGCAAAGGAAAAACATATAGTAAGAATCATAAACTCCCGAACTATATTCCATTATTTCTCCTTAAAAAGTAGCATCACATTGCTGTGATGGTTGTGGTTTCTTTTCTTCCTGGACTAATGATTCTTTAGCACTCTGTCCTTAAAGCTCACATTGCTGGTATGCAGACAATAACAATATCATCACAATTCAAATTTGTATTACCCACTGAAATGTCAGCATCATCTTTTTATATTCTTTCTTCACTTGGTCCCTGATTTTCATCAGCCTTTTTAAATGCACAATGTACGGTGTAAATCCTTTCAAATGAAAATCCCAACAATCCATTTGGTGGCAGGTATTAGTTGAAGGCAGGTGTAGACTTGCTGACACAGAGTGCTTAGGCTACGTTCAGACCTATGTTCCACAGTCACACTTTTCAACAGCTGACAGGAGTATAAGACTACACAATAAAAATGTTTCACTGGTAAAAATGATTACTAGTTGTGAACAAAACTACTCCATAACACCTTGTGATTGGTGTCTTGACATTTCCCAAATCACTACTCTCCATAAACCCTGAATGATTCACAAAAATCAATGGCGACTGGCAGAACAATATTTTACAAAGGTGACAGGCAACAGGCAGTGCAACATTATCCTTTCTAACCTGTGTGGCAGTACAGACGAAATTACTGCTGTATTTTGAGGCACACATGGCTCTTAATACATATAAATGTGGCTGGAACTATACAGGTAAATAAAGAATAGCTGTTGAATCAATGGAATTATGGACTCAATGCATGTACACCACAGAGGAATAACAGCAAGGAAATTAAGGTTGAGGGTAGAGAGAATAAGGACTAAAATATATGAACACATCACTGCTATCTTATGTATTCTAGTTCTCCAGAGGAAAAATTCACAAAAAATAGGTTTCGCATACATAGGGAATGTTTGCTTACATATGAAAAAATTAGTTATCTACACTCGTTCAGGTAATGATAGCCCAAGATGAAATCTAATATCCATCAAAAAAAGTGATGACTACTTCAGACATCATTTCTGGTACGAAAAGACTTAGCCCCTGTTCTGTGAGACCAATAAGCACACCCTCTTAAACCCTACATTCACAGTAATGAAAATCAAATGGCTTATTTGTTGGAAATATAGGCCAGAAGATGTAGGAATTAACTGTAGCTTAAGAAAAAAAAAATACAGAATATTGAAGAATAGCAGTGAAACATTAAAATAATAACTTCATCAATAATTGAAGAAAAATTGGTAAGAGGAAGGATAGGACAAAGTTAAAAGACTTACTGACAGTATCCACTCAAAATTTAATTAACAAAGTGTAATTCATATGGGCTCTAATTTTCTACATTTCTGCATCCAACTTGGTGTTATCCATTGGAGTCAGATGCCCGGTCCCCTTATTGCCTCTAAAAATATAAATCACTGATCATATAGAGGAAAAAAAAATACCAAATTTGAATGGAAGCATACCAGAACTAAGGATCTAAACAGTTCTTGCTGCTTCCCTTATCTCCAGACCACCTGTCAGCACAGTGAATAAGTTCTAGCTGGTAGCAGAACTTTGAAAAATAAGATGACGAAAGATTTTTGCTTCAAAATTACATCATTGACACATGAGGGAATGAATTTATGCTGTGAAGCCCTTACCCTTAGACCTGTACAGAAAAGAGAGTTACTGGGATTAGTCAAGGATATTCTAAATGGCACTGACTCAGAGAGGCAACTCAAACCACATCACCTGGAGTCAGGTGGATATAGAATACATTAGTCCATGAATGTAGAATGGACTACATTCATGGACTAATTCAGGCAGGGAAGTAAATACAGAAATAGAGAAGTTGCAGAAGCACTTTTTGTATGAGGGTTTCTCCACATTATCTCCTTTGTTTACTTTTTATTTTCCACAAGACATAAGTTTGTTTTTGGATTTATTCACCAATGAAAAGATAACCTTGTAGGTTTTTAATATCCTTAAGCTCCAAACTTTCCTTCCTATCAAAAAATTTTGAAAATCCCATAGCTGTTTCTTTGATGTTAACAGAGGAATGAAGCCATCAAGCCATTTTCCCATCAGACTCCAAAAGGTGTGTTCTCCAGCCTTTCTTTGAGATAGGCAAGAATAGGGGTGAAGGGAGGCATGAGTGAAACGGGATGAAAATATTGCATTAGGGCACATTTGCTAAACCCAGAGGGTACAAGCCAGACAAGAATTAATAACTGAGGCTGTGCTATTCACGGTATTAAAAAAAAAAACACCACCCTGGACTTTTCTGTTTTCTCTTGTAGTTTATACAAATGAAGGACAGAAATACAGAAAAGCACTTTGCCCATGAAATGGTGAAAAAGTGTTGGGGGGCTGGGAAGGGGAATCCTTTGTGCCAGAACCACTGGAATAAAACTGAAGAACACTTTTACTCTCTACCCTTTTCATTTCAATTAACAGAGCTGATCACTTATGATCTTCAAGATTTCCAGAGCAGAGGCTGTAAGAAACCATGGGGAAAATTCAGAAGCTATTCAAAGTAAACAATTTTCCTATGTTCTATAATTTAAAGCAATTAGATGCTTATCCTAAATTTCATTAATGATTGCATCTAAAACTTGAATCACTGCTTCTAAAATATGAAATACATGGGCTACATCTGAAACCAGGATTTTTTACTTCAAATGTTTCAGAAATTATGATCTTTGATGCTGTTACTACCTATCTGTGACCTCCACCAACACTTTCTGCTCTAGCCAGAGTATTGCTAATTTTCTTGCCTTCCTGAAGCTGTCTATAGCAAACATTTTATCCCACTTACAGTCTTAAGTTTCGTGATGGTTGAAATAAAGTCCTACCTGTCTCACATACCACTTCCTTACATAAGGAAAAGTTAGATTCACTTTGATTGGAGTAGCAAATACATTAAAGTTGGTTATAAGTATACCTCGCTATAATATTCTTAGTAAAAGAGTACTTGAATGAAATTTTTGTGTTTATTTTAAGGAAGAGGTCAGGCATGAGGACCTGCTGATCCCAACTAGCTAGGAGAAACTATGAATTATTTACTATATTTACTGTATGATCAGAACTCATATTTTTCACAAGTTCTACTGTTGGCCATGGCTTATTTATGCCAAATACATAAAAGTGAAACTTGAGGTATCAGGGCTTTATACTGGCATGAGCAGTAACAAAATGAAACAAAAATCTGTACACTGGAAGAAAAATAGGTCAGATGCCAGGTGTGTGATCAGGAATTAAATTCTGCTGTAATTTGAGGTCATAATTGATAACATAAAATCTCATCAATATTCAGTAATCTTGTGCATGCACACGGAGAGTGTGGGGTGTGTGTGAGAAATCTCCAAAAAAGGCTTGATCTAGTCAAGATTTTTCTATATGCTTTTTTCTGAAAGATGAGAGACAGGATAGCATTAAACAAAAATAGAACAGCTGCCTTTTGACCTACAAGATCAAACCAAGACTTTTGACTGAAAATTATGTGTATTGACATATTTATACAATTAAATCTCTATCATGTCTCATAAAACTAACTTCTTAGTTCTAGATACGATGCAGAGATATAAACAGGATGTGTGCCCTCCTATTGATATTTAGTTAGACAGTTTTATGAGAACTAAAGTAGTAAGGGAAGTTCATTCTTCTCACAACTTCCTACACTCTAAGACATATTTATTAAAATATTTCGATTGACTCCCAGTACATTCAGTGCTTGCAGCCGTCACTGACATCTGCAAAAAGTTACAGATCTTTTCAACAGAAAATACTTCATTTCTAGTAGATCTTATTTGCAATTTTGGCAAATTCCCCTCAAGCCAATGACTCACATTTGTATTTGGTCTCACTCTAGTGCATTGGGGATTTTACATTCTCGTCTGTACTCAAGGCCTGTCTTTCACTATTTAGATAAAAGAAAGCAAACTGACAGCACAATAACATAAGTATAGCTTTAATTTCTTGCAGTGCAACTCAAGCCTCAAAGGTTTACCCCTCAGCAAAGAGAACTGGAAGCCGCAAATTAATCTGGCTGAAAGTGCCTAATATTACAAGTAGTAGGGGATCATTAAGCTCTCAGCAGTGTAGGGTTATAAATGGCCTTTTGTAAACTGTGACAACCAAACATGAACCTGGAAGACCTCGAATGACTGCTGGAGTACAGCACTGTGTGTGTGCCTGCCAGGAATTCCCCTCCCAGGTATGGGTCTCAGACACCGATGAATCCATGGCAAGAAGGTACAGGTGTGCAACCATTCCAGAGAGAACCCTGCAGTGTGGATACATATGTGCACAGTTCCACTCCAGCAAAACCTATTAACATCAATTTAACAGTGACCAGCAACCTGACCCCAAAAACCAAGCTCAATACCAAATTTTTGAGAAGAATACCATCGGTATCGATATTGGATTCCAAAACCTTCAAGAAGTTCAGCATTACAGGAGAGTGAATGTGAAGGGAAGCTGACTGGTCAGAAAGCAGAAATGGGTAACACCAGTTCTTCTCGTGATAGCTTTTAAGTGAAAACTAGTTTGTCAAAAGTAACTTTGATGAGCTAATCAGTCTTACTTTATTAATATACAACAATTATTTCCTCCATCCTTGCATTTACAAAAGTGCTTGGTACATAAGGACTGAAGTACCAATGCCATTATGTACACTGCTAAAAACAAAAATGGAGGCATAAATTTTACTGCTTCATTGCACCTCAGTTGATATAAGAACAATCCACAGAACTATCTCACCTCAAAAGCCACCATATTTAGCAAACAAAGAAGAATTACTTTGCAAACTTGCCTTTTTGCAAAGAAAATCAATGCCATTTTACAATTGTTAGGCTGAGTCCCCCTCTATATTCAAATACTATCTATATTTCTTTATTTACATAATCCATTACAGCAGTGGCTTTTCCTCATTTCAAACAGCATATTGCCTATATAAACATCCTACCATTCCTGACTATTTCAAGCATGTCTACTATTATTTCATAAATAGTAGGTGATGAATCATCTCCAGTTTAGGCAAAGCACCATGTTTAATACGTTATGTTAGAATAAGTTCTGTTCTGCATGCCATTACTTTCAAATATGTTCTCCATCTCTCTTAATAGTCAGTCATAATGGGTTTTCTTGCTTGTGTCTGACTTTCATATTAATTTTTACTTTTTTTGTGTGTGGGTAACTTCAATATCCCAAGAGAATTATATCCTCCCACCTTTATAGTGGTATGAAGTCATACTCGTTCTCTTGTGCTTTATCATCCAGATATTGTCTTTTTGTTCAACATTAACCTGTGAACCACCATGCCCAAAAAAAGCCTCTAAGTAAAATAAAAAGTAAGGCACTATTTTACTTTATGTTGCTGTAGCCTAATGCATCTTACATCTCACAACTCTTATTTCTCTCATATGATCAAGTTTAGATGAATGAACAGTGAAAAGACCTTCCAACTAATTTAATTGAACTTTTGCCCTTCACATAAATGTAATAAATAATTCACTTATGAAATAAGTTTGCCTATGTCACTTGGCAAAGACAAGTACTGCCATTTTTTAGAAAACTGCAAATTCTTTAAATCTAAATTTAACAATAGATAGCTGAAGACTCAGGGCAAAGGCCAGATGGAGATGTGAAGTCACATTTACCAACTAATCCTCCCAAGAGATATGACATCTAAATTTTCAGTGAAATATTCTCTCAGTGATGTTGTTTAAATTTCTTCCAGATTTAAACTTCATAGGACATTAATGTGTTCCCTTTCTCCCCCCTCAAATTTGCTTCTTGGTAAATGTGGACAGTAATGTGCATGTATGTAATAACACTGAGTAGTACGAACACTGCACTGAACATACCAATAATTACTTAATTAAGTAATAATTACTGCTATTGCTGGTGGTGTGTCAACTAAAAGACTGCTGTGGCTGATCTCAGCACACATGAAGAAAATCTCTGCTTCAAAAAATTACACAATCGTCTGTAATAATGAATTAACCATAATAACAATTACTGAAGCCTTAGGGGGGGAAAAAAAAAAAAGACAACAAAAGAGGCTGCTAACTTCATCTTTTTTTGTACCTTCATTTTCTTTATACCTTAACAAAACAAAATACAGATGAAGGGATTTTGTGACAGTGGGCTGTGTCTGGTGGATTAAGCAACAGCAGCTTTTCTGTGGGAATAAATCTCCTAAGACTTTTCCTGGCTGACGGATGGCCTGGTACTATGACTTGATTCCAGGAACAGGGAGGAAATTCAGAAAACAGATTCACAAAAGGGATAAAAATGCATTTCTGCGGTATCACTTACAGTATACTATAGAAGAAATTCATATGTACTTGGCATTTGCAATTCAGTTTTAAAATCTATTTTAAATATCTACAGGAACTCAAGCGTATATACATTAAATCAATATCTTTGAATACAAGCCAAAAATTTCATTCAAAAGTTTTTATAATGTGTTTAGAAGGCTGGCTCTACTGAATACAATAAGATTTTGACATTGTTTCTACTGTATTAAAGATTCACTTGACAGCTATTTTATAAATTTCATACTTCCCTCTATTTAAGACTTTAATCATAATTTTCAAGGATTTTCTTTCTCCTTACAAAAAATTCTGTACAACTTGTGCTGGATTCTATGGGAAAGAGTAATAGGAGAGTGGAAAAAACCCCCAGCAAGCAGGGGTTTTTGTTGTGTTTCCCATCTTGTGCATCAAACCACCTTGACCAAATGCACATAACCCCTTTTTTCCTACTGAAAACTCCGTTTCTGAGTGGTTGAGGCGTTTGGGTGAAGAAGGTAACATGGTCAGGAATACTGGACTATTGACCAAAATAAATCAGTCTATGTGGACTTCCAACACATTCAGAGCACAGAAGACCCACAGTACCTAAGTAGAACAGACTATGCCCTCCTTTGCCAGTTAACAGAATTTAGAGGCAAAAAAGGTGCACTTTTGGAAAGTGAGTTTTGGCAGCTGCAGTCTTTGAGCAAAGCTGTGAAATCTTCCATGTCAAATGCAAAAGTGAAGTAAGAGCAAGCAAAGTTCTTGTATGCAAAACAATGATTCAGTACAACTAGGTTTTTAATTCTATGAACTAATTTCAACAATTATCTCCTTATAGCATGAAATTCTGTAAGCTTATTTATCACTCTGAACTGTAAGTACTAGGTAGAAATAAAAAAAAAAAATTCAATATTTTTCTTCTGCAAAGAAATTATAAATTTTAAATGTAATCAACATGTCAAACCAATGTTCGGGTGAACTCTATTCATCAGCAGCTCCACTGCTAATAAACCCTGCAACATCTTACAAACTAGTCTGTCTGAGAAAAATTATATTGGGTGAGAAGACACGGCAGTAAGAAACTGAGTGCGCTGAGTAGTAATCTATTTAAAATTTTTAAAAAGTAAAAATCAAAAATCTTAAGAAGAAAATTATGTCTTGGCTAGAGCTGATATGTTGTCACAGAATACTGAATTCTTCAAAAGAAGCCTCACTTTTATTTCTGTAAAGAACGTTACATTCAATATTTCATTTGCTCCAGCAGTTGAAACACCACGTGATGTGATTTAGAGTCAGTCACGAACTTAATATTATCTCAAAGCAATTGATTACCACTGGGTCTGGTCTCAGTCCAGAGCTATTAATAGGCTTCACAAATTAATCCAATATAGATGTTTGTGTTATGTAGAGTTGTTCTCTTTATAGGATAATATAGAGTAAAATGTTCAAGCAGTGGACTTTATTTATAAAGTGGAAATATTGAGTCATCCAGAAACAGGGAAACGAGGAAGTTTTTACTTCATTGAGTCAAGGAGTTATTAACAGACATTGCAACTTCAGGAGATGACACCTGATCACAAAAGAAAAAAGGGTATTTGCATCTCCAGTGAGATATGCAGTTCTTCCTTTAGCAACTTGAAATTATCTAGAAGTAAGTCATGGGATTCATCATAGAGGTTCCCTCCCACGTTACTGTGTAATCACTTCCCAGATTCACAAGTCAAAGGGAAGTCCAGCAAATGACGTAAGTTGTGCAAAATTTAAAATTCCTCCATTTCTGTAAGAGCTGTCCACAAGCTCCTCGAACACAGAAAGATGTAATAAGCAGGGGAGCTGCTGCAGCTCTGAGCGCCACGGGAGCATGCGAGGATTTCTTCCACTGCCATTGCCACACATACACGTTCCAAGGTGGAACATGAAATCTAGGCATTTTAAACACGCAGAGGAGCCAAAAATTTGGCCCTTTGCTGCAGGCTGTAAAGCGGCCGCAAGGAAAACATTCTTTGCCCACTCAATTTACGTCCTCAGCCTTCATTAAGAAACAAAAATGAAAGGGCAGAGAAAGTGCTCTAATATTACTTGAATGCAAAATGGATTCGATCAAATGGAAAAAGAATTACAGCTCTGAGCAAGTCTTACTGGAAATCCTTTGAAAAAATAGAAATAGTTAGTCCTTATAATTTAAAAAAAATATGCAATTTTCAGTTGGAAGGAAATCTTATGACTAAAATAGCATTTTATTTTTAAAAAGCCTGAGAGAAACCATTAAAAGTTTGAAACAGAAGCAAAATGTTTTGGGGATATCCAGCTTATACTTAGTTCCACATCTGCCAATAAAAGCTTTAATTCCAAATTGGAAGAAAATAGTTTTAAACTGCCAAGTAACCAAAGCGTAATAATGCAATTGCACTATACTCAGGCTTTCTGAAGTGTTTATTCAAACGCTACAAGTTGGCTATGAAGAACACTGAATGTTGTAGAAAACAATGAGATTTAGGTAACTTGAGAATTTAAACTGCAGCTCTTAAAGAGAAAAGAAATTTGACATCACTGCACAAATCAAGCTACATATCAGCTCATCATATGGAAGTTACAAAATTGTATTAGTTACAGGAAAATGTCACTTCTGAGCTCTCAGTCGAAGTATATGCAATGAAGGCAAATAAAGGCAAATTTAAATTTATACTAACTTCTAATGCAGAATAGAACCAGAAAAAGAACTAAACAACCTGCCAGGTTACTGGTTAAAATCAAGAGTGCTCAGTCTTAATTAAATGTTAGACTCTTCTCATCTGTCTTCATTTCAGTGCTGTCCACCCAGCTGTTTCTGCTTTTAAAACTGACCGGCACAAAGTAACAGTGAGAGATGTCGTTTTTGTCAGGAAGAATGCAAAATACTAAGATTCTGGATTTAAACAGGGACAAAGATACAAGGAAAAGGGAATTCTCCATCTTCAGAACCTACCAAAGGCTTTTACTGGAAAACAGGTCTGAGTGTTAGGCCAGCCACTGCCCATTTCAATACCATCTTCACTGAAACTTCTCCACATGCAGAGGCCAAATCTGAACACCACTCGCAGGCACAGAAACAATTCCTTCCAGCCTCAATAGACAAAACCATTCAGTGATGTGAAGGTCCATCATGTTGCTGACACAGACTTTAACATGGTGTGATTGGCAATATAAAGTGACAGAACCTACTCACTCTGTGATTCTCAGACTCTTTCTTCAACCTAATTAAAGAATACCACCCACTAAGAACTTCAAAAGTTTATTTTCATTGATGACTGGATTTTCTACACCCTTTCTCTAGCTGCAACTTACAATAGTAAGAACTCGCCATCAATTCAGCATCAAGTAAGTACTGCTGACCCACATACAGGAGAGTTAACATTTGTATTCTTCAAAAGTGCAGAATTGACACGCCTGAGCCCATTACAGTCTCCTGGGCAAAAATGAAACATTTCACAAACACAACTATGAAAAATGAAAGCATAGCTTCAAATGGGTGTGAAGTGGAAGAAGAAACCACTGGAAGCTCCCTATTCGAATTGTACCTACAGTTAGGTGGTTATTTTCCAGAATATGTTGAAGTTTACTGTCTTTCTAGATGTTGATAAAACCATCTTTGTCAGAAAATGTAATCCCATAGGCACATTAAAATTATTATATAGAGTCAGACCTAAACAATTTGTAAAAGATCTGATGGTGCCAACTAGCAGGTCTTTTCCCCACGTTCTCAGAGTCTGTCCCTGTGGCCCCACTGCTCTGTTTGCTGAAACCACAATTTGGGGTCTGTTTTCTCCCTGCACTGACAGAAACCGTTTGCCACCGCCACCTCGCCATGCCCAAATGCTTTTAGGGAACATGCAAACCTCTCAAGTAAGCAGAGAGATGCAAATGAACACAGAGCCCTGCTGAACAAATGCAATGCTCCAAATTCATCAAGGGTAACCCTGGGGGCACTGCTTGGGTTCAAAGAAAATGCACAGGAGGAGCTATGGGAGGAGTCTCTCCAGTTGCCTGTGCTTCAGTCAAAGCATGCCAGTATAGCTGGTGATCCTAAAGCATTTCAGATTTCATTTAAGCTACTGTTAGAAACTTATGCTATTCTAAACTTAATCAATGTCCTTTAAATTGGAAAAAAAAAATTAATCCCCAAGGCCATTACTCAAGGAGGAACTCTGCTTTTTTACCTTGCTTTACCCATTTGCTTTCCAGTTTTGATTTATCAGGTTTTCTACTAAAAATTCTCTCAAATGAGAACCTACAGTAACTGAACCATATTTGCATAAAAAAATTTCACTGGGGTGCATGAAGCTTAACTTGATAGCTCTCCTATGATTGATCCAATTGTTACCAGCAGTGGGGAGGGAAAAGGGGGAAGAAAATTTGTGAGAGAAAGAACAATGTCTATAAACTTGACTGGCATAAATGCTCTTCTCACTTTTTTCTGTGTGAAGACTTGTTTTCATCTAAACTACAGAATATTTCAGAGAATTGAATGAGATCTGACAGCTAATCTTAAATTGTGTCACTGTATAAGAAAGGGGAACAAAAAAAAGTCCACAGACACTATATTATCTATCATACATCTATCATGTACAGGGCTGGAGCAACTCACCTACAAAGACAGGTTGAGAGAGCTGCGGTTATTCAGTGTGGAGAAGAGAAGGCTTCAGGAAGACCTAACTGCAGCCTTCCAGTAGTTAAAGGGAGCCTAAAAGAAAGCCAGAGAGGGACTTTCTACAAGGGCAGGTAGTGACGGGACAAGGGGGAATGGCTTCAAACTGAAAGAGAGCAGGCTTAGGTCAGATATTAGGAAGAAAATAATCACTGTGAGGCTGGTGGGACGCTGGAACAGACTGCTCAGGGAAGCTGTGGCTGTCCTGTCCCTGGAACTGTTAATGCACTTCCATTAAGGCAGGTTGTACGGGGCCCTGGTCCAGTGAAAGGTGTCCCTGCTCACAGCAGGAGAGTTGGAACTAGATGACCTTTAAGGTCCCTTCCAACACAAACTATTCTCTTCAAATCTAACATATAATGTAAGCATTCACTGAAAAGACTGCTTGATATATTCTGCAGTCTTTCCTGAGATCCATCCTTTCCTAATGAATTGGTATTTCTGGTGCAATGGGGAATCCTCAAGCCCTTTCCTCATGTTCAGAGTACATTCACACTGAGTAATCTCACTGTCACATGAAGAGATCACTGAGCAAGATGCCACACAAATGCCTCTGAGCACTGTGCCCCACGGCATGCTGCAGTCACTTTAAAACTTTGAAAATGGAACTTCTGTTTCCAAAAGTACTCAAGTAGGGTAGTAAACAGAACCTCCACACACCTACAAGCTTGGGTTCTTTGTAACCTCCCATTCAGCCACAACACACATTCATCTTAGCACACACCCTAATCATACACACTCAAAAATTTCTTACTTGAAGAATTACAGTCAGCTGTCATCTAGGCTATGTGTCCACTGTACACTTCACTGGGTGCAGTGAAACCTAACAGCTCAAGCATTCGAAGCAGAAATGTTTATTGCATTTTGTACATCCAGGCACTTCGGAAAACATTATCTCTAGCAAATGTAATATACATTTTAACCTTTTATTTCAACATCTGATTTTAGTAGTATTTTAGAAAATTAAAGGGATTTTTACATCAGCTTTTTGAAAGAGATTTTTACATCAAATCTTTCTGCAATTGATTTTGCAATCACAACAACTCTCTTTTGGAGAAAATGCTAGTTATATGGAAGACACAAAGCTGACTGATACTAATAACAAGGAGTTTGCACATAATACTTGCACGTAACACATGCCTAAAGCCATATTATGAAGACTAGGAAGAGATCTACAAATTAACGCCATTTTCCCTAGTAGCATATAACAAGTAACTTTACTACCAAAATCAGTCTTTCTTACTTAGGTTACTTGTTCATCAAAACATTTTTTGTGGTTTCCAGTTTTGAACAGTCCTGTTCCAAAAATGTGTTTCAATTAATGCCAGTCCCACTAAGATCTGTCACAACAAAACATACCAACTTCACAAATTCTGTTGTTCCTAAAAGACCAGATAGACAGCATTATGAAACAGCATTACTCTAAGTTTTTTCAGAAAAGCTACGGCACAAAATACAGGGTGGCTTTTGCATAGAGCAAACTCTGCTGAATGAAGCTCAGTCTCCACTATAAGGTAAGATATTTTGTCTGTTGCCAGCTTAATCGTTTACCTGCAGCAGACCTTCAGATTGTTTCTTTTAAACACTTTTTTTTCCAGACTGTTCACAGTGATACATTTAATCTGCAACCAAAGATGGAAATAAATCATAAAGATAGAGCAGATGCATTCTGTAGCTGACACATGAACTATCTCCTAACCGGTGACCATTCAGGTTTGCCCTGAGATGCACAGGTTACGTGTAAATTACAGCCCAGAGGCCACTTGCAGTCAGTCTTGGACCACTCCAGCGTTTGTGCTTAGGTTTGATTTCCACAAAAACCCTGGCACATCCAGGAGGACAGGGATGATGTGTACACACCTGCCACCTCCACAAAGAGATGGGACACAGCTGGAGAGCAGCCTTCCCATGAAGGCACCTTCTTTTAAGCACAACCTTCTTCCCTCCACATGCTGACCGCCACCATTCACCTTTGACTCTCCCTTGGGCGTGGAATCAGACATTTTGAGAAGCCTGGGTTGCCTATCACACTCAAAACAGGGACTGCTCAGATAACACCACTCCTCTTGGCATTTGTTGCTGAAAAGCTCTTCATTCCCTCAGGGCTTTTCCTGTTTTAGGTTGTGCTTTAGAGGACAAGAGAAGCAGTAACTGTTCCTGTATTTTTTCTTTATTTCTTCTTTAAGAAACTCGATCTTAACACTACACTCTCCTCCAGCTTCCCTTTCTCTTTATACAAAAGACTTATCCCTCTACTCCCTAACCCAAATCAATCTTAGAGATCCTCTTATACTTCAGCCCACTCTAGGATTAGAAAATGAGGGCAATTAATGGCTCCTGGTTTGGAGCTATTCTTATATCTTGTTTATATTCAAAACAAAAAAATTAAAAAGTGAAGAGTCCTGACAAAAAATCATCTGGAAGTCAAGATTTTAAAATGCAAAGCACAACATTTCAGTATGCCCAGCAACAGAAGGGTCTAACAAGGTGCCTACAAAATCTGTTTTCTATTACCACTTTGTAACTATAACCTTGGCACTCACACACACAGATTACAAGACATCATAACTCTAAACTGGAAACCAAAAAAACCCCAAACACATCAACAAACCTGATCTAAGGTAGTCAAAGTTTATTCACATAAATAACAATCCAATATAAGCTGTCATTATCTAAAAAGCACAATAATTCTTGTCACATCATGTTGTTAGTCTGCCAGTCAGCTCTGTCTTATTTTCCAGTCGCATGGTTGAGAACTGAATTTTAAATATATTTCTTTTCCTTTGATAGCTCTACATATGCATTTGCATATTGATATAATTGAAAAGAACAAAAAATATCCACCTATATGTGCAAACAAATAGGTGACACTTTTGTGAGGAATAATGGGCACAAACTCTGTCCTTCTAGAGAGAAAGAATCATTTACTCTAATGAAGAGTCAGTCAAATCTCACAGGAAATAAACTATGCTAGATTATGATCTTCAGCTTGCAGTCATGGGAAGTACTTCAATACAGGAAAAGGAATAAAAGCCATGATAAAAGGAGTAAGATAAACTTGACAAAATAGGACACATTTCGAATCTGTGGTATGAATGTCATGCCATTAAAACTGTAATTTTAAAAATATTTGACAAAGCCATTCTTTGGGGCTATTCAGATAACTCATTTAACATGCACTCTCTTCACAAACATTAAACCAGAAAAAAACAAGCTAAATATGTCAAGTAAATTATGCAGAGTGATCCAGTCACTTGTGGCAAGATACAAAAGACACTTAAAGGTTGTGACACTGAACAAGGCAACAGATGCTGAGAACCCAGCTCCTTGGAGCAGAAAGCACAGCCCTAACTCGGGCACCTAAAGTTACTGTAAAGTGGGTAGAGAAGTTGCCTAAAAGTAGAACAGGCTCAAAACAGAAACATTTAAATAATCCACAAGAAACATTCACAGGAGAAGATCTTCTGAAATCTTTTCCATTTACGACCACTAAACTGGATGTCAGAGACATCCCAAACTGGAGAATTATAACCTGCCTTGTCCAACACCTGCTCTGTTACAGATTACGATTGTCAGACTGACACTCAGATTTTGTTTATTGTGTTTAAGCATCTAAGCCATAAGAACATGCTCCACCCTTCTTTTACCAAACGAGTGCAAGCCAGAGGGAGGAAGCAAGAATGGAGCAGCTCTCCTAACCCCAAGATTACACCATGAGCCAACACAGAGTGGGCACTGACAAGACAGAAAGCAGCTTTGCACAAAAGGACTTCAGGCTCCTGGTAGACAAGTGAAGAGTGGTCAGAGCATGTCTTCCTTATTTCCTTCTGTCTCTAAGGATTTCTGCTGTGTGAGTACATAAAAGCAGATAAAAATTAAGGGCTAACCACTCAATAGTTCGTATTTGGCACTGAGTTGCTAACGGTGAATATTAACTCAAGCATTTTGATTGGCCTACTGGTTAATAGGGACACATACACCACATGTAACCATGATAAAAATCCCAGACAACTGCTAAAATATGACACTCAAAGTAAATTCAGATTGTCAAAAAAAGATTAATTTACACACCACTGAAATACTGGTAGGTTGCAAAAATATTCCTGTTCTCTCTCTTACAAGAATAACAGAAATATAATACAGCAAAGATGTAAAAACCTAACCGAATAAAACTTCATAGTTTGTAGTTTTTAAATCGGCAATTACCTGACTCCTTTCTAAAATAAAATAAGTAATAAAATATGTAAGGTAATACCTAATTTGTTTTACAGGTTTAAAATTCTAAGTGTGAATACAATTTCATTCTTATCTTAGGAAGAAACTAACTGCCAGATAAATACTGGATGTGTTTAAGAGATATACAGTGTAGTAGTAATATTGCCAATGTGAAAAATTGAATTATTTATTTAGAGTGTTGTTTCATAACCTTGATAAAATACTAATTTGAAAAAATAAAATGCTTATGCTTTTGCAGAAATTAGTTTAATATATCATCTCAAAGAAGAGATAAATAATCAAGTTACAGCACTTTGAAAAAAAAATTGCAAGTGAACCTGTAGTTCTCAAACAGTGGCAAAAAATAAACAGTATGAACTGAAAAATGTATGTGACATATCTTAGACCTGAAATAGCTGGAGATATAAATTTTATTTTAACATGGCCAGGTTTTGTTGGCAAATCTTGCAACAGGTTGACTAATGCTCCAGCTGGTATCAATAACAGAACCCTCACTAATTCCAAGCAACTGCTCCCATTCAGAGAAGCAAAATGCTTTCCCAGCCCAGGGGAATATCTTAAATTCTTTCACAAACATACAAAAAAAGTAGAAAGAAAGAAACAGAAAATAAAACTATAACTCCCTTTGCTTTACTCTGCTTACTTCATGCAGTCGTTTCTCCCAAATCTCCTTCCAAATGAGTTTAATGACAAGAAGACTCAGCAAAAGCAGTAAATATTCAGTGAATTTCACAGGAGGCAAAATTATACCATGTTAACACAGCCAAATATAGCAGAAGAACAACTCTGAAACACACCATATAAACCCCACAAATCAAAAAATGTACATCCCTTGCCATTCTCCAACAGGTACTGGAAACCCTACCTGGCTCACAAAAGCATTCAAAAGAAATAAACCTAGATTCTTCCTATAAATCCTGTCATTTATTAACTTAGCTCTTTCCACCATGACTTTTGATCACAGAAAAGGAAACCAGAGACTGCAGCCATTAGAATCTTAGAAAGCAATCGTGCACCATACTATTATCATGATCATTTACTTGTGCTCATCTGAGAACAGTAAAATACCGACAAATTAAATAAATGATGATATAAGGGAGCTGGGGGGAGGGGCAGGGGGAGGAGAAGAGGCAGAAAAGCAAATCAACATGTCACAAAAGCCAGCTGAGGTTATAGAGCTATTTATTTCAGCTTTCCCTGGCAATGAATGCCTTTTTTTAACACCTTTAGGTTTTCAAATTGATGACTCAAAGGCCTTCTCCACCACTAACTGCTGTCAACTAAGACTCAGTAATTTAGCACTGGTTTGTCACATGGCTCCGACAAGCAATGTTTGATCTTCATCATCCCGTCACAGGATGCCATGAGACGAGATGAGCCCACAATAACATGCTAAGAAGTTAAAAGTGACAAACACTTCCTTCTGTCTCAAGTTTAAAGGAACTCTATCATGATCTTGCACAAGATGTCATCTATTAATGCGGAAAATAGAATATACCTACAGAGTCAGCTCATACTGATGACAAAAACAGGGGCATTTCCTCCAGCACAGGGCTGTTCACCACATGGAAGTACAACTCTGCACTGGGATTGAAAATAACTCTAATGAAAAAGTTCTGCAGTTTTGATCCATTGGGATGGGTTTGTTCCACCAGTTCAGATTGTTCTTTTTTCTGAGCTATAGCTGCTAAAGCCAAATTGTGAGACTGAACCATTAGACGGAAAAATCTAGAAAAATCTTGAAAAACTCACTCTCAGAAAAGCTGTGTAACTGAGAGGTAGGAAATACATTGTGACAGGTGTGCGGAATAAGAGGAGCTATTACGTTGTTTTTCCCTCATTATTTTTATATACATTAACATCTTCCGCACTGCCAGTGACAAAGCATTTAGAGCTTTCCCACCTTATTACCTAGTTGCTAGATCTCTTTAACGCTCTACTTAAAACACCACACATTTCAGAAGAAGTTCATCACCATTATTAAAATTTCCATTTTTTTTATATATTACTTCCAAAATGCTTATTTCCATAGCTGATAAACCCCAGGACATTAAAAACACACCTCTATTTCACTAAGCTAAATGTTATGCTGTTGTGGCTTTGCAAGATAACAGTCTGTTCAAGACTTACAAGAGGCAATGACAAACCTTTTCATTAAATTATTGTGGCAGATTAGGATTTCCGCTTGAATATTTCTATTTCATAGTCCACATTCAGTGCCTCTATCTAATTATTCAGACAACTGATGCATATTGTGCAACAGAGATGTACACGTCCATGAATCATTAGTTACATATATACACCCTAACACATAGTGAGCTCAAAATTAATTTTTAAAAAATTGATAAAAGATACACCATTTTATGTGTGATGGCAGAATCATAGTAAACCACATTAAACTGGTATTCAAATGGATGTATTAAAAACAGTTCAACACACAGAATTGCCTGACTAGATGCTTATGGTGCTTCTGTAAAGCTAATCCTGCCAAGGAAGAAAATTATTATTCATTTCATCTGAGCAGCTAAGCATAAGGTAATATAATGAGGAAGCTCAGCTAGCAGACTACTTAACTTTTCTTCCTTGAAGCACTGAAACCCGTATTAAATTTCTGTACTGAGACTTAAGGAAAAAAATCTAAGCACCTTATGATTAACCGGTGCTTGCTAGAGAAAGCACTGTAAAATCATCAACTGCAATAGCACAGCAGAGGAAGGCTTTAACAAACAGATAAAAGGAACCTGCAGTGACAGCAACCAAGATCTGCATGCAAAGGCAAAGGTCAAATACAATTTCCTCCTGTACTCTTCATGTAACAATAACAATTGGGTTTTAGGATGCTATTGTTTTCTTGTATGGCACAATAAGGCTGACCTAAGGCCTCATCTAAAATGTGCAATTATTGCAGAAAAGGCTGTCTTCTTCAATGAGCCTTTCTTGGCAACATTAATTCACCACTACTTTATAAGGCACTGCTCACGGAGAAAAGCAGTTGGTGAAGGGTACAAACTCACAGAAGAAAATGGAAAACACAGGTTTGTTGACAGAAAAACTAATTCCTAATGAGTCATCTTTGGCTATGATTACTGAATAATTAATTTTTGTTTTCAACTTTCATCAATTCTTTCCTAGGGATTTAATCCTGGTCAGGACAGCTCCTCCATGAATTAGCTTGATATCAGCTCTCTGACTTGTGTGTATTCACATCACCATGGGATTTGAAACTGTATTTTATCAACACAAACATTTTTGCCCTTAAAGAATTCCCTGGGGATGGGTTTGCTGTAATCCTGAACTAACTCCATCAGCTCTCCAGAACCCCAGAGATTCACCTGGTCCACCCGCTTTTGATTAGATACCCGCAAAAGGAAGCAGTTTTGTTCAACAGCTGGAAAAGCATGGCATGAGCAAAATGTTTTGTAGTCACCTGCAAACTGAGAGGAACTAAGGAGAGCTGAGGTGCTCCGAAAGCATCACAGCTCCTTCAGCTGAACCTCAAAAAAATGTAGCCACTTATTCCTATCTGTCCAAAACTGTAAAGTTCTGTCATAAGATAAATTTCTAGTTAAGACTCGGGTTGGTACTTTCTGCCTCAGTATTTGGCAGGAACATCAACAAAAAGAAAAGATAGCCTCACCACATTTTGGCTTTTGCAACTGTCATCCTGTCCTAGAAAGCAGCATAACATAGCACAGAGCAGTTTAGAGTTCTCAAATAATCAGTTTTACCAATATTTCTCAGTAACATGTGACACAGATAGGGGACTCATCTCACCACCCTAAGCATCAGCTAAGCATCTAGTGATATGACAAAGAATTCCTCCTTTGGGACAGCAGAAACACAAAAAAGATGGAAAAGAGGGTGAAGTTAGTGCCACTAGTCTGCCTCTACCAAGTAAATCCTCAATGGCTGTGCCAAGCTCCTATTTATTGTAGCAGACTAAACTCTGCAGGCAGAGTTTGGCCACTGTGTGCACTTCAGGATTCTTTAAAAAAAAAGGGGAAAAAAAAAGAAAAAAAAAGTTAAATATCGACTTGACTTTATAAAGGAATTATTATTTCTAAGCAGAACAAGAATCTGTAAATGCATTATCTGCTACACAACGGTATCCAGTTTTGCATTTAACTTGTTCTTTCTGGAGTGAGCAGGCAGACTTCCATGCTTCAGTAACAGGCTCATAAAAAGTGCCTGGTGGACTGCTGAAGGTATTTCTACTGTCCTGGAAAATTACATAAACCGAATGCTCAGTGATTGTCATTTTCCAGCTAAATGCTATTATAAATAATTGTTTATATGGACTTAACATTTTTTTCCTACCTGACAGCTACTGATAAAGATTCACTCCTTAAATCACAGTAATTTCCTTTTAGCTGTCAGAAAGGAGAATTAATATGGTGAAAAAGAAATACATGAAAACAAATGTGATTTACTTTTTAAAAGAGTTATATAATTTTGTGTAGCTGTTTCAAAAGCATTGTGCTCTCATTTTTCAGTTCACGTCCAAACAATGACACTAATTTATTGTGACATATGTATGATAATCTCTTTGCAAACTTTGACAGAATAACTTCATAAAGTTTCTTCTCCCCACTCATACTTAGCACAGAAAATTAGTTTGGAAATAATGTCTATTATCAGGATGTTTTCAAATTTTTTAAAGTAGAATCACAAAATCGGTCTCTTAGAGTTTTATTGGAACTAGCATTCAAAGCTGAATATCCTTCCTCATCATTTGTAGTATCACAGAGATCAATCTAATGCATTTTACCCTGAGTATCTGAAAACAAAAATTCTGTCAGGGCTACAAGAATTCCTGAACTCACATCTAATATCACAATAGTATTACAATTAGTACAGTCTATTGTGTGAATGGCAAATTTGGGGGGTAAAAATTAGACAGACTACATAAGATTTGAATGTAAGAACTTAAGTGCTGCTCAGTCATCTACAGTTTCCCTTCTACATTCTTCCATGACATCATGCAGGATGGCAGGAATTGGAAGTGTAGAACCTGGTATTTTTTTCATCTCCCTAAATAATATAATTTTCAAATTTAAAAATATTTTTGAAGTAAAACTGTGAAAAACTAATTATGATATCAACTGAAAATTGCAGACAGAAAGAGGAAACTCTTCAAATTGTGGTTACCAAACACAAATATACAAAGAAGTTGTGCTGATCAAGAGTTTTAAACAGAGGGAATGGTATAGCTTTACATGTAAACAATACCTTTGAGTTGTGATAACCCTTTGGCAGCATTGAAATGGCATATGTAATTGCTAAAGTCAACAGACTTTCTTCAAGAGCTTTGCTGCTTATGTTTTCTATCCAATTTTACAGAGATTAGTTTCAGAAAAGCAGAATTTTTATATTGCAATATCCCCAGGGATATGCAGTCATCAGTTCACATAATGATATTTCAGAAGATAGAAGAATAGCTGTAAGAGTCTTACAAAGAAAAAGAGCTCATCCTTTCAAAAATGCACACAAAAGAAAACAAAAAGAAATTAATCCAGAATGTATTAATCTTCATTTCCTCTCTTTTTTGAGGGTTGGTAATAGAAATTTTCAACCACAAATGTTACTTTCAATTTTTCAACAAACAAAATGGTCTGTTCTGGAGAATGAAAATATTCATCTTTCCAAAACATGAGTTTTTGTGTCTCACTACATACTTAGAAATTAAAATAGTTCAGTCCTACTATGGCAGGCACAAACACTGGTGATGCCCTGTGCTGCTGCAGGTGGGAAGTTTGAGATGGTTAAAGTGGCTATTTTATATTAGCTTCTTTTCAAATATCATTTCCCAAACCTCACATATGACATATGAAACACCACCACCACCTGGTTTTCACACCTGCACTTGGAAATGACAGACAACTGGTTTTGGCATAAACCTTCATTCTCAGTAATACATTATACCTGAAGCAGGTTTATAAACCAGCTTTTCTTGCAGTGTCTTCCTTCACTTCAGACAGACTCTCCCTTCTCACAGCCAGGAGGTGATGGATGGCAGAGGGCAGCCAGGCAGACTCTGGGTTTATGAGGACATTTTCACTACTGACTTCCCAGGTGAACTATTTCAGTCATGAAAGAAGAACATTAAATGAACTGACTGACAGATCCCAACAGGCAAAGGTAAGGGCAACATATGTCTTTTCAACCTTTACTTGCTCAAACTGCTTTTTGTCCTTCCAGCATCCCTCAGCTTTACAGGATGGAGAGTTCCTAGCAAACTTCTTCCTTTCACAAATTTTCTTCCTTCCCGAGATAGGGTCAGTGCTCCTGTTGGCCGTAGGATGCTGAGAAAGGTATACTGACCTGGCTTCTGGATAGGTTTTCATCACAAAGGAGTCACCAGTCATCACTTTAACCAAGGAGATAATCTTTTAGTGTTGAATTTATTAGTGTTTTTTATTGATGGCACCAATATAAACTTGAGCTAGGCCATGAAAATAAAAATCAAATGTTACGACAGCTCTTCTTTTTCATTGTCCTTGTAAATCCAATCAGATTTAGTATTTAGGCATTTGTGGTAATTGAGTATGATTCCCATTGGACTTATTTGACTTCACAGACCTGAACAGTAAGTGAACAGCGTATGTGTGGATATAATGCACATTTATCAAAGATTTTCCTGGCACTCTGAGGAACAGAGTGCTTTCAATTCTATTCTAGACTCTGTAAGCAAAGTCTACTAGTTCTAGTTACTTCTATCAGAGTCACAAAAAATATTTTTTAAAGCAGATTTAAACCAGACTTTTCTCTGAGAACAAAAGACACAAAGAGAAGAGCCAAAAGTGGACAGATGTCAATAATACTGTTTGTTGCTTTTGTTCTTTCAGTTTTCTGGATATTTACTGGATTCCTGAGAATTACAAGAAAGAAATGTGCCCTGTTACTTTTCCATACTAAAGTCAGTGAAGAGTCTCACATCAAACCAGTTGCATTTCAGAACAATACGCAGTTGTTCCTTATTTTGAGGTGTTTCCTTTTCACTCTTTCCCTCTTAATGCTAGAAAATATTTTAGTTTTCCTGAATTTGATGCTGTAGTCATTTTCTGCATTCAAATATTCCAGACCAGAGTCCATATAAAAAAGCAAAGAGTCTAATTATCTATAACTTCAATTAAATGTTATCTAGAAAAAGGAAATTTTAATCATTCTTACAAAAGCATAATGGCTTCTCATGCCATTAAAGGACTACAGACATAACTAAAATATTCCTTTAAACAAATACTTTGGTCAGATTTTCTTTCCAGTAGTTCGATAACCTCATGTTTGGAGCAATCCCTTTGAAATGGCTGACACTGTTTTTGCATTTCCTGCCTTTCAAATGATTCTGTGTGTATCCACACCACGATCTGTTGGGAAAGGTCACTTTGAGACATTCTCTTAAGGAACATGAAATTGTCACACTCTTACAGCATTCCGTGATCGTTAATGCTATGATGAGGCTTACTTCCCTCTCCAAGTTTAAGTATCCAAGGATCGATTAAAATAAAATAAAATCTACCATAATGCCAGGTTGGTAAAAGGAAGGCAAGAAGAAAGAGAAAAACAGGTTTAAAGTTATAAACTTTAAAAAGCCAGACAGTCCTCAAGTTCACTGTATCCATCTGTCATTATTCAGGCATAGGTACAGTGGGCTAATTAAATGTTAATGAAATATAAATAATCTGCTGGTCTCAGAGCATTAGCTAAGGAGCAGTAACTGCACAACAGCTGCTGTAGCTCACTGAAAGTGCTCATGTCAGCACCTCAAACAGCATCTAAAATCTGGCTTCTAAACATCTGAATGAAATAATAATGACTTCTTCATGTAACTCATTTCAGAAGACCTGCAATTATTTTTGCTTAAGACAGAGGTGAAAGGTCCACGTGATAGAAAAAAGAGCTGAACAGTTTCACAGAACAATACAATTAAATGTGAGATTTTTCATCTGCTGTTTTGTTAAAATCTTTTTAAGTAAAGCACAGTGTCGTTAAAAGCAGAGCTGTACTGAGATGCTAATGAAACTGATAAAAGAAACTCATGTCAGAAATATTGTTGGAGACACAAAGCCTTTACTCCTATAGCATGATGGTCAAAGACAAGTGCATTGGGCAAAGGTAAAATTTAAGCTCACTCCTCACTTAAAGCCTAATTTTTTTAATGCACAAACTTTCTCCTAGCCAGAAAGATGGCCTTCATCTTACTGGGGTCCAGCTGGAGACCCCGAGGGAGACAGAAAGGATTGGGATGGCCAGTCACAGACCCAACATGCAGGAAGCTCAGCTAGAGCCTGAGGTAGAGCACAGGATATGCTGAGAATGAAGTACACTATACCTTATCCATCGCAAGCAATTTAAACGCCAACCCCAAAAACCTCATGTTTAAAGTGCATCCTTACACCAGAAATCTCTCACAAGAGTGCTGGGGCATTCCCTCAGCTCAGGCTGCGCTCTTACAGCCTCCTCCTGCACGCCAGAGACTCGGGGTTGGGAAACTCATCTGTGGGGAATCTCACACGGGCACAGTTCAGATGGTCCAAGGTAGCTGCCTGTGTTCCCTGTCTGCTCGTAAACAAAAAGATGCCATTTACAAGGAGGGGATTGCAAACACCTTGTTTGAAGTCCTAAGGCATCATAATTCAGGGAGAATCCTTAAATTCTCAAGAATCTCCAGTTCACAGTAAAACAAATGCTTTTCCTCCTAATGCTTGGTCAACCATTTGACTTTACCCTAAGTCAGATGAAGGCAAGGTGTTCCCAAGTTAGTGAATTGCTTCTCCCCATCTTTAAACCCACCTGTGCAAGAACAGAAGGGTAAAGAACATTTTGTCTTCTTCTGGAATGAGACATATTTGGTAAAACGACCTTTGGTGTGAGCGTTGTGTGACAGAGTTTATAGCTGCCACCTATCCCACATACCTGCTCTATCCTGGTCTCCAGAGAAAGCAACAACACGGCTGGAACCTGCTAGGATAGGTTCCAGCCTTCGATTTTCAGTCAGGATGGCCAAGGGACTGTACTTTCTTCCACCCCACTGCCTAGACACTGGCTGCGAGATGGAGCTCAGGCTCTTCCTGCCAAGGCCAAATTAGCACTGTCACCAAACTCCTTGAAAACAAGCAGATCCATCATCGCCTGCATGTTTACAAGGACAGACACAAAATCACATATAAATCACTCCATAAAAAATTCAGCATGCAATATTAATGCAGGCATTCCTAGGTGCACACAAACACACATCAGCCATGTATTACAAAAACACATCTAATAACTAGGAAAGTTTATTGACTGATGGTTTCCAGGGATCTTTTAATGAATCTGTAAATACAGGGCTGTTGATTGAAGCGCTTCATATCGATGCTGTATCAAGAGGAAGGGATTCCACTCCGTATCAAAAGCCATTCACCCCAAAGATACAGAACTTTATTGCAAAGATGTAATATTTTCCTGTAAGAGGTACAGCAAAAACATTATTGAAAATACAAAGTAGCAGTACAGAAACTCTCTCTGCTAAGTGCCATCAAAGTCCATCTGACACAAACTGTGACTCTGAAGCTATAAGGGAAATGTTTCACTCCACTGTTGAATAATTTGGCATTTCTTCAGCAAGAAAGAAATTTGCAGGAAATGAGCTGAGAATCTTGATAATTAGTATGCTAGTCACGTTCAGCCCTTGCAAATAACACACAGGAAAATTAAACAAACTGCATTGTTACAAAGAGACAGTGTCAAAATCAATGGAAAACTTCAGATTCCTTGGTGTTCTGAAATCAGGGAAGCTCTTGCTGTAATCTAAACAGAAGTAGTAATTCCTTTTACTACAGACAGAGCACACCAGTCCCTTTATAGTGGGTGGGCACATGCATAAGCACTGGCATTTGTCACACAGGAAATCTGCACTTGTGTCTTCAGATAAAAAAACTGAATGCTGGTTTTGAACCATTAGTCAAGAATTTTCCAGCAACTTGTGGCATTTGGAAAATACAACCCCTTTTCATCGTTGAGATTATTACATACATCACCAGACATCATCATCATATTATTACATACATCAATAGTTAGCAACATCAAAGCAACTCATACCAAGGAGTCAGGACGGGAAGCAAGGAATGTCACATCTGACCAAAACTGCAGTGAGAATGAAGTAATCACCATGGAATGAACAAAAGTTGAATTTGGCCATGACATAAAGGTTTATCCCCAAAAGCACCATGGGATCTTTCATGATCACAAATCGTCAGAATCATTTTACACTTCATTCAAAAACAAGATCTCATGACTTCGAGCCCTTAAGACCAGAGTTTGCAACCAAGTTGTAGAACACCACCTGATAAATCACCAGCATCGATCTCCTTTTTCTTTAGGAATGTCTTACCCAAGTATACATCCAATCAGAATTATTTAAAACCAAACAGCATAGTATCTTTAGTTATTATGGCAAAAGATAGAAGAAAACCTTGCTTATATTGTGCTTTATACTAGAATTTATGTAATCCTAAAAAACATTATTAGGTGATACACTCATTCCAGATTTCAAAATATGTTATTATGAAAAAGATGAAACACAATGGAAAATTACTGTCATCTTCAAAGTTTTCCTACTTAACTTGGGGAAACACAAAGAGATTTCAAGCTTTTCTCTTTTTTTTTTTAAACATTTAGATCATATCTTTCATCTTTTGAAGATGTCATTATGCTCTTTTAATCTTTTATATTTTGCTTCTTTTTAAGCTCTTGTCCATATCCAGGGAGGCAATTAAGGACTGGTTTTTGTGTGCAACTGCAAATAGACAGGTTTAATGAGTCTCTCACTTACACCACGAAGACATATTCAAGAATGCATTAGCCTTTGCACTGAGCAATATCTATGGACCATTAAAAAAAAATTCATCACACTTATGTCTGTGGGGAAAATGCAGGAAGAGAGATAACATCAGTGTTTTATTTTCATTCTGTATGAATTCTCGGAAAACCCCAAAAGCTTTCCTAACCTCTCCTATCAAAGGATATAATAAGAAAAGTCATCACAGACATGACAGACCTGAAGCTTCCATTATTTCCCCTAAGTATGGTGAAAATATATTTCATTTATGGAACTGAAAGCCAGAAATTGTCTTTTAATTTTTTACCTCTTGACCTGCAATCTGACTACAAACTTTGACTCTTCTCTATGCAACTAAGCAAATGCAGCACATTGGTCTAAAACATTACTCATTTGATTGAAAAATAATCATGAAAGCATGATCCTCTCTATTGTAATTGTGTGGGAGCTTTTTTCCTCCCTCTCTGTCCGAAATATAGTAAGATTCTTCAATAGGCCATCACTGGAGAGTCAGTCTTTGATGCACATCATGAAGATCCAGTGACTGTTCTGAAAGGGTGGTATCAGGCAATTTCCCAGGAGAGACAGATTACTAAATCTTAATTTGTTGTCTCATCATTAATAAAGACAAAATATTTTCTGCATGATCACCATATACTCCAGAAGCAGGGCCTCCAAGAAGAGCACTGGAGTAGACTATAGCCCCCTTTTTGCAGAATTTCAGTATCACATTCATCCTGACAAGACAGCTGAAGGCATATTAACTGATGAACTGGCATTCCAAACTCTGTCTATACTCAGCACATAATTTCTGTGCCATACTTGGCACAGACAGTCGCATGTGAACAACAAATAGTTTAAAGCAATACATACAAATATACCTGCGAATACATTAAAATGTGTCAATACTTTCTGTAGAACCTCAGCTGGTCTAGCCACTGCTCATTAATCCATGCAGAAAACAAAGTTAGCTAGTCTACACTCTTATTCTCCAAGACACATATTTTTAAACAACTGTCTATTAACAAAAGTTTTCTCTTTCCTTGCCTACGTTGTAGTTTGTTTTTTTTGCATTCTTCATTGTACTTCATGGGTTTATTTCAGATGTAGAGGCAAGAAAAAATGTAACTATATTGCTGATACACAGTCAGTGTCATGAATGACAGGGAAATAGGAACAAGAAGAACCACCGCCAGCAACTCAGACACAAAACTGGTGTTTCACCATGCAAAGTGCAGAATAAAACACAACACAGTACCATGTGAAGAGACAAGACACGGACTGAAAAAGCTACACTAAGCACACTTCACTCCAGATTTGCCCTTCTAGTTGTTGATTGCACATAATTTACTAAAGTATTTTAATCAGTTCAAATGAATAATAATGATGAAAGCAGTGCTGAACTGTGGGCCTTCTCCAGCTTTTGAGGTAATTTTTGTTACCCTCTTCCTTTTATCAGGCTCATGTAACTGAAGAGTGTGCTTAAAAAAAGATGACAAAGGCCTTCAATATTCTTTTCTTTTCCAGCATAAAAGATTGTAGCTTTCTTCCCTACTATTAAGAACTACATGGCAACACGAAGGAGAGAACCATAAGAAAACTGTTTAAGATCCAGCCTACTGTGAGATTAATAAACCATGGAGATCTCTCATTACTGCAGATGCAGAGCATTAATTCCTTCTGGCAAAGCCTACAAAAACATATTCAATAAAGGTATAGACAAAATACTTCATTTTATACTGGGGAAAGGAGTGGCATCAATGTTTGACTTCAGAAGTACCTGTTACCTCCTGAAATGCTACCCCATCTGTACAGTGTAGGGTTTGTTTTTTTTAATTTTAAAATAATTATAACAGAAATAATCACTGAAAAAAACAACCCAGTGTGTTAAAGTCAACAGATTTAGGATTTTCAGGGTATTGGGGCCACTCTCACAGGCCTGCCCGTGTGCCTGCTGTGCTACCACACCCAGCTGTGCTGTCCCCACACATCTCCCACATCGCCACAATCAGCTACTGCAACTGCTCTCCTCTACTTGTCCACAGCATCCACCCTTCAACATTTGCTACACGTTTAGCTTCCATGCACCATACGGATGGTTGCTGCCCAGTATAATTAATTTCCTAGGCTTCTCTGGGAAACCATCCTTCCACTTGGCAAAGAATGCGGCTCTCCATCTGACTCCTAGCACGACTCAAGATTACCATGCAGGGAATAGTTCATGCTTTCATACAGAACAATTTGAAAGATGAAAGCCAGTATGTTAACAGATCCTCAAACAAAACACTATTGGTGGTGTTTTTTTTAAGTAGCGAAAATATACATCTGTAAATCAGGATTAAACTGAATTGTAGTAACAAAAAATTATTAATGTCAGTGCATAAGAAATATCAAAGGTAAAAATTCTACAGTCATAATCCTTTTAGCAACTGGGGTCCTCAGTGCAAATATAACAACAGCTGGTGCAATTTCACAGCATCAGCCTCCTTAACACATCCACCAGGGCAGAAGCTCTTGTAAGGTGCTGCTGTCCCAAGGGGGATTCTACCAGAACAAAAGCACGAGTTCTAGGTGTGTGTTTCACTTCCACCCTTCACACTCCAACATGCGCCGTAACGCCCAGTGAAATGAAGATGACATGTATGAGCCAAGTCTTCATCGTTCCCTCTGGGAATAAATTAGTTTCACAAAGTCTTAATTTTCAGAATTATGACCTGGCCAGATGGGGAGGAGCTGAGAGGCAGAGCTGGGACAGTGAAGATGGGCAAAGGCAGCACTCAGGTAACTGTGTAAGGTTTCTTGGCACCTGAAATTGCCAGGCTTCTAAACGTGGGGTTTAAATGTACAGAGCTGGTGGGTGGCAGCAATAGTTCTGGTTACTCTGAATGTGAGTAGGCAGAGGTGTGAGCAAGGTGTTTACACAAACTACATCTGTCATGGGTAATGCGATCTGGTGGCAAAACTCTGGTTTAGCACAGCCATAAGGGGAAAAACACACAGCTTGCATCTACAACTGGCTGAATCTTCAAGAAAGAGGGCTGTGGACAGGAGCTGGGGCCAAAGTAATCTCAAGAAACAGGAAAAACTAGTCAATGGGAAATCAAGCTGATTCTCATCTTCAGTAAGGTTTTACCACCTGGAGGTAAAGATCCAGCTATGTAGTTGCATTGAGAAGACAGCTTGTAATTAGCCATGTTAGGGATGGATATTGAAGGCTCAGAGATGTATTTTATCATGAAGCTTGAGATTTTTCATTCATTTTAGCTTGACTACAGCAAGTATTATCAATTGTACACAGCAATTTGCACTATAATCCATTAAAGTAATATGAAATTGCCTGGCAATCTCATATTGGTTTTATTTACAGAACTTTGCAGTACTATTGAAATACTGAGGCAACATGAGAATGTAGCATAATATATGACACAAATACAAATTTAAGAGCAATAAAACGTTTCTGCAACAAAATGAAACTTCTTGCCCAATCACATTTGACAGCAAAAAAAGTAATGGTTTATTTATCTTGTCTGATGTTAATCTTTGTTGATATTCCTTAAGGTCAAATATATCACTGCAGGCTTATGCTTTTATATGAAACTATAGTATTACACAGGAGATGATCTTTTACATTATATTCATAAGGAGGGAAAAAAGCTCCATTTCAAATTCTCAATCACTCAAGTGAATCTTCAACAGCTTACAAGGCATTGTATATATCCAAAGGCACAATTTACACTAAAGAGTTTTATCTGTGTAGCTATCTGTGCATGCCTGACACCTAAAAAGGCAGAGGCCATTCTTCACATGATCTATCTCCTCATCACACACATACAACTTCTAAATTCAAGATATACAAACTTGAGAATTTTCATCTTTCAGTAGATGTTAGTTGCAAATCAGAACAGAACATTTTCAGTTTTCCAGAGATTCCATCTGCTTACGCGGTTCGTCGCCACATTGGCTTTGAACATCCTAAATATACTCTGCCCTGCTCAGAACGAAAACGATGAATTCTTGAGAAAGGACAAGATTTTTCTCTGGAGCTAGATTAAATTATACAGCTGAGCATTTCAAATTACCAAACCCTACAGCGAATGCACAAAATCCTCATGTAAGCAGGTAAGCAAGCTAAAGGCATTGCATTGTAAGAACCAACTTCCAGTGGCAGGACAGAGGGCACAAAAAGCATCTGAAAGTAGTTTTTTCCAATACATCATTTTTATATGTGCCATACACCATCCCAAATTCTTGTGTAAAACTAATGAAGTTTTTGTATTTTGCTGCATTTGGCAAATGACTTCTCTGCTCCTCAGACCTTGCACAGTACTAACAACACTAAAATCATTCAAAGGAACATTTTAACACTACTCTTTTCTTGCATGCTGATATAATTCAAGTAAGATTCTTTTTCTTCAATGTGTTTATAATAAAATGCTTGCAACAGTGACAAAATTGAGATTTAAAGCAATATTGTTGGGCTTCAAACAGCATGAGTTCACTGGAACAAGCAGAAAAAATATCTTAACCTAATCACTTTGCTTCAGTGAGCACTTCATGAATTCTGGATTAAAAAACAAACAAACAAAACCAAACAAACCCAAAACCCCACATTCATTTTTGGCTGGCAATCACAATGGGTTTATTAAATAAAATAAACAACCTATACAAGCAATGTTCTTGTATTTTTCTTTTTCCCAACCAAATTTCAATTCTATAAATAGTACTATACGTTTCTATTTCCTTCTGTAGTGATATTTTAGGAAATTCTACTTGTTCAATTACTGCCAAGAACACTGGAAGGACATCACCAGGAGCTTTGACCACGTTGTCAGAAATGAATCTATACAGAAGAAAAACTAGTAAGAGTGATAGGTCTACCCTTCACAAAGCAAAGACAACATAACAGCTCCAGCTCCTGTAACCAGTGGTATTTCAGAAGTGGAAATACAGACTGGGATGAAATACGTTCCACAGGTGGCTGAGAAAAAAGGCAACCATATCTCACCCTTGCAAAATCCCAAGATTATATTACACTGATTTTTCAGTGTAATAGTTATTTGTGTAAATCAGTGCAGTTATTTGTATAAATCAAATATACTATGAAGTTCAGTAAATGAATGTAACCAATAGTCTAACAGCAAAGGGGCAGGAGGATGTCTCCGCCCTAGTAACAAACCATCTCTTCTGGGATTGCTTCTGCTTTTGTCTGTGTCTTGTCAAATACACTACAGACAGATGAAGATTTACAAATTTTGAAACCACAGAATGTGGCTTTTTAGCAACTTTTGGTTTTTTAAAAAAAGCGTATTTAATACTGCCAAAATAGTTTTGACCAATAAAAACTTGATCTTTTATTATCTGCCTAATAGGATTCCATAGAAGAGTCTTTGGAGGAAATGTGGAAGGATTATCCCCAACGTTAAGGGTACAGATTAGCTTCCATATCCTCTGAGCTCAGTAGGAATAAACACTCCCTCAGGTTCTGTTCTTAGGCTACGCCAAATACAGATTATGAGATTTCAGAATAAAATCTGGATTTTATTCTGAAAAAAAAAAAAAATCAGCCTTGAACCACCTGAAAATGACTGCATTATTTGGGTTAAAAGTACCACCATGATTTTCAGAGAAAAAGATGGCATTACATTCCCTGTTGCATCCCTTAGAAAGACAGCCCATATATCATGCTTTTATAAGTGCGCTCACAATCAGTGAGTTTCCCAGAAAATCTCACAACAAAGTCTGATAAATATTAAAAGGAAGATATCAAGCTTTTAAAAGCTTAGAAATATTTGGCATAGCTTTAAATGCTTATCTAAAAGCTGAGTTAATACAAAGGCATGCTGTCTTTGGCTGACACTTTTTGAACAGAGCTGTTCTTTCCTACAACAGTGTTCTATTAATTTTAGAAATTCATTAGTAGCAGAAACTACAAGTCAGCATTAATTAAAGTTTTCTATATAATCTATTCCAGGTGTAGATGAAGAGCCAGTGTTAGACCTCTAACAATGCCTCCAGTCCCTTAGATTCCACAGAGTGCTGCTATTCTTTTACTTAACTAGATTTGCTCATTCCTGCATTGTAACAAACAGAGATTAGATCTGGTTTGCACTCAGACCACTACATTTAATTAAACATAAATGGTTCGTACTCAGACCTCAGCTATGCATGGGTAACTCCTATTCAGCTGAGCCACTGATTTCAACTCCCATTGATCAATTTCCTTTAATTTGAAGAACAAAACAATGATGAAAGGTCAAGTCCATATGAGGCAGAGCTGAAGGAATACAACACGCAGTGAATACGAACACTGCTTCAGAGACGATTTTGATCCAGAGTGACTAAAAGACACTTTAGGATTTTGATGTAACAGAATTTTTTTTAAGTGAGGACTTTTCTGTCAAAAAAGATGAACCTCTAAACTGTCAGCATTAGTATCTTTTTTGAATAGAAAAGACAAACATTTCCACTATAAGAGCAAAGTACACATGCAACTGTTAAGGTTTCCACTATATGGACCTGTAGCCATACACCAAGACTTTGGTATGACTTCACACTTCTCAGTTCTATTTCAAACAGCATCATGAAAAATCAGCTGAGGAATACTGTCATAGGAACACTGTCATGGACAGCTGTGGTATCTAGTTCCTGCAGGACTGTCATGGTTTAACCCCAGCTGTCAGTAAGCACCACACAGCTGCTCACTCACTGCCCCACTAGCGGGACCAGCGACACAATCAGAACAGCAAAAGCTACAAAACTTGTGGGTTCACATAAACACACTTCAGTGAGTAAAGCAAAAGCTGCACACGCAAGCAAAGCAAGAAATTCATTCACTGCTTCCCATGGGCAGGCAGGTGTTCAGCCATTCCCAGGAGAGCAGGGCTCCATCATATGCAACAGTCACTTGGGAAGACAAAAGCCATCAAAACCAAACGTCCCTCCTTCCTCCTCCCTCCCTCCGCTGTATAGACCGAGCAGATACCATATGGTCAGAGATATCCCCTTGGTCAGTTGAGATCACCTGTCCTGGCTGTGTTCCCTCCCAGCTCCTTGTGCACCCCCAGTCTCCTCAATGCTGAGAAATTAAGAGAAGCAGAAAAGGCCTTGATGCCTGATTTTTCTTTTAAAAAATGATCTCATCTTCTGTTTTCAACCTGTATACTAAAAACCCTAATGAGCTGAGACCTATTTTAATGAGTACTGAGATTTGTTCACAGTTAAGATTTATTTTAATCGTTGTTCCTAATGAGTTGGTATTTGTTTTAATGATTGCCACAGAAGAATTAGTTTTACATAGCAAGTATAAAGAAAATATGTGAAGAGCAGTGGACTCTACTGGATATTCTGTCTTGTTATTCAAGAGCACTGACTTTGACTGGGATGGGCTTTTACAAAAATCCCACTTATGCCATTATCTACTGTAGCATACTATATTTTCTCCAGACATTCACTTCTCTCCCTCAGTTGTCTGGTTTAGGTTTCTGCTTCCAAGTGATGCTGAAGCAAGCGGACAGGTGGTCATTCCAGCCCCACCTAATATCAAAGTGGGTCTGGAATGAGGGACATGGTTTAGTAACGCAGGAATGAACCTTACTTTTTATGATCCATAGCTGAGAATAACTATGGCCTAAGTAAATGCTGCATGGACTCAGAAAACTGATAACAGTTTTCAATTTCCAGTTCAAGCAAACTGTGCAACTACGTAGAAACCTTTCCCTAAATGCTCAGGTAAGATGCTTTGAGACTGCAGGTTAAACCTCCCTCACTGCTGGAAGGTTTCAGTGCAGTGCCAATCACCATGAACAATGTTTGGAGCCTGCAGAAGGTGACACTTGCCTGGGAAAGCTGCTGTGCAAGGTGTAGAGCTACCACCTGATTCAACTGGACTATGAGAATAACTTCTTTACTTTTTCAGAACATGATTTGGAATCTTAATCCATCAGAAGTGTATAAGATCTAGGTTAAGCATCGCCATCTGGAAGAAGTAACATCTTAAGTACCTAATAACTAATACTTACTTAGAACTCCATTACCCTGAAAGATTTGAGTCTTCCCTAGTGAAATCACCATGGGTAGCAAATTGAACTCTAAGTATGATTAATATCAAAAGTGAATTTTAAATATACATATAATGAAGGACAGAACAGGTAAGACATCACAAAATTTCTTTTTAATGGTTAAAACGGTACCAGAGATTTTATCGCTCTACAATGTTCACCTTAAAAGAAAGAAATAGTTTAAATTATTCAAAATGAAAGGAGTCCACTCTTTACAAGGACACAACCTTCATCTGTTTGAATTACAACTTTGTCCTTTGTATTTCCCCATAGTTGAAAATTTCTGACTAGTTCTGTTGGAAATAAGAATGCTTTTATCTTTAATTTCTGTGTTTCAGTACTTATTTTCCTGACGTTCTTTAAATATTGCCATGCAAATGTACTTATATTTACATTTCACAGACATATATCATCCCAGCTCCTTTGCTGAATGAAAGAACACTGGATAAAACAGCACAAGCTTGCCACAAAGACTTATACACAGGCTTAAATTTCAATGGACCAGTCATTTGCTTAAATTTGAATAACTATGCAGATCTTCATAGTGCTGTAGCTGAATTTTTAACATATATTAACTTCATTATGACAGTTTCAGGCTTCGGATAAAAGTGCATTTATGGTAAGTTACTTGAGTTCTGCAAAACTCAATACATCAGAACCTATGACTTTCAGACAGAGAAGTAATAAAAAAAGAATTTTCAAATCTTCTCCTATACTTCTGTCTTGTCAGTGGGGGGTTTGAGCATCGAATCATGCACATGAATCTGACTGGCTCTCATGAACTTTGTTGACTTGATTATGTTCTTATACACACAGTCACTGTATTTCAGAAAAAACAAAAACAACAACAGCAAAAAGCAACAAAAAAACCTCCACTATTTCCACAAAGAGAGTAAAAAATCAATAGCTACTTGATTTCTAAAGGTACTATTCCTGCATGCTGAAGGCCCCCATTTTACAAGCACACATGCATATAGGGCTGTGTTCTCTACTAGTTTTTTGGAGAGCAGTAGCACTACTCCTGGCCAGTACAAATTACTGCACAAAAACCTTCAGCATAATGCAGTATCCGCAATTTTATCATTAAATACATAAACCTTTTAGTGTCAGGAAATTAAATTCTATATAGCAAATCTCAACTGTTAACTCCTTTACCACTGTATGTGCATTAATATATGAAAAGGGAGATTGTAATTAGTCTTTTGAAGACAGTAAAGCAGCTGCCACATACATATTAATCTAGCTGTATAACTCGTGGTTTAAAGTTCCTACTTTTAAATACCTTAATTCATCACTATCTGGAGGAAGCAGCAACCTCAGGATGGGCATGATCTTCTTCAATCAAAGTTTCCTAATATTTTGGCTGACCAAAGATTTTCCTTCATTTCTGCTTTGGCAGATGGATAAAGCCATTCTGAACGAAATTCTAAAAACCACCGCCTTTGACCAATACATGATGTGATGTGCTCACATAGCTACCAATAAGCATCCGAAGTGACAGATCTTTAGAACAGACATGAATTTTTCATGGGTGTGCTTGAATGAACAAGTTTATCCCTGTGTCATCAATATACAATGGGATTCATAACCCCAAGAAACCTGAGCAGTAGACAGCAAACCTGCTTTCTGCTCTCAGCATTCACAGGATACACAGGGCTGAAGCACATGCTTTCAGCAGCAGTCCTGACCACATTATACACAGCACTGCTAGAAAACAATGTGCTAATGTAAGCACGTACAGATTCAAGATTAGATGCCTCACAAAACACAACAGCTCTATCAAAATGATCAAATGCTAATTCCTCTTGTAAAAAACCACGATGATTGAACAAAGATTAACATTCGTTCTTCTGTTCACCACCACCAATGAAGAACGTTTACAAGATACATTACTCAGTATAACAGATATAAACTATCAAGTTCTCTCCTACAGAATCTACAAAGTTACAATAAAAAAAAAAAAAAATCTAAACCATACTTGACAAAACCATTTCTTACACTGATCAACTCCATCAACCAAAAAAGAAATTGTTAAAAATAATTAATCTGTGAATATTTCCAGGTAGTTGACCATATGCCACTATTATGTCCACAGTGATATGCAGACATACTCCAATCACTTTAGGTAGCACTTCATTTAAGGTAAAATGCTCCATTGTTCAGTAAAACTAACAAGTGAAGAAGAAAGTATTAAGTTAACTGTTGTTTCTGGAATCCAAGGAAGGTTGCTCACCTATTTTATATTTCTTGTCATGGCATTGTATTGAGCCACTGACACCTACAGGCATAGTTGCATATACTTATTCAAGAAGTATCTGTGCAGCTTCCCTGTTATGAGACAAGACACCTCTGAGGATAAGCAGTGAAAGTGCCTTGGACAGTATGATTTATTGGCAAGGTATACACGAATCCAATGCAGATGGCACAGGCATCCCATTTCGCGTGAAGTATTTCTCCCCATTCACTCCAAAAAAATTGCACCTAACAAGTAGATAAAATTCTTTCTGCATAACCACGGGTTCCCTAAGCCTGTATCATTATTCTGGTTTTGCTCCGATATAAAGAAAAAGTAGGCAACACAACTGACCCTTATGAATCTCATGTACGGTCAATTTAAGACCCCCAAAGACACGCTGCCTATATATGTTCCCTATAGATTTGAGATTCTTACTGCCTCCAAAAGCTACTGCTCTGAAGATGATCACAGGGTAGTGTAATGTATTATTAAGTTAACTCATTTATAATCTCTGCTCTTACATTCGACTACTTACTACTGATTTTATTTCATTATATATAATAAAGAAGCTATATTTAGAAAATATTCTAGAAAATACTCAGGGCCTAGGGAAAATTAGTTTGAAATTAAGGAACATTGCTTACTTCACCTAACTTCAGGCAAATTGCAGCATAGAAAAGTAACTCTATCCCTCAAGAACGTGTATGAAAATCATAAATAACTATTTTTAAGACAAGATTTTAAGGAATTAATTAATTAATTATCTGGTCCAGTAAGAATGACTCTAGCAGACTTTCCACAGAATTATGCTTTCTCCATAGCCAGTGCTAGCAAAAACGGGGCAGAGAAATAAGGTTTCTGAATGATCCATTTTGCCCTTTGCTAACTTTGCAAAGGTTGTTTAAGAAAACAGGTAAATGTGGCAAATCAGGCCAATGCCACCTGTAAGATTAAGGCATGCAAGGTCACTCTTACTTCATCAAAAAGAAACTTATCATTTTATGAAGTATTGACTGCCCCAAATCACCAGAGTACCTGTAATACTGCTTATGAAGCCTCAGCAATGGCTAGTCTTGAGTTACTGTTCTCCAGCCCAGGTGAGGGAAGCAATCTATAAAAATGTACTCATTACCTCTTCTTGTCTAAAGCCAGGCTTCTTTTCTGTCTTTTATTACTTTTCCTGACATGCTCTGAGGTCATCTTTGGAGCAGCTGTCAACAAGCAAAGAAAAACAGCCCCTGCCTTGTGTCAGCGCTCCTGAAGTTATTGCCCGGCCAGAAGAGGCCCATCCATGCCCGTTCCTCCCAGCTGTGCCGATTCCCGCTGCTCTTTTCCCTGGCTGTCAGGGATACCACTAGCCCAGACGACGGGAAACACAGCTCAGACAAGGAAGGATTTCAAAGAGGTAACGCTGAGCACTAAACTCATTTCAGTCCTGGCAACAATTTGTCTGCAGACAGCACAACAGACTTGTCTCAGTCCTCATTAAAAGCAATTTCATCACATTTTCAATATGGCTTTGCAAAGGCTCAGGATGGTAATGGAGCAGCACATGAAAATCATGGCAGCTACACATTTGGAGCCTATGCCCCCTGCAGTGGTGCTCAGTGGGAATTCCACACAGGACTACTGACAGAGGCCAGCACAAAACCATCTGTAACACAACTTATTGGCCGCCTTCTTCATGGAGGAGGATGTCAAGGCCAATGAATATCCAGGAAGTTGAGAAGGCCATGACCTATCCAGCATCATCCCACCCTAGTAGTTATGCATTCACTTGTTCCTGACAACAATTTGAACCGAGAGGTTATTAGACTATCTAAACAAATGAATGCGGGCGAAAGTGAAAATCAGTTATGAAGAGATGCATTTTCTTTTCCCCTAAATGCAGAATCCAGAAAGGTTCTTTTTAAAAATGAAATGTGGTTGCGAGATACAGAATGCTTCCTTGCTTTTTAACGGTGATTTGTAAGAAAACAAGACCTACACACACAGGCACAGTAAGGGTCCCAAACAAGCAAAAACGGGTCTAAATCTAGAGACTTTCCCCTCACCTACAACTGTACACACGCCTGTCGCATACTCCCAGGTCTCTCAATAAGAATACAGAAGGATTTCCTGCAACAGAAGGATTTCCTGCAACAATAGTCTTTCTTTTTTTTTTCATATACAGCTGCGAAAAATGCTGCAGATCAATCTCGTAAGAAATACTGCATCCAAAAAGAGTTGAGACTTTTAATTATATCTCCTTAGTGCCCCTAAACAAACATGTTTTTCTCCAAATATAGTATTCTTGCTTCAGTATTAAAAATAAAAGAGCTGTGTGGTACTTAGCATCACAAGGTAGGCACTCACCCCACAAGTAAGCACAGAAAATTAGATGACAAATTTAGTGTAATTTACATAACTGCTGGATTGTAGTTCACCGTCAGCACATTCTCACATCTGAAGTTTGAAAGATACACAGAAATAGCACAGTATTGTTTAATACATATTTAAATAATAGCTGATAACACACTTTTCAGACAGTTTATCTCTTTTAAAAGAAATCAAAGAACCTTCTCCATTTTAAATTCACTGCCATATCATGAAAACAAATGTGCTCATTCACTTGAACTACCATTTTTTTTATTTCAAGGGACCACATTTCAGACGATCCCAAGTCTTGCTGATTGTGCCAGTTTCCATGCAGAACTGAGCATTCCTGATGATGAAGCTTTTAAAGCTTCCTCGATAGATAGACAAAACCTTTGATTTAGATCAAGTATAAAAGATGCTTTAAATTCTTTTACTATTTAGTCTTCTACAAAGTTGATGCTGCAATTAGTACCCATCTGACATTCTTTCATTTTAACAAATATAAACAAATGAGGAAACGATGATAATTCTTAAAGAAAAAAAAAAACCCCTAGCTTAGCAATATGAAGTATAGCATACATAACATGACTCTGCAACTCCATTTGAAAGCAGCTGAGCTTTAGTGAAATATAGACTTGATAATTTTCCCCACTTCTTCCTCCTCTAACTTTTGTCCTCATTATTTCCAGGTTACGAGAATAAATAGAAAAGTATGTGAGAGAAAGTGTGAATCTACAGTACAAATGCCTTGATCTAAGCAAATTTATGAGATAGGATTAGATCTCTTATAAACAGACCCAGAAATAAAGTAACTCATCCACACTGTCCTTTCATTCACTAATCCTCTTTGCAAAGTGCTTTTTGCAACACAACTCAAAAAACCTCTAACTCCAAAAATTAGTGTCAGAAAAATGGGGGCAAAGCAGGAAGAGAGAATATAAAACCACCAACATATTATAAAGATATATTTAAAAGCTTTTGCTTTAAATATTTCTTATTATTTAGCCTTTTCCTTGAAAAGCTTTCATAGCTCCTTTGACTCAGAAAAACATCATTTCTCTTGTATACACACAGCGGCTTGCAATGCTGAAAAACCTTTCTTTAACTGTTCCCATAGTAACCAAAATCATTCTTTGTATTTAATTGTTGCCTTTTCAAATATAATCTATCTTTGTAGCTAGAATCAGTGTGTTCTTTTGCCATCTAAATTATGGATTCCCTGAAGTCTATCAGGCAGTCATTATAAATTCAGGTTTGCTTTCAATAATTTGAAATTTAAAGCATTTACTACATTTTAGTAATAGTGTTACATTAATAAAATAATTCAGGAAGAAGAATGTAGATATAGCACAAAGCTGGAAGCATCAAATATTGTTTTGAACAGGCGATGTTTAGTAACTTCAACTTTAACTATGAGAAAAAACAAGCCTTGCTAGAGCTTATATCAAATTCCCTACCTGAATAGGGATATGATTCCTTTTTAAACTATGGCTCAGCTTTGTGATTCATTCCTGTTACATACCTGGACTGAATTCCAAGCCTTGTGAATGCATCCCTGGTTTTAGGTGACATCTTCGAAAAACAGAAGTAATTTCTGGGAGAATAAATGAAGAATGATGATTTGCCTGCTTAAGTTTTCTTAAATGATCTGGTTTGTATTGGCATTGCATTTACTCTCTGACTTGAATCTACAGCACAATTAAGAGTAGAGAACTTGGAGATAGTATCTGTTCTTCCTATTACACACTTTACTTGCCCTGTTCCATTTCAAGTCCATCTGATATCAAACACTAGTTTTATGTATATTTGTTCCCACAACACCAGCACGGGATTTAGAAAGTAATAGTTAATCGTACTTCTGAACATCTGTGCTTTCTAACTGACCCATAAATGTTATTTTCTATCTCCTCCATAAATTATCCCAAATACAGTGCACTATGCCTTGGATAAGAAAATGAGGAGGTTTTTCTTACCTATTTTAGAGTGCTGAAGCACACTTTGTCAGAATCAACAACAAATAATATAGCAATGTTTATCTAGACTGTATCTCTGAAAATATTTATCTAGAACATCTAAATTTTTCCAGTCAAAAGTATCAATTGCTTCTATTTATACAGGTCCAGATAAGGAATAGAAAAATAAGACTACAACATCATATTAAGATTTAAAAAGGATTACAAAAATAAGGCCCAAACCACAGCCCATTAATAGGGGGTTGTTGTAGGACAAAATAACTTGGCAGCATCTTACCATTTAGTTCCTCTGTTAGAAAGGGATTCTGTTTCTCCTGCTCTGCCTTTAAACTGTGTGCATGTGACCTTTTAGATCAATGCAATCAAAACATCAAGAAATGTATTTTGAAATAAATACTGGTTTTGATTCTTGGTTCTCATAATGTTTATTCCAGGTTGTTTTGTGGCTCTGACTTGAGGTGTCTATCACTTTGCACCTACAGCTGTCAGGAGAGATAAGTCATGTTCAACTTTTTATCTTCTAAAGTGGCAATCTGGGCACATATTAAAATTGTATGTAAATATATCAATTTTACAAAAGGACATAAGAACAAGGTAACTAGAAGTGAGGCTGGAATGCTCCTGAAAAATCACTATTAAAAAGTTTGAGTAAAGGGTTGGGGATGGAGCGCTAATCAGTAGAAAAATTAGAGGAACATTACCATATTTTTGGATGAATACCCTGTAGCCTTTCTGCATAAACAAATGAACAAACAGATAGATGGATAAAGAGTTTTATCAAGACTATAGTTTATAAGCATGACTAACTAAAATATGGGGAAATTTACCAGAAAGCTACCTCAGTTTTCTCCCCACCTGTGATTCCCTTGATTTTTCCCAACAGCTCGCTCCTAGTAACCTCCTATTTCTATTTCCCTCCTCTTACTTGTATTGCTCATCACAGGAATCCTCTTGGGATTAGGGGGATGCACTGAACATATGAAACAGCTGATCTGGGAGGAAAAAAGGGGTTGTAACCTATCATATTTTGATGTATATCGACTTGCTTTTGAAAACACCACATCACACGATGAAAGAATTGGCCTCTTTTTCTTTCCCCGCTTCTATTTTTTGAAGACATTTCTTAAAGCTGTACACAAGCTGATGTTGTGGGCTGCTGCGATGGAAGCTCTAAATCTGGATTATTACTAATATTAGGTGGATACATCTGCAATACAAGCTGTTACACATTTAACCAATGTAGCAGCAGCGAATATATTTTGATGTGCAACAAAAGCTACATACGATTCCTTTACGTAATGATAAAGACAGGATTAAAATACCAAAACCAAAACAACCAGAGTGAAATCCTACCACATACACAAAGAACTAGTAAATGGACCTGGAAGCACATTAAATACTGTCCTGGGTTGCAGTGTATTCTATTACCATGTTCATGAGCTGTTAAACCAGGTGGGGCTGTGTCCCTTGCCTCCTCTCTCTGGACTATCTCCTGTTAATGGGCCAGCTGTCAAAACCAGGTGGGGCAGGGTTCCTTATCTCTCCCATGACCCATCCTCCCTCTAGGGGGGATATCTCCTGTTAGTGGGCCATCTAGTCTCACCACATGACTGATAAAATTACATCCTCCCATTGTGAGATGCTCTGCCCAGAGGGAGGAACCAAGCATCCCA